>CP094633.1:6122998-6146930 GCA_023657505.1 Camelina hispida | reverse complement strand
TTAGTAATACATTTTTTGTATGCTGTATGAAACAAACTATTTCACGAACCTCCAGCTCCGCCGTCAAGAATACAAACGAGAGAACATAACTGGAGTATAGCAAGAATTCAAACGATTGGAAAAAAAAAAGTCTACCACTTACCATGAACAACAGAATAGAACATACAAAATAACAATATATTGAAGAAACTTCCCACAACCATCTCAAAACAGGTCTAAAAGTATTACGACCACCAGGAGATAGACATATGCAAAAAAGTCTTTAGCTTCAGGGACACCTAGATCATAAAAAGCAAAAAAAAAAAAAACTCAAACGACAAAAAGACAAACACTGACAGAAGATCAGGGAAAAAACTGAAATTCAATTAACATTAGTCGCCAGCAATTGAGAAAACCATCGCCAAACAGAAAAAAATGTAAGAGATACATACACCATTAGTTGAAGGAAAAGAAGCTGAAATTTAAGGTCCACATTTTATTCACATTAGACCTAAATTGAATGACTTACTAAACCGGACACAAAAATACACACCCCAAAATGTTTTTTTTAAAAAGCATCATAGAGAGAAAATTTAATTTTACAACACACAATTCATATCCAATCAAAACCCACACTATGTGGCCAACCGAAACAAAACTTAAAATTAAGATCTAAAAACAATGGATAATTAATTAGGAAATGAAAGGAAGAAAACAATTTCAAAAAAGAACAGATTTTAACACTTAACTGAAACGAAAACATCAGGGGAGAACCAATTATCCCTACGGATGCGAAGCGAAGAGAAAAAACACCCAAATACACAAATAAAAAATAAATTTTGTGCATCGATGAAAGGGATGAATGAAGAATGATTGGAAGCATCAAGGAAATAGTTTCAAACTCTTATTGTCTTGTATATTGGAAAAATGACTTCTTTGCTATCCGTTCACAAGACATCATATTTTAAAAGGAAACAAAGTCATTCTCACCTCAATGACATACCACTAAATACCCAACGGCCAATACAACTTTAAGGCTTGCAGAAAATAAGTCCCAATGGCAGAAACACACAAAAAAAAAAGAATGAAAACATAATTGTAAATAATTGAGATTTTTAAAACATTTTAATCAAAAACCACTAACAATCACTACAAACACACAAGCATTGACAAAAAACTACTAGCACATGTTAGTAATTAAATAATAAAATAATTAAAGATTATCTACAACCACATATAATAAAACCAAATAACAGTCCGACGATAAAATGAAAAATAATTTTAATTAAGCACAACTAACGACTAAAGCGAGACAACAATTATTACTATACAAACTTAACTTCTAATTCTATATTCTTTGAAACAAAAAAAAGGTCATGATGATGATGTAAATTTATTAAAAATAAAAAAAATGACTACATTATACTAGCTGAAAGTACATAAAAAAAAAAAAGTAAAAAAAAGCAAAGGAAAACATACGAACAACATAACCAGATGAAAAAAAGGAAAATTACATAACCAAAAAAAATTAACAAAACAACCGAGAAAAAAACACCCTCATCTAACTTCCGTGCGTAGCGCGGATCAAATAACAAATAAAATTGCGAATTTCATGTTTTACACGGACATCAAGAAGTCAACAATCCGAGTTAATAAGAACGTGTCTCGACTCTCCACCATCCGTCCAATCCATACACGAGGCGAGGAAATTAAACAAATTGATTAAATGGAAAACGTAATTAAATACTTGATATTTATAGTGGAAAAGTCAAATTTTGGACTCTACCTTTGTCTCTTTGTAGTATCTATCATGCTTCACATTTCTGTACAAACTTTATATTTTGACATTACTAAAAAAGACCATGCATACCAGTTGTAAGCTTCAGCTTTTAGTTACTTAAACAAATATATACATTGTATGAGATAATTTCACCAATACCCATTGTATGAGACAGTTTTCATCACCACAGGATGTATTTACAATTATTAAAATTTAGACCATTATTTATTAATCCAATAAAAATGATTACTATTATTAAAAAAATAGTTGGTAACTCGATCGTATCAAAATCCTAATATTTTATTGATAACTATAAATCTCACCACAACAACAATATAACGTTTTTTATAATTGAGGTGTCGTATTAATTGTTTGTATTTCCATCCCATACGAACCATGTGGAAGTATAAATATGGTTAATAAATATTGGCGGACCCAAAATATTGCGTCTTTTTGTGATAAAATATTTAAAACATTTGTTAGGTGAAATATATATTTAGAAAGAAAAAGAGAGGAAGGAATGGAAATGGAGTCCTAAAGAAGACCCATATCATGTTTGTGTGCTTCTTTATCATAGAGAACGGCTAATTGACAAGGAAAATTATGGTTGGACAAAGAAAAAAATGACATTGTATAAACAAGCTCTTTCACACTTATTAGCAAGCAAGCTCGTATACTAATTTATCAAAGGAAATATACAAGCTCCTTTACTGGTGGTTGTTATGTGTATCAGTGTATAGAGATTACCCAAGTATCAGGGCATCAAAGTTGACTACACGTCCGTTCGTTTCAAGAAAATCTACACAAGTAAGATGTAAAGGTGTTTTAAATAGCTTAGTCGTAACTTTATTAATTAATACTACTTTTTATGAGGTACGGAGAAATTCTGTTTTTTTGGTAAATGGATATGATGCATTCTTTTTTCAGCGACAACACTCGCGAGATAGGATTGTGAGAAAAAATTACGTCTTCGAATGAAAAGTCTTTGGCAAAATCAAAACTTTTCTACATCATTCATATGTTTTCTTTACTGTTACTATTTACAGATATGTCTTTACTTTGATAATTAATTTGGAAAGTTTTGGCTGAATATATTTCCCTCTAACTTTATAGCTTAGATTTTTGATCTAACATTCATTTTTATTAAATCTATTTTTTTCCGTCAACGATTTGTTTACATCTTTTTCATCGGTGGACCTTTTTGTGTGTGTACCTATATATCCCTCCATAACTAGACTAGACATCATCAATAATGTTGCATATGAGGACAATGAACAAAAAAAGTCAAATTGTTGATCCATTTTATCATCTTGACACGATATCAAAAATAAAATCATAGTTATTTCTTATTGTAATAAAGTGACGTCTGATCATATCGGCTTATTTGTTTATATGAAAATAATACAATCATAGTCATTTCTTATATGACTGAACCAGTTGAGATTTTGTTTGATTTTTGTTTTTTGTTGGGGTCCAAATCTATAGATCTTCTTTTAAAGCCCACATAGAGAAAATGTAAAAGCAAATCCAGCCGTACACCATCTTAGCACGTTTGCAAACAACGACGTTTCCCTTTCTGTGTAGAAGAAACCAAAAACTCGATTTATGGCCGGTTCAGACCTTTCCAAATTTTTGGGGAAGGTTCGTCATTGTGTCTTCGACCGTACCAGATGAAAAAAAAATAGATTTTACTAAACCATTGGATCACGATTGTGTTTGAAATAGTCTTGCATGCAACCCGGCCGTGCCCGGGGCTCCTTTACAAAATCTAAAGTTTTGCTTTGGGTAATTTTTTGTATATAAATATCTTAAGAACAATTTTGGGAATGATATTTTGTGAAGGGTTAAATTGTTAAATTGGGAATATTAAAAAATAGAAAATATTCGTCCCTTGCAAATTGGGAATTTGCCCTTTCAACCGTTAAAAAACCCTAATTTTAATTTCGTCTAATAGTTTCCTCTTCCAAAGGGGCTTTCGCGTTCCCATCACGTCACTGGTAAACTGCTCTGTTCTGCCTTATAACCCCTATAGGATAAAGGCTCTCATCACGTCTTGATTTCGATTTTATGGTTCTGTAAACCAGAATCTCGGATTTGAGAAGCAACACTTTGGAGATTTGCTTTGGCAACTATGGTGGCAGCTGTAAGTGATTAGTACAGTTCTTTTGAATCTAGGTGAAATTCAAAATTAGATATTCCCTGATTATTTTGAATGGTGTCACGATAGAAGGAAGAAGAAGAATCCATGGGAAATCTGAATGAAGAACTCAATGAGAAAAGAATAAGACGGCTTGCTTTATTATGACTTCAACATCTCCTATTTATACAAACTATGTACCAAACCCTAGACAAAGATAATTTACATATAAATTACATACAAGATTTAGTAATATCTAAATAATAGGAAACTATCCTCAATACCCCCCCTCAAGTTGGAGCATGATAGTTGTGAATGCCCAACTTGAGAAGAAAATCATCAAACTCCTTGCGACCCAATGCCTTAGTAAGTATGTCCGCAAGTTGAAATTTCGTAGATACATGGTCCGGTCGAACCACGCCTTTGACAATCTGATCTCGAATGAAATGACAATCACGTTCAATATGTTTGGTCCGTTCATGAAAAATCGATTTAAGCTAATGTGAATAGCTGCTTGGCTGTCACATTTAATTGTCATTGGTTCGGTATGAGTTACACCGAGATCAAAGAGAAGCGACTTCAGCCACATCAATTCCTTAGTGACTTCACCCATTGCATGATATTCTGCTTCAGCAGAAGACATAGAAACCACATCCTGTTTCTTAGCCTGCCAAGAGATGGGAGAAGTTCAAAGTTGAACAATCCAACCAGATAAAGATCGTCGAGACAACGAACATCGTGAGAAGTCAGAGTCACACCACCCCGTCAAATGAGGAGAAGAGTCAGCCCGAAGTAGAATTCCCTGTCCAAGAGTACCCTTAAGATAGCGAACTACCTGTAAAGCAGCAAGCCAGTGAGCTTCGCGTGGGGACTTCATAAACCGAGAAAGAATATTCACCGCATATGTTAAGTCAGGCCGTGTAGCAAGCAAGTAGATGAGACGACCAACAAGACGTCTATAACATTCAGGATCAGCGAGAAGAGGACTAGTAGCGAGTTCCAACGTATGATCCTGGTCCATAGGAGAACCGCAGGTTGACAGCCAAGAAGACCCGCGTCCATGACAATCTCAGAAGCATATTTCCGTTGACAGAGGTAAATACCGGAAGAATTTCGAGAAACCTCCAAACCCAAGAAATATTTAAGGAACTCCAAATCTTTCATATGGAAACATGTAGATAAATACTCCTTAAAATCTTGATTTCCGTTGGTGAGTTGCCAGATATGATCAAATCATCAACGTAAACCAGAATCCGAAGAGAAATGCCCTTTCTCGAATAAACAAACAAGGAGTAGTCAGCTGGAGCCTGTGTAAAACCATACTTAAGAAGAGCGTCCGCAAGTTTAGCAAACCAACATCTCGGAGCTTTTTTTAACCCGTAAAGAGACTTGCGAAGACGACACACCTGTGTTTCGGTAGGAGAAGAATAACCTTGGGGTAATTTCATGTAAACTTCATCCTCAAGATCACCATGGAGAAATGCATTATGAACATCCATCTGATATACCTCATGGTTCCGTTTAGATGCCATATCAAGAAAAACCCAACTGTAGTCATCTTAGCCACCGGAGCGAAAGTTTCATCATAGTCAACACCCTCTTCTTGATGATTACCGAAAACAACAAGTCGAGCTTTATGTCGTTCGATCGTACCGTCAGACCGATGCTTAATAGTAAAGACCCACTTACTACCAAGAGCTTTCTTATTAGGAGGTAAATCAGCCATATCCCAGGTATGTTGACGTTGTAAAGCATCATACTCAGAACTAACAGCCGAACGCCACACTTTATGTTGCATGGCCTCTTGAAAAGAACGTGGTTCAACATGGGCTGAAAGTGCTGTCAAGAAACATCTATGTTGCGGAGAGAACTTGTCATATGAGAGATAATCAGAGATAGGATATACCTGATCGGAGGATGGCTGAGGAACGGGTGAAGAGGGAGGGAGAGACGAAGGAGGAGCAACAATCGCATTGCCAACCTCATAATCATGAAGACGGACATTCTGAATTTTCCGACGTTTGCCTTTGCCCAATTCATCATGAGGCGGGTTATCCGGAACCGGAGCAACTATCGGAGTAGGAGAGGAAGATCGTGGAGGAGGTTCCAACGGAGGAGGAGAAGACGGTGAAGAAGGTTCCGGACAAGGAGACGGGTCAGTGGTAGATGAACCCTCACCACTTGGTTCATCTTCAGTGAAGAAGGCATCTCGAACCGTAGGTGTGATCGTAGGGAACGAAGATGGTGAAGACAAAGGTGGAGATGCAAATGGGAAAATATCTTCCTGAAAGACCACATCACGTGATATAAAAATCACCTTACGGTCTAAGTCAAATAATTTCCACCCTTTCTTGCCAAACGGATAACCCAAAAAAACACACGACGACCTCTTGGAGCAAACTTATCACCTTTATGGTCAAGATTATGAGCATATGCAAGGCAACCAACAACTCGAAGATGACTATAGGAAGGAACACGTCCATATAGTTTCTCAAATGGTGTCTTCCCATTCAATAGGATCGAAGGTGTCCGATTAATAAGGTAACCCGCATTAAGAATGCATTCTCCCCAATATTCAATAGGTAGATTTGCATGAAACCGGAGAGCACGCGCAATATTGAGTATATGACGATGCTTACGTTCGGCCCGGCCATTTTGTTGAGGAGTATGCACACACGATGTTTCATGGAGGATCCCTTGCTCCTTAAAATATCTTGTTAAACACATGAACTCAGTCCCATTATCACTACGGATGCTTTTAACCTTCTTGTTAAATTGTCGTTCAATCATTGCCAAAAATCACGGATACATTGTGAAACTTGTGTCTTCTCGGGAAGAAGATATAGCCAGACAGCACGAGAAAAGTCATCGACAATAGTTAAGAAATAGCGTGAACCACAAAACGCAGTAGTTCGATATGGTCCCATAAATCAAGATGAATCAAATCGAAAATTGTTTGAGCATTATTAGAACTATCGGAAAAAACCAAACGAGTTTGTTTAGCTCGGAAACACACCTCACATTGCTTAATTAAATCCTCATACTTATTATTAAAACGACTACTAACTTCAGGAATCATTCCGGTAATGCGAGACGAAGGATGCCCAAGACGATGATGCCACAATACTGAATCATCACGAACAGCAACTTGTAGAGACGTCACAGAACTGATCCCACGAAACCGATATAGTCCCTCTCCCTTTCGTTCACCCGAACCAATCAGCGTCCTCGTATTGTGGTCTTGCAAAACCATGAGTCTATCGGTTACTTGTCCCACAAGATAATTGTCTGTCACAAGCTGTCCAAATGAAATTAAATTGGAGTGAAATCCATGTATCAAATAAACATTTTGGAGAGAAAGTGTTGGTGTAAGTCGAACTGTCCCCTGCTGCGTAGCCATAACATTCGCACCAGCAGGCAATATAACAGAGACCGGAGCAATCTCTCGGAGATCCACCATTAAATCCCGACGACCGGACATATGATGAGTTGCCCCGGTATCCAGAATCCATGAGTCATTATGAGCCTTACCACTCAATTGGTCAGTTGCTTTGCCGTTGTTGATCATCGTCTTAACGAGCTTCCATTGATCATCAGTAAGTCCAACAAGGCCTTGTCGATCTTTGTCTGTCAGGTCAGAAGAGTCAATTGCAGCAGAGTTGGCATTGATTATCTGTGAAGCATTCGCCTGTGGAGTAGTACCACGACCCCGACCCACCGGCGAGTATTGGGAACCACGAGCATCGCCTCGAGAGCGTGGCCTGTCCCCCCACCATTCTGGAAAACCAATGACTTTGAAACACGAAGAAGCTTCATGTCCCATTCGCCCACAGCTTGTACACTTGCGAGTCGGATCACGGTTCACGGGACTAACCGAGAAGTGAATTGACGAGTCAGGTCACGTGTCTGAACGGTCGCTGGTCGAGGAGAAGATTGAACTTGAGTGGAAAAACCCATCACAGGAACTTCGTTTGTTGCGGTGGAACGGATCGTTTCATTCTGAGAAACAGTTTGATAAACGGTATCAAGATCAGGAAGAGGAGTTATTGCACAGATCTGCGATCGTATAACTCCGTGAACAGAATCATTAAGCCCCGCTAAAAATCATGAATGTGTAAAGTTTCAAGTTCCTTGTCACGAGCAGCATTGAGATCACAAGTACACATCCCGCAAGTACATCTTTTGGAGTTCATACAGTCAGCAATACCATCCCAAAGCTTCGTGAGGCGGCCAAATACTCATCAACGGTGGATCCGTTTTGTTTACAATTTGCCAAAGAGTTGCGAAGGTGCTGTAAAAGAGCTCCGCTTTTAACAGAGTAGCGCTTCTTGATGATGTCCCACAGATCTTTGGCCACTTCACGTGTTGAAATTGAAGACCGAATCTTTGGGTCAATAATTTGCTTAATCCATCCAACCAGCAAGTGGTTGTCCGCTGTCCAATCTTCAAACTCAGGAGCTGTCACAGCTGGTTTTATAATGGTCCCATCGATAAAACCAAATTTCTTCCGAGAACTAAGAGCCATCCGCAGATTTAGTGCCCACTCATCATAGTTCAAACCATTAAGAAGAGGTTGAGATATAATCGCACCAGGATTATCATTAGCAGAGAGATCATAAGGAGAGATAGTCTTATGCTTCAAATTTGTAGTGGCGAGAGCCATTGTGAATCAAACAGAGAGGAAAAAATAATCAAAGGAAGGAAACAGAGCCGAGAGGCGAGAAAAAAAGAGCCGAGAGGCAAGACAAAAAAAAACAGAGCCGAGATGCAAGAAACGTTTCAGATAAAATTTTCGGGCTCTGATACCATGAAGAACTCAATGAGAAAAGAATAAGACGGGTTGCTTTATTATGACTTCACATCTCCTATTTATACAAACTATGTACCAAAACCCTAGACAAAGATAATTTACATATAAATTACATACAAGATTTAGTAATATCTAAATAATAGGAAACTATCCTCAATACTGAAACATCAACTGGTTAAACTCTTTGATACCTCTCTCAAATTGACGGTTCCAGATGAACCTAGTGTTAAGCCCTTGGTTGAGGTTGGGAAATTTGAAGACTACCATGGTAATTGCTTGCTTCCTCCTGAATCTATTTATAAAGTTCCGATCTTTTTGTGTTTTGTTTTCTGTGTTTTGTTTTCTCATGTATTGTTTGTTTTGTTTGCAGTAACAATGCATTGGGACTATGGTCCAAAGTTAAAAGGAAAGGGTACTCAGTTCACTCGTCCTTTAGCCATTGCACAGATTTGGTTTTATTTGGTGTTTAGAAATTTCGTGTCTTTTAGTTTTGATTCTTATCCTATTGAAAAATTGTCACTTTTATAGGCCCTTGTTACAATCTCCCTACTTGTGAAATGGTGGAAAAAGAATGCGATACTACCATGCATGCTCTGTAACTGCCCCATACTGGTTTAGCCTTAGGCGGGACATGACAGAATTGGATTAGTATCCGTTGAAAATCGGACGGTCGAGAGGCTGCTTACCCTAAAATGTGCCGTTTAGATGAATAAAAAAAGTAGACTCAGTTGTAATAATTTAGGTTGGCATCTCTACTCTCTAGTGATGTCTAGTGTTATTGTATTCGTTCAGTTGTGAAGCTTACGATAAAATAAATTGAACAATTAAATTTTAGCCGTTGGGCATAAAAGAAAGAATTTTTTTTTACAAGTGTTGGTTTAAAAATCTTTAAACCTATATCTTAGAATGGTCTTACACTCGACGTACACATATTGCATATATACATATATACCTCACCTCACATGTGTACATTGTCATTTTTGTTTGGGCCAAACCGTTCAAATCGTATTGAACTTTAGTTTTATATGTATACATGTTTACTTGTATATTCATATAAAGTCACTATTATCACGTTCGCCTCGTCAGCACTTGGAAGATATTGACTACCGACAACAGTATTGTAGACTTTGTAGTTTTTTTTTTTAATACAGTGAAAAAGATACTATAATAATAAGTCAAATAAAATGTCATATATATATATAGCCTTTATTGACAACCATACAAAGTGGACCATATATAAGATCCTCCAAAATGAACTCATATAAATGTTCAATAAATGGAGATATATATACAAATAGGTATGTGGTTTAATTAACATGTGCATCTATCTCCGCCGTACGTGATCAACTGATTTGGGCAGAGTTCATGCTCCAAGCGTTTAGGTTTAAGACATCAACACTTTGAGATCCATAATTAAAAGCAAAGAGATGTGAACTTTTCCCTAGTGCCAATTTTGGATACACTCTTGAGGTAATGCATGCTCTCCCCTTTCCACCGAAGCTCTCCACTACTGACTGATCAATCTACAACAACACCATATAACATACACTTAAAAAAAAAAAAAAAACAATCTGCAATCAAAATATTCCCCTTGATTCTGGTATTAAATCATTGCAACATTATAATGTTTTGATCAGTTATTATAATGAATAAAATCTCTTAATTATTTTCAAAGAATATTCCCAAAAAGGAAGGTTTTTAAATATTTGCTTGCCTTATTAATATTTTCTTAAATGTAAACATAAAGTATAAATTTGTATATACAGCTAAAATATGTGTAAAATGGAGACTTAATTACCAAGGCTCTGAGAGGTATTGGTTTGTAAGGATTAATATCCACAAAAGCTCCGTAAGTCGTTTTGTCATTATCTTCCTCCAGTGAAGATCTGTCGATCGCAATTACACATCACCAACAAGTCCAAAAAATTAAAAGTCAGGTTTTGGATATTTGTATAATATTTTTCAAAGGAACCCAGTCTTAGATCTATATATATGTGAGTCCTGTTGGAAATGTAATATAAATATTTGTGACAAAAGACTATCTAAATTAATGTACTTAATCGAGATCTTTAATCAAAGAAACGTACCTGCTTTGGTCACTGCACATGACCACGACGAATTTACCGCTGTTTTGACGGGCTTTGAAGATTCTAAAATAAACAGATGTGTACTCTTCCAAGTTCTTAGATGCGAGAACCATCAAACCGAATGGACCAAAACTAGACTTAACCGACACATTCATCTGACTACAAATCAACTGCGGATCGGTCCAACTTGGGTCTATCACATCCGCTTTCTCCAAGTCTCTCACTCTGAATGAAACCTCCACATCCGCCTGTACAATCACAAGAATACTGTCAAAAACATAACTTTCTCAGACCAATGTTGTTTAATTTGTTTTAATAATCAAACCTGTGCAGCTGTCACACCAGAGACTTCAAGCCTAGATCCAGACTTTAGAACTTCGTTGCGTAAGTTTTTGACTTCTTTCGTACGTAATCCTTTAACTTCCCTAACGGGCCACTGAATTAATTGTTTCCTGATCGATCAAGCCATATTTTTCTCGGAATCGTCTAATCAAGAAAGAAACGAAAATTTGATTCAATATTATATTGACTTTACTTCATCAATTTATGAATTTTATTATAAAAATGATTACCTGAATACCGGACCAGCCTTTCTCAACATCATCCTCAACCGACGATGACTCGTTAGTCCAACCCCACAAGATTCTCCGGTTCTTGCCCGAGTCATAAAACGTTTTCGACGCGTAATACTTCCCGTAATCGTATCTAGGAGCCGTACCGTCCATTTTAAAGCCACTGTCCGGTACGAATTTGTCTTTAACCCGTCGTACGTACCGATCGTGTAGTAGTCATGTTTCGTATCGTCCAAGCTTACTTTCAACACGTGCTTAATCTCATTAGGTTCACCAAACGAAGACGTTTCCATGCCTTTAGAACCGGACCTCGTCACCGGGAAAAAATCAGGACATTCCCACATACCACTTCCGTCGTCGTAGTGCAACGGCTCAGTAGATTTTTTCCCATTTTAGAAAGTCTTTGCTCGTGTAAGTGATCGCTAACCCACGACGGTCGATCTTGCTTCCGATGATCACTCTCCATTTCTTGTCTTGGCCTAGCCACGCGGTGGTTGGGTCACGGAACGAGCTGGCGTTGATTCCGTTAATGGCGTCAGGAGCCATCAAAGGATTTAAACGTAGACTTTGTCCATTCACGGAGATAAGGATCGGAGAGATTCTTAGGTTCAGCTATGTTTTGGACCTGTTGGTTCTTTGGGTTAATTCCGGTATAGAGGATAACCGGTTTACCGTCGGGGAGAATTGTAACTGAACCGGACCAGCATCCGTTGATGTCGAATGGTTCAGATGGGAAGATAGCTGGAGGATGTGGCTCCCAGTTGATTAAGTCTGTTGACGTGGAATGAGCCCACACTATGTTACCCCACACGGCTCCCTTGGGGTTCCATTGGTAGAAAAGATGATATATTCCTTTGTATATCATAGGCCCTGCGTAAGTTTAAAAATATGTGCATATTTTTATTAATCATAAATGGATATTATAAAAGGAACGTGCAGCGTAACATAAGGTCGACCAATACATTAGAAAAATCAAATATGCAGTTGGTAAAACAATTAAAAAACGAGTTTCTAGGGGAATGATCTGTCTATTGGATATGAAGGTTGACTAAAAGTTTTAAAAAATGTAGGAGAAGAAGAGAAAAAAAAAAAAAAATCTTACCATTAGGATCTGCAGCTCACGACCAAAGATCAATCCAAATTGTCCAAGGTACGAACCAAAACGAAAAGAAATAAACAAGACAAATGTTAGAGAGTGATAAAAAATATTTTGGCATTGAGATTGAGGTTGATATGGCATTTTAGTTAGTCATACCGTTCATCCAATTTTTGGGGGTTGAAAATGGAAACCGGTCCGGTAGCTCTGGTTTACGGAAGGAGATTCGGTGTTAGTGCTTTGCAAAAGTCTCTCGTAGACATGGTGCGAGGCTTCAAGATCGACGACATAGTTACCAATAAGTAGTGAATAATAACCAAAGTCCAATGTTGGAGAAAACTTCTCGTGTCATTGTGTGTTTTTGTTTTTCTTACTGGTTTGGTTTTTGTTTGAAGGAATGGATCATGTCAAATTTATAGGCAAAGGACGAGGGCAAGCCTATCAATATCTAAATTTGAATATAATTTTGTCCAAAAAAAGTTGTTGTTTCTTTGGGTTTGTTGTCAATAATAGTAAGTGTTATACTGCCATAAGTCAGACATCTAAAACAAGGTGTTCCTAATTGTTTACTAAAAATTTGAAATACGATAGTTTTGTCGTTGTTTTTCTATGGTAGAAAGAAAAAAAAAAACAATCAATAAAGGCCGGGAAATAGATTTGAAGGACAACAAGTACTATACGAATCGTATTGTATAACTTTTTTTTTACGGCTAAAAGGTTGTACACTTCTACAAGTTATTTTCTCACCCAAAATTTGATCAGATCAAATTTACAGTTAAAGATATATATCACAATTAGTAGCGTTTTGGTTTACATGATAGAAACAATACTGGTTAGATGTAACTTGTAAGTTAAAATTTTACAAAAATATATTTGTAAATAAGTTTATTTTTGACTTATCCCACGTTATTTAGTCAACTATTTTAGGCTATCAAAAAGTGCATTTATATAAAGTTACTAGCATTTGTCCGCGCTACGCGCGAGAAGTTTGATGAGGTTGTTTTTATTTTGGTTGTTTTGTTAGTCTTGTTATTTTGTATTTTTTTTACCTCTTTCATGTAGTTATGTTGTTTCGTATATTGTTCTTTTGTTCTTTGTTTGTTTTTTTTTGGATATTTTTTTTATTCAAGTTTGTATTATGTTGTGTATTTTAAAAATTTAAAATATATTTAAATCATGCATAATACTTTTTTTTGTATTCATAAATATAGAATTAGAAGTTAAGTTTTGTATAGTTATTGTTTTATTTTCTTGCTTTAGGCGTTAGTTCTGGTTTATTAATATTATGCTATTATGATTCATTCTAAATTAGATTAAGTTTTAGTTTTATACTTTTATTTACTTTGATTTTGTGTTTTTTTTTCTTTTCTGTTATATAACCAAAGGTTATACCAAATTTGGTGGTCGGCTCGCTACGCCCGGTATAATTCTAACATTTTTTATTTCTAGAATTAATTATTTTTTCATTATTTTTTCTTTTACAATCATGTGACTGTGTCCTATTAACATTTTGCAAAAATAACCTAAAGTATGTGGTACCATGTATTTGTGTATAATTTTTTCCTTTTGCAACTAATATTTTAGAATTTTTGTAAATATTAATTTTCCCTGGGGTTGGTCTAAATGGGTTGGTCTAAATACTTTTTGAAAATTATATACCTCTGTAAGTTATTTGTAGTATGTTTTAAGTTAACTTGTAATGAATTGTATACCAGTATTATAAATTAATTTTATTTTTATAAAGGTATATTAGTTTCATTTTTCCATTCTGTAGTTCTCTCTATTTCATTTATTTATTTTTGACTACCTATATCAAGTTTTTTTTGTAATAAAATTTTACGTTACTATACTATTGTTACAAAATTTTGCTAGCCAATTCTTTGAATTAATAATTGTTACACTTGTTAGGTCATGATTAATAATATGCATAATAAATGTTTAAAATCTCTCTGAGCTTTTTAGACAATATCTTTTGAATTAACATAATCTTTCAGCTAAACTACTTACTATCTTCTTACATCTCTATGAACTTTCTTTTGTATTGTCAATGCTCTTCGAAATGTGTTAGCGTACACTCCTTTATGAATCTCTTGGCGATTGTAATCGACTCTTTTTCATTATCCATATTCTTACTGTTGATCACCATCATTACCTTATCATAATAGGAATTTGTTTTACAAATTGATGATAAATATATGTACGGCAACAAAAGGTTAGAATGACGTTATTTATTCAAAAAGTGAGCATAAATGTCGTTTGAATTGCATTGAGGGAATGCATATCATTACTGCACTTTTATAATATTTTTGTGTTGTAAAAATTTTGTAGCTTTGATCATTATAGCTACATCACATCCATATCGAATTTCCTTTTTGACCACAACTCGCATCTGTTGGTCGTGAAATCTTTAGCAATGAATACACTTCTAGCTTTGATATAGTTTAATAAAATCTATTGTTATTTACTTATCTCCTTTTTTTTACTCAATCTCGTTTCCTATTTTATTGGCTCCAACTTTATTTTTCCAGCCGTAAAGGACTAGTTAAAGACATTGGTAAAAGAGAGAGAGAGGGAAGATAGAGGCTGAACCTTAATTGATGCTTCATTCCTTTTATTTTGTTTTAACCATAATTTTGAATGAGTGATGATTTCTCAACTCACCACCAAAATCTGTTTGTCCTCTCGATTCTGCAGTGCAGCAATCTTATTTTTGTGTGTATATATTCTCAGAAGTCGACCCATCTGGTAAAAAAAAATCACATGCTTGCTCGCTGCCTAGGTTTTTCCCATCCTTGATCACTATATTTAATAGTGCCTATCAACATTGATGCATATGAATGAAAAACTAAATTATTCAAACAAATCTAAAAATATGACTATATTTTTTTGAAATGGGTTTGCCAGAGGCATTTCCCCGCATGGAAACGACACAACAATACAATAATTGTTCCAATTGAGATTTGCAAATTTCTAAATTCTCGCCATAAATCTCATAAGAAGAGAAGCTTTAAAAATTCAGTTCACAATGCATCAACAGAATCATTCCAGTCCACAAAATATTAAATTACACAAAAGTAAAGGAAATACAGAATTAGCGTAAGTACCTATAGCGAGGATCGAAGGAAGAGAGATGAAGCAACAGAGTTTAATATGACGGTTTAGAACGACGCGTGGCTCCGACTCCGAGCGGCGTGAAGAAGACCTTTGGCTGAAAACTGTAATGACTCATTGTCCCTTCTCTAGACTAAATGTTTGGCCGCCACAATCCTCCGTCTCCAACATACTCCATACCGTTTGGTTGCTTCTCCGGCCAAAACCAAACTCCCATGCTTCTTCTTATTCTTATCCTTACTCCATACACATCGTGCAGGATTCAACTCTCTCTTCTCTCTGTGGACCTAAGGCCGTTCACGTGTTTCTTTAACTCGTGTCAATTTTTATTGTTTGAGGAGGAGAAGCGTATACACACAGTTAATGGGAGGATGCAGCGTCTTTGATCACCTGACAGGCGCAGAGAAGATTAATAGGTTTAATTCATTAGGATAAAAAAATGTGTGGGCCTGAAAATTTGGAAACTTTGGGCTAAAGTACAATCCTAAAAAACTCAAATTTATTAAATGAAGAAAATGCTGACGTGGCTGCATAAGAAAGAGAAAGTTAACTTTATATATATAGATATGATGCTAATCAGGCTCAAAATATTGTTAATGGCAGTCTAACATTTCGAATAATGTTGCTTCTTAAAACCATACTCTATCATATTGAAATATGTGAAACAGGCAAGTGCACAATTATATAACTATATAATCGATGCCGGGTGTAGATAGTGCCTTGTGCATTAAGGACTTACCTTTTGGCCACTGCAACCAAAGTCACTTTACATTGTAGTAATGGGCCGGCCAGTTTTGTGGCCCATAATGCAGAAATGTTGAAATAAAAAAAACTATATAATCGATGGTTACTAGACAAGAGACCATCTTATACATATTAGAATTTCAACCGTGGGGTAAATACCGCGAAACTAAATTATAAGTTAGTGTATTTATAATAAAATTTTTATTACTTTAGTTTGGTAATTCTCATTAATTAATTATTGTCTCATTAATTTAGAATTTTGTTTAAAATTTTTTTTTATCTTCTTATGTTTTATAAGTTTATACTTAATTATATTAAATTTGTTATTGAATACATAAAAATATTAGATTTGATTTGTTTTTTTTAATAAACAGAGGTATATGCCTATATAGTATGTTAGTTGTGTATTTTTATGTGTATTTAATTTTCTTTTGTTTGGATAGTAAAGAATGTGTATAGTATCGTGTAATTATTTTGTAGTTCATATACTAAATTAATTTATAAAGTTAATTTCATAAACTATGATTGCAAGTCCTATTAGTATATTATGAGAGGAACTAATAGTTTTAGTGTTGGTTCTATAAGTCCAAACCCGCTATGCTAGGCGGGTCAGATAACATGTTCAAGTAGATTTTTAATACGCAAAAACCCTCATCATCCAAACCGCGTGAAAGTAAAAATTAAGTTTTAAATAAACATTGAGATCTAATGCGTTGAGATCAAAATCTCCAGGCCACCAGATACTCTTCCAAAATCCGAATCATTCGTTTATTGATTAGGCCGATTTGTTTATAAATTTTGTTTATGGAGAAAATATTGTTTTGGTAAAAATTTGGAAATTTAATATTAATTAAGTTTATTATAAAACTTATATTTAATGTTTTAAAGGGACTGGTTCCTAATTGTTTTGAAAAATTTATTTAGGATGGGAAATATTGTTTTTCAAAAAATAAAAACTTAATATTATTAATTAAATGAAAAACACATTAATAAATTAATGTCAATAGCATGGATTGTAAATAGTTATGAACTTGAGGATTTTTTTTATAAATATCTACAAACATGTATATATAAATATAATATTAGTATATTAAGTATATGTTATATAACAATATTAACAATATACTAGATTATCCACAGCACATAACAAATAAATTGCGAATTTCATGTTTTTACAACCCGTGTTAATAAGAACGTGGTGGTTCCGCCTCTCCACATCGTCTAATCAAAATACACAGGCAGAGGAGATTAAACCAATTGATTAATTGGAAAACGTAATGTAAATACTACTTGAATATTATAGTGGAAAAGTCAAATTTTGGACTCTACCCTTTGTCCCTTTGTAGTATCATGCTTCACATATCTGTACAAAATATTATATTTTGACTTACTTAAAAACAGACCAATGCATACCAGTTGTAAGCTTCAACTTTTTTGTACTTAAAACCAATATATATACCCATTTCTTTGAGATAATTTCACCTATACCAATTGTAATCCTACTATATTAATTGGGGAAGTACAAAATATGAAACAAACTTTAAAAATAAATTACATTTAATTGCCATTAGAAAAACTTATTAAGATTAATTAATTCATTAAATAAATATATATTAATTAAAAAAACTGAAATCGGGAATACATTAAATTAAAAAACCACTATGTAGAAAAATTAAAAGAAAATCTATTAGAATCAAAACTAATTCGTATTTAAAAAAAAAATTAACAGTTAAGATTTTAAAAATATAATCGAATAAAATCTACAACTACAAATTTTATCCTACTATAAAAAATTGGGAAGTACAAATATTGAAACTAATCTTACAATGTGTAAAATTACATTCAATTGCCATTAAGAAAACTTAATTAAGATTATACTAATTAAATAAATATTACTAGGAGAGTTTACCCGCACGCTTGTGCGGGCAAGAACTGAATAAAAAAACTAATTTAATTCTTTAAAATGTTGAATCAAAATTTTTATTATATATTTAAAAACCTGTTTAATTTTTGCTCAATTTTTATAGTAGTTCGTATGTTCAAATATAAATTATTTTTAAAGTTTCAGAGATTAATTTATTTTTTCACTTTTTAAATAATAAAATGAATAGTTAACTAAATATAAATTGAAAATATTGAAGTCCATTTTTAAGTTTAATTGAAATTTTAAAGTCCATTTTCAAAGTTTAAGCCCAAATTGACGGGAAACGCCAATTCCCCCATAAACCTTAGTTGCTTTAATCGTATTCCTACACAAACTTTGAAAGTGTGCTTAAAACTACATGAACTGAATATATAATTTGAATTTACTACATAAACTATATAAATGCGGCCAAAACCTACAAATCAGGAAGATGCCAACGACTGCGATTTACAAAACCGACGTAGTTTCACTAAAATTAATTTGTTTGAAAATTGACAACCTTAAGAGTCGAACCAGTGACCCTCTAACGAATACATACCGACTAAATACCAAATTGCTACAATACTCTCAATATTAAAAGAAACCTGTTTTATATATACGCTCGTCTTCTTCTTCCTCATCAACAATTGATAGCACGAGAGAACAAACCGAAACCATGTCATTGAACGAAAAATCAGAACTCTCGACGAACCATTTATAAGAAAAATCAGTTGGTTTCCTAAGCAAGTAAGCATTGTCAAAGCTCAACAAATCAAATAGTTTACACAATTTAGCAAAAATTAACACCTAAAACCCCCTTTAAGGCTTTAATCAAGTTGAGGTAATATGAAAACTTGAAAACGCCGCAATTTTACAGGTCTCGATAAGGAATTCAAACACCAAGTGCTTCAATAACATAAACCCAGATGGAAATATTTCCTAAACATACAAAAGATAAAAAATTTGAAAAACAGAAAAAATAAATAAATAAATAAATACAACTTTACAAATATCTTAGATGAGATGACGACGGAGCAGACATTAAAAAGAAAAAAGGCGAATCAATGACAGTTCTTGGGTTATTAATTTCTTTGTCAATATGGAATTGAAATCTCTTTGTCTCTGCAGATTTGTTTCCTTCTATCAATGGTCCACGGCGAAGAAGAAGAAGAAATCGAAAAGCGCTTTATAATGTACGTATGTGGTGTAGTTACACGAGGAAGTCTTGGTAGCACTTTTGGTATAGTGTATTGAGAGGTCACCGGTTCGACTCTTAAAGGTTGTCATATTTTCAAACAAATTAATTTTACTGAAACTACGTCGTTTTGTAAATTGCAGTCGTTTAGTCACCTACGTGGCATAACCAGTCAGCTACACTAACGGTTTCATTAACGGCATCTTCTGATTTGTAGGTTTTGGCGCGATTTATATAGTTTATGTAGTAAATTTAAATTAAATATTAGTTCATGTAGTTTTAAGCACACTTGAAAGTTTTGTGTAGAAATACGATAAAGCAACTAAGGTTTATGGGGGAATTGGCCTGTTTTCCCCCAAATTGACCGTAACAAAGTTTTAAATGGGCCAAATACAATTGTTACAGTCAATTTTAATTATCTTGATATAATAATTTGGATAATATAATATGTATTTCGTTTAGACCATTAAAATAATATTTTAAGCAACCCATAAATGTACTTCTATTTAGAGCATTGTATTTGTACTATAAACATTCCAAAATTATACGAAAGTTTGCGATGTACAAAAAGTTCATTTAAGCCACCGTATCTTCATTTCTGAGTCCATTATTTATGACTGAGTCCCTGAGGCTCTCACTTTTGATGCTCCATCACATGGTTTATGTAATAACGTCCATCAAACTCAGACCTGTAAATATTAAAGTGTATGAAACAAAATTATTTTAACATCATACATAATTGTATAAAGTTATTTAGCCTGGTGATGCTCCAGTCCTTCGAACTGTGGTTTTATAAAAATCTTCGAATAGGCCAATGTGTTTTTGATACATGGTGGATCCTATAAACATTTGGCAGTTTAAAAGTAATATAAATTGGGTTACCTTCTGATGATTATATGCAGAACTATTTTATGTTACACACCTTCATATTCTCCGACTTTCACAAACCGCATTACACAAAAAAAGGTTCGAATTTGTATGAGATGGCACCCGTTTGAATTGCCATTTAGACATTGAATTCAGAAGCGTAGTTGTATTTGACACGAACATTACAGTTTCATTCCTACATGTTTATCAAATTAAATTAAAAAAATTAAACAGAAACAACTTTAAAAATGTAACTGTCCCTAAAGGTAGAGTAAATGTCTTTTTACCTGCCATTCAACAACGTTGAGAACAATCATTACTATTATTGGACACTCTCAGGTATTCTATTTATCTTCCACATCTACTATACACTCACAGACATCTAATTTGGGAAAAAGACAGAATTTTAGCTTTCCAAAGTGTTGCCAAATCTATATTTTGGTAAAAGTTTAATTCATATTTTTCTAAGAGGGACCAATACACAAAGTTTACCAAACAAATCCTATAAAGATTATAGATTCCCGAACACCAAAGTTACAATTAACTATACTCACATATTGTACCATCTCAATATTAAATTAATTAACGAAACACTTACCGAAAGAAGATGGGATTTTGATTATTTCCACGATATATTCATCTAAATCCTTGAATCAAAAGTAATTCTTTGGACACAATTGTTGGACCACCGTCATAGTGGTAATCCGTCCATGAATTTAATTTGATAAGGATGATGAGTATTCCTCTCATTCAAGGGTTGGTGATTACTTTGAAAAGTTCTAATATCATACCATTCACCATCGTCGATATATTCCGGAGTTTACGAGTGTATTTGGTAAAAAGTAGTTTTTGATTTGTGTTACTCTTCACAGTTTATATAAAAATTGTGTAGGGAGTCGTATAAATAAGAATTGTTAAAATTGAACTTTAAGTAAGAACTGAGTGTTCAATTAACGACAACTAACCTCTAACATCCACACGAAGCAATACTCTTTTGTAAAAGAACTCGCTGATACTCCAAGAATGTAAGACCTTTGGCGTTGTATACGCCAATAGTTCTTCTGGGAAGAAAGATCAATTAGACCTTGATCTTGGGCGCTAATCGAATTTCATGATTTTCTCCCAATTAGGTTTTTCATGTTTCTTCTCTGTTATCGAAAACGAAAAGGGGATTCCCAGATTTGTAAGAATACAAACAGTCACGATTAAAACGTTGCGTCTTATCGTTTTAGTATCTCACCTTTTGTTTGACTATTAAATTTTTAATAATTTATTATTATATATATAATTACAGATTAAAGGTAAAGTTTGTAGTTAATAGATATGATGTAAAATGATATATACATTTAATGACACAGCTAACAATTATATGTTTTTCAAACAACATTGTTGAAAGCAAATAAATATAATCATGTGAAATTTTTTAATAAAATGTTCTTAGACCAATCTACAATGTATTTATCTATTATTTTATATATAGAATAAGTCAAAATCAGAAAATGGTTTTCTCCAATGTGAAAGTCTATATCTGACTATTAAATAGAGGTAGTGTTAAAAGATATTAAAAATCACTTTATTTAAGAGAAGAAATATAATTCAAGTCTAAATATCAAAAAACAATTATCCACTACAAACCAATAATTATACAGTCTCAAATACCCTTTGAAAACAATATTAAGTGTTTTATTCTGGCATTTCCCCATCTTTATCTGTAATTAATACCTTTAAGCATTTTCTGAGTTTGTGACTCGAGAGAAGGCAACATAAAGCTGTCCATGTGTGAAACCGGTTTCGGTAAAAACAATCCAAACATGTTCTAATCGCCTGACCTTTGACTTTTTTTATAGTAATTGCAAAACGCCACGGTAACAGAAAACTTTCGTCGCCTCATACGAAAGGAAACTTTGCATTAAGTGGACTAACATTACATCCTAGGGATAAGTACTTTATCACCACCATTTTTTCTGTCACGATTCTTGCTTCGATTACATGATTTGTCATCCTGAAGGTAATATTAAATCCTCGTACCGTTATGCAAACCTCCCTTAGGTTCTATATTCCTTAGCAACATGACAGGTGCTCCTATTTTCAACGTTAAAGCATGACTTGGCAATCCAGAAACTTGTATATTGTTTAGGAAATCCTGAGTGTAGATCATATTTATCATGAGCACTTTTATCTAACGTTTTCAATACTATCCATAGTTAAGATATCGTCTCTCCTCACCTGTAAATAAAAATAAAGATGGAATTTTAGATTTGTGATATCTTGTTTTTTGTTGGGTTTTAAGCCTTGTTTTTTGGTTAGTTTAGTTGCATAATCTTGTCATTCTAGGTTGTTTTAGGAGTATATGCATCTAGTGTGCTAACTCTCAGTTCTTGCAGTAATATCATCACATTTTGAGCATTTGGACTGTTTTGAATGCAAAGAAGCAAAAAAGAGTGAAGTGGAGAAGAGGCACTTGATCACCACCATCAGTGGCCAAGACCATCGGCCAAACGGTGGTCGAGTGTAGCAAGCGGTCAAGATCAGCAGCCAGACACAAGCCGATGGAACAGGAAACACACTTGATCTCCACCTCAGCGGCCACCTCCTGCGGCCAAACCTTTCCGCGTGGAAGCAGCGGCCACCTCTCCGCGGACAAACCATGGCTGTGTGAAGCATCTGCCACCTCCCATCGGCCAAACCTTGCCCCGCGTGAAGCAAGCGGTCAAGACCAACAACCAAACACAAGCCGATGGTACAGGAGACCACTTGATCGGCACCATCAAGCGGGCCACCTCGCCGCAGCCAAATCTTTTCCGCATGAAGCCAGCGGCCACCTCCCGCGGCCAAACCATTCCCGCGTGAAAGCCATCGGCCACCTCCCCATCGGCCCAACCTTTCCTGCGTGAAGCCATCCGCTACCGTCCCATCGGCCAAACCCTGCCCGTGTGGAGCCGCCATGCTCCTCACTTGTTTTAGTTTGATCGCGGGTTTAAACCGTTTGACTGGATTGACCCGGCTCCTTCTATCCTTTATCTTATATTTTGTTTAGCAACCACTTAGGATTCTTAAGCTTATCTACTCTTGGTTTGTTGAATGATTGAGTACTTCTAAGTTTTTAATAGCAATTTCTCCTTTAAATCTTTTAATCTATAATCTCTTTATTATGATTTCAACAAAGATCAAACTCTTTTTCTTTGTGTGATCATGATGATGAGTGAGTAGATCCTTAGAACTTTGGGCTAGTAGATTAGGAGATAGATGATTGATCTTTGATGTCTAAGGTTTATTTAATGTGTTTCCTATCTTGATTGTGTTAATTATGCTAGATAGGCTTTGATCATGCTTGAATCTAGACATTAGGATTCCATGCCCATAAGATGTTTGGTGAAGTTCTCAAACCAAATTATCAAGAGCTTTGTATTCCAGCCAATAGAATTGATGATTTATGGGTGCTTAGTGGTATTTAGACTTGTTCTTAATGCATGCTTGCTTGTATTGCCTTTGGAAATTGTTGATGATACCACTTGATTAGGCATAGGAATCTCTATCAATGGAAATAAATTGATTTGCATAAGTGTTCTTAGCCATAGAATTGTTCTTGATTGTTGCTACACTAGACATCTAAGGTTGGTTTAGCTATCTCCCAAGTCAATTACCATTGCC
>CP094633.1:6098512-6122898 GCA_023657505.1 Camelina hispida | reverse complement strand
AATACCTATCTCGGCTGCGTTTCTCTGCAATCAAATACCAAAGTAATGTACATCAATCAATTATGATCCTAAATATATAAAGAATTTAAGAAGAGTAAACATAACATACAATCTTTTCAGCCGCTTCGACATTTACAGGAGTACCATCCTTCTTAGTTCGTGACTCGATCCACACTTTTGCTCTTGTCACCTACATTTAAGTTTTTAAAATATAGCAAATCAGAATATATAGTAGAATAACAACCTATACTAATAATCAGACGTTCAACAATAATCTAACTAGAAGAAGATTGACCGTTTTTTCATCTGGATAGCTCCTCTTCATCTACTTGGTTCTCTCCTCTTCTGATTCACTGGATTCATCATAATCTCAGATGCTGATCCAACACGATCTTGCATCTTCCTCTTTCTTCTATTGTACTTTTACATTCCCAAAATCAATTCTTGTAATTTTGAGTATTTGATAAATGTTCTGACCAGTCAGAATCCTACTCTTCTTCCATGCTCAGCTTTACCATCAAACCATGCTTTCTTTCATCTATAATCATGGTTGGGTGACAGAACTCCGTGAGACATATACACGTGCTTTTCTACAATTACTCAACCACAAACCATCTGGGTGCTTCCCGCAAACAGGACAACCCATTATGCCTTTAACTTTGCAGCCTGCTAGATTTCCATATGCCGGAAAATCCTGAATGGTCCATCAGAAGCATTGCTCTTAATGTGAATGTAGAGCTCACTGAATGCATCATACGTTACCCTCCCTTCTCCCACAGATGGTTTAGATCTCTCTATAAGAGGTCTAAATACACATCTATATTGTTTCCAGGTTGAGTTGGTCCAGGAATCAGAGCAATGTCAACATGATGTTCTCCTTTTCATACACTTGTCAGGTGGCATGTTGTAATTGACTAAGGCAAATAGTGCCATGCACTATAGTTAACATTTTTCATGTTGAAAAGGATTAAACCCAATCTGTGGAGAGTCCAAGCCTAATGTTCCTTTCTTCTACAGCAAATGACAGATACTTTTCATTCATTTGATCCCACCGTCACAGAATCTACCGGATGTCGCATTTTTCCATCTGTGCTCTTATTACAATGAAATCCCACCGTAAGTCTTTCGCCGTGTCCTCTGCCTGAACACTCTTGAGACGTGAATTATCAGAAGTACCTAAGTACTGTATGTTTGAGTACACTGTCTTCCCTCACCAGTTCGCTTGGTTAATCTTCCATCGCGAAGAATTGCATTTAGGACAAGTGTCGAGCTCCTCGTCCCTGATCTCTAAATAGACAACAATCATTTACACAACGTGTATCTTCTCATAACCCATATCAAAAGATTTAAAGAATTTCTTCACCTCATAAAAAGGATATGTGCAATACATTATCCTTGGTAGCATCTGTTTTAAAAGTCTCTAGTAGACTATCAAAACTTCTGTCAGAACAACCACTCTGAGTCTTTAACTTAAAGAGTGAAACAATCGCAGATAGCTTGCTGTAGTTTTGTGCAACCTGGATATAGGGTGTTTCTGCATCAGCTAGCTTGGCTAAGAAACTCATCTGCTACCTTATCATTCCCCTTCAGCAACATCATGAATTAAATCACCCTGACTAACCAGCTCTTCATGCCATAAACTCAGCAGCTTTGGACAAACCTAAGATCTCTTGGTTCCACTGGCTTGTGTTCTTTCTTACACTCAGTCCCCTGATTTCACTTCTCCATGATGAAACCAGTCATTCCCTTGACTTGTAACTCCAATCCATTCCCCTTGTTACAAGATGATCAACAACATCAACGGCTGAGTTGGCGATTATACGTTGGACAGTCATACACGGGCAAATAATAATTGCATTGTCTCCTACAACAGCAGCCACAGACCTCACAAAATCCCCAAGCACCTTTCTCATACTGGATGCGATTCTGCAATGAAGTAAAATAAAGCAAAACCAAAAGAAAAAATGAATTACAAACTTAAAAAATCTTTAACATATTAATTAAACCAATAAACTTCAACTATACAAAATGTTTTCACATACTGTTAAGATGAACCATGTCTTTCCAAAACCATTATATGTTTACCCATAAAGAAAACAAAACAAACACATAAGAATAACACAAAACCAAACAAATACCAAACAAACTAACAAACACCAAACAAACATATTTCACACTTCAGGCAACAGTTTATTAAAACGAAATATCAAACAACCAATTCATTCAACTCTTAACAACAATGCATCAAATATCAGTTTCATTGTTGGAAGAACTAGCTCTGTGTTATGATGCAAGCAGGCAGAAGATCCGGCTGATGAGATTGTGATTACCTAACAAAATTTAAATCGGTCAAAAATTAAAATTAGAGTAATATAATGGTCAAAATTAAAAACAGAGTACATAGTAAAGAACTGAAATACATTAATTGAATGCCTTATACTTTCAGGTGGATGAGATCAGCTGAATTTGAATCTACTGAGATCGGCTGAGCTATTGAGACAGAGACAAGAGCGGAGAGAGACCGAGGCAGAGAGGAAAACTGAGATAGAGAGCGACGAGACACAGAGAGCGACACAGACACAGAGAGCGATGGAGACAAAGCGATGGATACCGGAAAGAGAGACAGATCTAGATAACGAATATACTACACAAGAAACTGTCAGAGATTTTGGTGCTGAGAATCGAAATCTTGTCAATGAGAATCGAGATTTGATGGAAATGGGTATTGAGATTTCAGGAAAAGAATCAAAAACTTTGAGATTGGGATAAGAGATCTGCAAATTTTAGAAAATCTGAAAAGCTTTTTGTTTTCCTGGGTTTTTTTTTTTTTTGGCTAAGTATAAAATATAGTCTTGTAATTTTTGGTCATAGAATGAGACTTTTTTTTGTTTGCGGGAAAAAAACCCAATAGTTTGCCTCCAAAATACCACCTTCCCGGCTATAATACTGATTTTTATGTTCCTGCTAAATGAAAATATATACTAGCGTTAATATAAAGCTACGAAATACTTGACATCCGATTTTGGTACTTTTAGTAGCAGTTCGTAAATTTGTGCATACAAAGGTCTGCTACCGAAGTCATTTTTCTTGTAGCTGAGAAAGATATATTTTTTTGCTTTAATCGCCATTTGTGTTGCCTGGAGGAGGAGAAGAGCAGTTCACGAGAAGCAGTTTAAAGAAAACGACGATGTGGTTCTTTATTACGTTGTCGATTTAAATAAAGAATGTAATTACCCCTACGTTGTCGTTTAAGTCTGGCACTGAACATAAAAAGGAGACTGCCCAATTCCAGGATTGGTTATCGAATTGATAACAACAAATCTCTTTCTTCTTCTTCTGACCTCCTTTCTTCTAATCGGATAACCACCATAAGACAATCATCATCTGAGAAATGCCTCCTCGTTTCTCAAAAGTATATTTAATTATTTTATTTTAATATTATTATATATTTAAATAATAAATCTAAAAAAAATGTAACCTATATTAAACTGACACATGTTAAGCAACGTTTTCAGAATTCTTTATTATACTAAAACTTTAGTTCTCCAAAAGTTAGTAACTCACAGATCGTAGACATTGGTCAATTTTTAACGCTTAAATATCAAACAGATCGTGACACGTGTTAGTTTACCAAATTAAATATCAAAACAAGATCATGCCAATTGTATCAATTTAAACGGATTAAATATCAAACCAGAATCGTGACCCCTGTCAGTTTTAACGATCAAAAATCATTTGTGAAGCTCATAACGATGGGTCTTTGATTCGTTGTGGATTGTTCAAATGGAATGCTATCAGTGCAGGTAAAATAAATCGAAGTAATATAAATGCCCGTTAATGGAACGAGGATTGGAGACACTCGATTGGAGGTTTTAAAAAGTGATTCTACGTTAGTGACATTAAAGAAGTTTGGAAGATAAGTCGGTGGAACTGAATGTTTCTGGTTAAATTTTAGGTTTCTTTTCTGCCTGAATAATGTTGAATGATTCCGGTATTGAAAACAAGAGCCTGCTTGTCAAGTATTTGAGAAGTGGTTTCAAATGTTGGGAAGTTGGAACGGTATACCATTTTAAAATTGTTTCTAACCGGATTTATTGGTTTTTCTATCGGATTAGGTTCGTCACTTTCGTTGTAAAAAACCAAGTATATGAAGAAATATAGAGAGACTTTTGATTCAGGGTAAAAAAAAGTTGAAATTTAGATATCGAGAATATTGAGACGAAGTCATAACTTTAATTGTTTTGGTACAATCGGATCTTCTTGAAGAGTAAATAAGGATCGTTGATCTTTACGTGATATGACAGTATGTCCATGTTTTATTATAGATAAAGTTTCTAATTTTGTATATCTGAGTTATTGTAAGACTATATACCATCATCATTCTGAATTTCAATTTTTTTATATATTTTAAATTTCTTTCAGTTTCTCACTTTTTTGAGGTTTAGTCATAAAATCATTGTAATCGGGTAGATAATTTCACCAAGTTGTTCATTCCCATATCTTTGGAGTAAAAAAACTTCCAATGGTTAAGAGAAATTATGTCACAAAAACAATTTAGAGTAATTCTAAGAACTATATATTATGCAAAATGAAAGTAAAGCAACATAAATTTGTTTAATTTGTTTAGAAGACATTTTATGTTAGGTTAAAGAGCAATACCTTTAACAATAAAAATATTTTTGGGTGTAATACATAGTTTTTAATGGTAAAATATATAGTCAATTGTCCCGTGAGTTAACTTATTAGAGGCTTGAGTTTGATGAATTTGTTGCAGTGTAAAATATTTTGTGAATAAGTTGAAACATTTTGGAAATTTGAACAATAATAAATATTTGTAATGATGAGTATTGGGCAAATTTTTAGTGGATATAATTTACTTTAAATTATTGTAATAATTATTACAATATATTAAAAATATAAATTAAAATATAAAAAATGTATGTAGGTAAATAAAATATTCTCTAACTTATTATTTATATATTTATTTTAGGAAATAATTTTACCAATATTTTTAAAAGATTATATAAAGTTTAGGATTTATTTTTTTTCATCAATTTTTAAACCCGCACATCGTGCGGGTCTTATCTAGTGCTTTAGGAAGCAACGTTTCTCAACTTTAGGTTTTTTTAACTTATTATTATTTTTTTATTTTTAAATTGAGAGTACGCTAATAAAACTACGTAGAGGATGCCCTAAGTTATCATATAAGCCCAAAATATGACTATAATCCGAATGTAAACCATCGTTTTGGTTTGAGATCAGACCCAACCGAGAGGTCTGTGAAGATGGAGAGAGGCCAAGTCGACGTTGCTTTTCCTCCTTCGGAGTCCGCAAAATCAATTGTGAGCCAAGATTGGTAAGAGTTGCTCGTCGATACGATAGCCAAAGTGGATACAGTCATAACAGAGTATATCCGTGCATTGCCAAGCCAAATTGCTAGGCAACGGTTTAAGTACAATCAGCCCGTAAGGACCACAGCTTGCTAAACCAAAATTAAACCGAGTCAATTATTGATTTTGGTGTCTTAACACAAATTACATAATTAAGCGTTCATTGACCTTAAATTGGAGATTATCAGTTAGATCGACAGTGATCAAAGCAAAGTCACAAAATTGAGGAGGACTCAACCCATATGACTTCACACTGCTTTGTTTTCCTCCCACGAAAGTTGAAGAAAATAGGTAAGAATCTTTACTTCTCAAATCAAAACTGTTTCTCCAATTTATTGCAACTTATTATACGCTTTTCACCCTACTTTGTGATTCAGAGAGAAGAAAGTATGGATTTGGAGATTGTGTGGTTGGTTAGAGTCGCTTGATCACCGTTTTGGATCGTCTCTATACTTCCTTTGGTGATTGCTTCAATACCCACTTCAAAGCTTGACTCTTTTCGTGATCTCGTTTTGAGTTTCGCCGGAAGAGGCAAGATTCTCACCCATCCTCGCAGGTAAATTCGTCTAAAGTTTGTAACTTTACCACAAATTTCTCTGAAATTTTGTTCTTTATAGTCTCAGATGTTGGTAAATCTGATTGAGGAAACGAGAAAGCAAACACTTTTTAGTTTGAAGTTCAGATATCTTCTGTTTTCGCTTTTTGGGCTTAAACCTTGTTCTCAGTTGTTGTTGTGTAATTCTCTGTGGCAGAAGTTTACAATTCCTCAGAAATACTTTGCTCACTTTATGTTATTGGAGTGGTGTGGACGACTTCTCTGCTTGCTGCAACTTGGATGTATGCTTACGAAATGGCGCCTTTGTCTTCTGTGAGTTCCAGTTATCAGACATGCAAGCCTTTAGGCTGGAGGTTCCCATGTTTTCTCCATTCATAAATCTCATATGACTCCCGTTGAGCATCGTTTCAAAGTGTGGCGAGCCGTTGTTTCTACTTCCTGATGGAGATACATGTCTTGGACGGCTTATAGAGTCAATCTATGTATTCAAATATAGCCCTACCGCTCGGAATGCAACATCCTCGTTTATTTTTGCTGGTTTGTTGTAAGTTTCTCAGAAACTCTTTAGTTTGATTGTCTTTTGCTTGGCTTTAATTTGTGTTTTTAGTTTCTATGTAACAGCGCCTTTGTCACTCTGCTCAAACATTGCTCCAGAGGTAGCAAGAATTCGCTGGGAATCAAGTGGCTGATGTTCATTGCTAATGGGAAAAGCCATACTTCATCCCCTGAAGTTAATTTGTTATCGTCTATAAGCTCACTGACGAAGCTTGGATCACTCCAGTGGCTTGGTGGAGCTATTTTTCTATGGGGATGGATACATCAGCGCCGCTGTCACGCCATTCTTGTAAAGTTTTAACAGCTAGTTTTTTTTGTCATTTGTTTAATGTTATGATACTTAATCATACAAAAACGTTAATGTAGGGATCACTCGGAAAACCAAGCCAAGCTAAAGAGTATATAATTCCATATTGGGGATTGGGTTGGGATGGTCTCTTGTCCCCCATTTCTTGGCAGAAATCGTAATAAACTCTCCCTAGTAGATATCTTTAACTTCTTCTATATTTCTCAGCTCTTCTTTCAATATATGATTGCTATAAATATTCAGGTTATAATGCGGGCTTACTGATTTGCGAGTGGAAGGAACAGACATAAACATCTGGTACTCTTGGTTTCGTGGTAGCGGTTCATTCTCTTATTTGCCATGATCACTAATGGAATGCTTTGTTTATGAGAAGTGTATTGTACGTCTTTTTCTTTTGTAGGCGGCTAATCTGACATACGCCGCTGGAGAAACACACCGCTGTATCTCCGAAGTTTTGAGAATTATCCGGCTAATCGGCATGCTATTTTCCCTATGTCTACTAAAATGGTTGAGAGATAGAGCCAAACTTGGCAAGTTGTTACAATGTTTGAATTTTATGTTTCTGTTAAATTATAATTTTTCCTGAAGATCTTTGTGGTATGTTTGCGTTTCTTTCATTTGAAGATTGTATTTTCACACAAACAAGAGTGTCTCAGTGCGGTGACTTCGGCACTTAGCCGTCTTTTACAGGTGCATGAGTCGACCCAATCACGCGGCATGTACTCCCACTCTATTCTTTTCGAATGGAAACTGCTAAGCCTATAAATAGTTTCCTCTCTGCCTTCTCGCATTTGTACTAGGTTTGAACAAGTGAAATAAAGAAACTTCCAAAAGAAGAGTATTCATTCTATATATTTTTCGGGTTTTCTTTTGGTTTATCGGTTACGCCACAACTACAGATGTATGTAACAAGTGCAAAAGCGATAAAAAAGGGGACACTGAGAATGTCAAATCGAAGAGAATGTCAAAATCGAAGTTCGCTTTTAAAAATCAATTTCCTCGAAAGTATATATTAAGCATGGTCTGAAGATATACATCCCTAGTTTGATTTGCAGGTGACAGCGTTAGATCATATACTCTTTAGCCAAATTCATACTCTCACAGTGCTCTTTAATTAAATTGTAACTAGGAGAGAACCCGTGCTATAGCATGAAATTATATATTTTGTTAGTAATTTTTTGTAGTGAGAAATGGACCAGATGACACAGAATTTTGAAAAATATTTGGCTAGATTGACACCATCTTTATAAGGAAAAACTAGAAATAAACCACAATATTGTGTTAAAATTACCAAAAGCCCATCAAAATAAAATAGAAAATAAAAATTAAGTGAGAAAAAAAAAAATCCATTCTCTTAAAACTTTAGAACCCGACAATCGTTTATTTCTTCAAATCCGACAACACTTTTTTTCTTCCGCCGGCAAAGGAAAATTTTATAGTCAAACTAAACCTCGATCTGTCGTCATTCCAGCCGGCGCTTTGGCACTGTAATCACCGGCGGTCTCTGCTCCAGCCCATATAAAGACGGCGGCAACTAAACCCTTTGTTTCTTCCGTCGGTGAGGAGAAATTTACAGTCTAAAAAAAAACTCGATATGTCGTCATCTCAGTCGGCGATTTAGCACTGTAATCACCGGTGTTCTTCTGCCCCAGCCAGATACAGACGCCGGGCGGTGAGTTGGATCGTTCATCGGCGGCAAACTAAGAACCCGTAGTGGCTCGGTGGTGGCTGAACAAATCTGGGGCGGTGAATTTTTAATTCGATTATTAGAATAATTATCAGAAATTCTTACTTGCAATTATCGATTAGCGCCTGTTTATGTTTTTGTTTTGGGTCTTGATCTTTAATAGCTTTGGTGGATACTCAAAAACATTGGTGGGAAGGATTAGGCTTCTTGTTTTGGGTTTTGATCCTCAATAGCTTCATAAATCCGGTAGTCTTTAAATTACATTTTGCTGGAATCATTCCTGTTTTGTTTATCGGATTTGTATTACCTTCTTGATTAAAATTTTTTTGGATTAGAAGTTATAATCAGTTTGTGAAGAAAGAGTTTGTGAAGTTTGTCAATCCGATACAGTTTGTGTGAAAGAGAATCTGTATCGGATTTCACCGTATACAAATTCTCTTTCACAAACTTTATCGGATTGGCAAACTGTTCTTGCCTCTCTGCATCAAAATTTGTTCTAATAATTGCATCATGTATTGGTTACAATTGATATAGAACCTGTAACTGTTCTTGCCCGCTGTGTGTATTTTTTTTTTTTTTTTTTCATCTTAGTATCATCTAAGTAAAGTAGTGTTTCATTAGGTTTCATTCTCTTATGCTATATTCTCATTTGATGTTGTTGCTCATGTTGTGTGAAGTGATTCATAGTTTTATGGCTTGACTGTGATATCTGAAAAGGATTTTTTTTTTTTTTATGTTTGTTTCAATAAGTTACTTTTTTGGTTTGAAATAGCTTTTTAACAGCAATCTCATCCTTCTCTGGTTGATTATGTTCTTGCCCGCTGTGTGTTATTTTTAATAGCTTTTTATCTTTAGGATTGTTTATGTTCGGTTGATTATGTTTGTTCGTTCAGCTCTTCGTGTGTATCACTTTGAATCCCTCGATAGCTTCTTACATCCGGTTAATCTTTATGATATGATTTTGTCTCCAATCATCCCTGTTTTTATTTTGGGTCTATTTACAGTAAAAGATTTGTTGTCGAATATATTTTGTGTCGATTTGTTGATTTTTCGATTTACTACTTTATCGAATTCTCTTTTGACTCTTATTATGAGACTTGTTTTTTTTTTTTTTTATTAGATTAGAAGTATCAAACAATTTTTGTTACCTAAATGAGAAAACATGTTAATCGATGGTTTCAAGTATTTTTTCAATAACAATTTTTTGTTATCTCACATGTTTTTCTATAAGCTATTTAATCAAGTATTTATCATATTGTTTGCTACCTTATCCTATCATTTGATTTTATTTTATTTTGTATCTTTAGGAATGGCATCTTCAAGCAATAGCATCAAATATCCTCCTCTACTTTATGAAGAAGGGAAATCGCCTCTCCAAACATAGAAGCATGAACCACAATTGTTTTGTGTCAAAAATTGGATTTTTGAGAGAAGATTAGGTGTGGACGTGTGGGATACTGAAAGGATCATCTCTTGGAGTGTTTATAAAGTTTGCTGAATTGGAATACACATGGGCTGCGCAGAGAGTTCACTTTCTACTCACACATCAGCTGAGAATCAACAACAATCCATGAGGTTGGTGTTTGATCGATGATAGGCCAATTAGATTTTCTTTAATGAGTTTTACAGAGATAACACAAGGTTATTTGTGATGCATTTGACCGCTTTAGAGAACTTGATGTTGATCACCATGATTTCGGAAAGAAATGAAAATACCAACAAACTTGATGGTCCTATGTGGAGTGAGTTGGTAAAGGTGATTGATTCTAACAAAACATAGGATTTTGATAAGAGGATGATGGTTGGTAGGTATGTCTGTTGTCAGTATGCGTACATGGAATTCATCAGACATCTAGAATCCCGTGGTGACCGCTAAGAGAGTTTTAGATCCAGTTGCTTTTGAAAAAACATCCATGGGTTGGGTGGCTTTTAGTAGTTTAGTGAATTCTGTTAAGATAGTTGACTATGACGGAGATTCATACACCATACACGGCGCGTTTATGCTATTTGATTTGGCTGTATGAGAAGTTGTTCCTGGAATTGGAGAAAGTTTATGGGTTTAGAAGGACAGAGCGAGGGTGTTCCACTTTGATTGGGCGATCATCACGAAAACCGTATCAACTTCACAGACTTCATCAAAAAGAGAAGGATTTGCACGGAACGGTAGTAGTTTGTTATTTTTTTTTTTAAATTATTTTTGACATGAACAAATAATTTGTCTGAATTGAAACTTACTTTATTCATTGCTTGTAGGTCTGTTAGGACATGATTCATGTTTGAGAGGAAGCCATGTCTTCCTCTATGTCTGACTCAGATGAGCATACGGATCCACAACTAGACAGCTAATTAAAGATCTCATTCATACCGTTTGTCTCTAGATGCTTGGAGTTGTGGCAAGACAGTTGGAAGAAGTTCAAAAAAGAAGATAGAAGTGCTGAAGCTGATAAGTGAATGACAAACAGAGGGTGCAATCCTAAGAAAAAAAGATGGACAGATAGTGACCTAATGTGAACAAGGAGAAAATGTAACCAACATGGAGTAAGGTTTTGTTTTCCTTTACCGTAATTGATTAACATTTTTTTGGACTATCTCTAATATGATATTATGAACATGTTATTGTAGGATGGTAAGGATGACAAGTCAATTTTTGGATATTTGGAGGGCGATTGAGAAAATGACTGAGATTGTTTCTGACTTGGGAAAAACACTCAACAGTCGAATAGATGCTTCCTGGAGAGTAAATTTGAAACATTCGTTGAGAAAAAAGAATGACGGTGTTCAAAGAGGAGAATGGGTGAGAGGATTAAAGCATTCGAGAAAAGAAAGAAAAGAGCCAAAAGACGATGAATGTACGGAATGATGCCACTTCGCACAGCCTTAACGATGATGAGGGAACAGTAAAAGCACCTCTAAGTTACATTTTCCTTTACTTCTCATGTTCTGTTTGTTGTCTAAACTTCTCATGTTCTGTTTTTTAAAAAAGCTTACCACGTTGTTTTTTTTTAAATTCACATGTTCTGTTTTTTTAAACTTCTCAATGTTCTGTTTTTAAAACCTTCTCATGTTTCTGTTTTTTTAACTCCATGTTTTGTTTTTTAAAAGCTTCTCAATGTTCTGTTAGTTTTAAATCTCTCATGTTCTGTGTTTTTTTAAACTTCACATGTTCTGTTTTTTTTAAATTTCTCATGTTTCTTTTTTTTTTTTAAACTTCTCAAGTTCTGTTTATTTTTTACTTCTCATGTTTCTGTTTTTTTAACTTCTCATGTTTTGTTTTTTTACTTTCTCATGTTCTGTTTTGTTTAGAACTTTCTCATGTTCTGTTTTTTAAAAACCTTATCATTTTGTTTTTTTTTTTTAACTTCCCATGTTTTGTTTTTTAAAGCTTCTCATGTTCTGTATTTGTAAGCTTCTGTTATTTTTTTTACTTCTCATTGTGTGGTTGTTAAAGCGTATCATGTTTTACTTCTCATGTTCTTTTTTTTTGGTATTCAAACTTATACGGTTCTCATCTTAATATCAAACTTCTCATGTGCTGTTTTTCTTTATACATATACATATCATTCTCGATTTTCTTACCTCTTCTTCTCTTGTTTTGTTGGTTGCAGTCATGGATTGTTGAGATGAAGCAGACATCACAAGATGAATTTCCAGTTCAAAGGGTGGTGAGGAAGGTTTACACTGTCAAGAATAAGAAGAAAGAAGAAGATGAGATATCAGAGAAACTTCCTCTCTTTGAAAGAAGAATCTGTGAAGGTTGAGAGAAGGAAACTTCCAAGAAAAAGAAGATAACTGCTCTAGCTTCTGGCGATGTTGAGGATATTACTACCCAAGTTCAGAAAGCTAAATTGACAATAGCTTCCAGTTCTGAAGATACATGGTCCAACAAGGAGGATCAGTTGGTACATAAAAACCTTGAGGTGACACTAAACCGCCTGGGAGAGGCTTTGACGAGGTTGGATGGACCTGGACCTTCGAAGACTTCTAGACGCGTGCCCCAGTTGGCAGAATCACAGAAGTATCCTTACCTTGGTAACTCCACAGTCAAGCGGATAATTACAGAGGGTGATGATGTGTTAGGCGACATCTTAAGCCTGTAGATGATGAGAAACGTCAGACACTTTTGGATTTTCTCAGCCTTGATAAGTATAACATCAACAACTCTGAATTGTTTATAAAAGTTACTATGATTATCTATATATGTACTGAACTCTTTCTTATATTCACAGGGAAGGGCCACTTAGCACCAGCAACACGCTGTGAGATTCTATTGGAAAATTATGACTCCAAGGGAAATTGGCCAAGCTTTGACTATGGATGGTTGACAGACCATGTAAGTTTATTTTTGATAATTTAGTATAAGGTTTATTCAATACTATATTTTCGCTTATTCTAGTTTTTATTTTTTTGAATGTAGCACATGGGTTGTGCAATGGCTATGTTCCGGCGAAGATATATGCGTGAGCCTTGTCCGTATCCTAACAACGCATAGCTTTCTTAGACAAGATCTGATCACTACATTGAAGAAAGACTACATGCAGTTTGATATGGGGCCTAAGAATTTTGTGTTTCGGGATTCCTATGTGAAACACGTTTTTGGCGAATATCCTGAGGAGTCAGCTACGAACAAGAATGGTGGATTGATGTGGATAACTTATACGCTTGTCTTTTTTTCAATCAGAACCATTGGGTGGCTTTGGATATTGACTTGCGGGGTAAGAAGATTCACATCTATGATAGCATACCAACCTTGGTGAGTGACGATCAAATGGCCATGTCAGTGTTTGCCTTTAAGGCGAATGATTCCAGCGATGTTAAGTGACATGATTCTGAGAACGATCCGTAAGAAGAGTAGAGAGCAATGTTGGAATTGAGAAGGGTGAAGAAAAATGTTCCTCGAAATGAAAATCCAGGTGATTGTGGTGTGTATGCTCTTAAGTACATTGAATGTTTAGCTCTTGGGAAATCATTTGATGGGCTTTGCGATGAGAACATGTTGGGTTTGCGGATTAAGCTTGCAGCGGAGTTATACGACGAAGTTAGAGAATTAGCCATACCACCTAATATGACTGATTCATATCCTCAAGCTAAAGCTATTATCATCCCTTCCCTAGTTGATGAGTCCTTGTAGACTATTTTGTGTTATTGCCTTACGTTTTGCTATAACATTGTCATTGTAGACTATTTCTTCTTCTTTTGCATGTGAATTTGAACGTGAGAGTCATGATATAACTTGTAGACTATTTCTTCTTGGATTTTTCTTCTTCTCATAATTATATAAACGTAGCATGTAGTGTTTGTTAGCTTAACGACATGTAATGTTTTGTTATTAACCCACGAGTACTCATTTTAAATTTATAAACGTAGCATGTAGACTATTAATATAAACGTACCATTTTAAATTTTTTTTTCTCATACTTATATAAACGTAGCATGTAGACTATTTCTCTCATTTGAAATTTAAATTAGAATGGGAGAATATAAAAGACTTTGAACTAAAAAGAGTTCTATGTCAACGAAAACATCTTCATTTTCAACAAAAATCTAAAGAGGACTTGGGAAGATAACAAAAACTAGGAAATTATAGAGTACATGTCTTGCGATTATGCCCTACTTGGTTGCAATTACCACATGTGTATTGTTTTCTTGGCTTCTTCTTTTTCCATTGCAATTTCCAGTGCCGATTTGATTCTTGAGTTCTTTGGTCTACCTGCTTGTTGTTTTGGAATCGGTGGTCTACATACCTTCGTTATCACATGTCCAGGAACAGATTTATCAAGCGCCCTTGGCATGATGGCATTCTCGTACGAAGCGTAAACGTAGTGTTTCCGATAATAAGGATGACTCATTGAAATGCGAGAAATGTTTCTGAATTCACCGGCCGCAATTGCATGTGCACAAGGGAGTTTCTCCAAGTCAAACCTGCGACACGTACACCTTTTATCTTTCAAATTGACAACATGCAGAGAAGTTCCACTTGTTACTTGTACTTGGTGTGCATCAATATCTTGGACAGTAAGTAACTTAGCATAGTCCACACGGCCCTATAAAATAATAAGCGACATTATATTAGAAACTTAGTTGTATAACATACACACTTGCTAAGAAAGGATGAAAACGAACAGACCTGGAGAATTTTCTCTACACCACGAGTCAAGTCTGTTGTCATCTTCAATGCATCAGTCCTTCTATCTGAAAACCACCTAGTCATCATGGACCTTATTTCTTCCAACAGTTGTACAATAGGAAAGCTCCTAGCATGTGACATGACCTTATTCATTGATTCTGCAATGTTGCTTGTAAGCAAGTTGTACCTATCACCTGGAAAATGTACACGAGTCCACATACGCACATCAGCCCTACGAGGTACTCATGTAGTGCTGGATTCATGGCTTCTATCTGATCAAATGTGGTTTGAAAGTCGACAAGTCTAAAAGCATTCGCCGCCTTTTAACCAAGCGAATTCTGCTCGAGCTTTAAACCGGACCAAAATATTCTTGTACATATGGTATGTACATATTCCCCTACTAGACTTCGGATAGATCTTTTTAATAGCTTTCCCAATTGATTTATGCCTATCAGAAATAATGGAAAGGCTTTCATCATCTGGTATCACACAGCTGAGTTGCTTGAAAAACCATTCCCATGATTCATCATTCTCTGTATCAACCACGGCGAAAGCAATTGGAAAAATCTGAAAATTGCCATCTTGAGCTGTTGCTGTCAGTAGTGTCCCTAAGTATTTTCCTTGTAAAAAAGTACCATCCACAACAACCACTTCCTCAAAAACGGAAATCCCTGTATGCTTGCACCAAATGCTAGAAAACAGTACTTAAATCTTTGAGCTTCATCAACATCAAGCTGTGTAAAAGTTCCAGGATTTGCCCTTTTTATCATATACAAATATGTAGGAAGCTGCTCATAACCACTCTCTGGACTACCCCTGACCAACTTGCGAGCATGCCTTAACGTTCGATATGCTTTCCAATAATCCATCTATCATCAACAAATATTTTTTTTCATTGTTGTGAAAAAAAAAAAACGGAAAAATACAACTAGTAAACAAAATAATCGAAATAATGCTAAATAAATGGAAAATTATACCTTGATATGAAAACGTTTATTCAACGCTTCAGCAACATGCATTGGCAGTACCTTGGGACCAACTCCACCAACAAAATCTTTGTACAACTCTCCTAGAATATGATGATCTGCTTGTCGGGCACGCATAGAGCGCTCTGTTACTGAACATGTATGTGCTGAAATAAACACACGCACCTCAAACTTTGGGAAGTGTCTTAATGTTGCAGCTGTTACCCTCCACTTGCATCCTTTAACCCAACACTTTACAATCAATAATGTTGGTCTCGATTTGTAAACATAATAATCAAACCTTTGAACCAAAGGTTAGTATCTTCAACGTGTTTGTAGGTGCTCCTTTGTATCATACATTTGCCCAACAGCCAAATTCACAGAAGACAAGTCTACCTTTGAGACATCAACTGGTTCTTTATTTTCTTCATATAAAAGATGAACTCCTTTTCTTCATTGGCAATTTATGATCCTCTTCTTCTGGTGGAATTCCATACAGGGTAAAATTCTCATCATCAGAATCTGTTCCGTCAGAATCATCACAATAATCAAATCTACTATCATCTTCATCCATCTCTCTTCATTTGTGTCGCTGGCCATATCAAGATACTCTTCTCCAACCTGATCATTTTCATCTCTTCCTCGTTTCTTACCTTTGTGATTCAAATCAGTCTGTATTTTCTTCTTCACTTCAACACAAAGTCGACCTGTATCCCTTTCCAATTGTCCCAGAAAAGTGTGCAACTGACGAGAATTATCAATAATAACTGGGTGTATCACCAGGTAAATCCTGCAATAACCTCTTCGAGATCTTGTAACTCAAGACAACATCAAATACCTTGTTATCCAGCCTGTAATCCTCATAAACCATTCCAATGCAATCATCAAATCTGCTTTGATCGTTACATTTAATTCGTGAACCCTTTCATTATCAACAAAAACAACCATTTATTGTTGTCAAAGATCCAATTACCACAAACGAGAATCACCTGCTTCATATTCTCTTGTTGAATGTGAATTACTCTAAACCGTTGAAAAAAAGAAAAAAAACCCCTTAAAAGAAAATAATAGAGAAGTCGATTATGAACCCCAAAAGGAAGAAAGCATGATTAAATCCACATTGGAGAGGAGGAAGAAGGAATTTATGGAAGATGAATCAAAAAAAGAAAAAAAATTTCGGCCGATAATTGGAGGGGAGGCACGATACAAAGAGAAAAAAAGGGGTAAACCCTAGATTCTCGCCATATATGGCAATGCTACAAAAAGTCTGTCGCTTAACTTAAAATAAGTCTGTCACCAAAGATACTAATAAATCTGTCATCACTCTGTAAAAATCTGTTATAAAAAAATCTGTTATCAAACGCGAAATAATAGATTTGTCATCACAGATTAAAAAATCTGCTGTCACTATATCAACAAAAAACAAAAACTGTTGTCATTGTATTCATATAAAATAAATCTGTTATTAAGCAGCAGATTTTTAAGTAGGAAAAAAAAACTGTCATAAAATCTGCCATAACGTATATTGTGCATGTGGGTCAATATAGCAATTTTAAAAAGACTTTCGAAAAACTGTTATCAAACAACAGATTTTCCCTTCAAACCAAAAATCAGTCATAACTAAAAAAAATCTGTCACCACTAGATGTCAAACTAGCAATTATTTTTACGTTTATAAATCTGTCGCAATGTGATAGATTTTTTAAGTGAAAAAAAAAACTGTTACAACAATTAGAAAAAATCTGCCACAAAATTCTAGAAATTTGACTAAACAATGAAAATCTGTCATGACTTTATAAATAAGTCTGTCGCGTTAAGAAAATCTGCTGTCCATAAAAATCTGTCGTTACACACTTCAAAATCTGCCATAGAAAACAATCTGCCATAGAAAACAAATCTGCCGTCAAATTCTGCAAATTAATCTGCCATCTAAAATAAGTCTGCAAAAAAAAAACTGCATCAACAATAAATCTGCCACTTACAAATTAATCTGCCATAACATGTATGGCAGACTTTTTTATTAAAAAAAAAAAAAAAAAAAAATTGCAGGAAATTTTTAGGAAGGGTATTATTGACTTTTTTTTTTTTTTCCTAACAAAAGCAAAAAAAGGGTATTTTCGGTAAGAAACTAACCCAATTGACCCTCAAAATTTTAGGAGCTAATCTAGCAATTAACTGCTCAATTTGGGTCAAACTAGTAATTCTCCCTAAAAATTTACCTGCATAAATATATGCTAGCCGGTGAAAAAAAAAAAAAAAAAAAAAAAAAAAAAAAAAAAAAAAATGCTAGATTGCTAGCTAATATATAGTTGGAAACTGCCGATTTGTTAGTGTGCAACATTACTTTCAATCCATTAAGCTTCTTCTTTTGTTAGTGTGCAAACATTACTTTCATCCATTAAGCTTCTTCTTTCGTTATCCCTTATTTCGCTCCAAGTCTGAAGCTAACTCTGACTTTTATTTTACTTGTTAGAACTTGGAAGTGATGCTTGTTCGTTCTCTCTCATTCATTCCCATAAGCATATATATATTAACGCCTGCGAACCGCACAATGACCACATTCTTCTCCACACTTAGCTTCAGACTCAGACCACATCTTCAATATTTGTTTTGTAAACAAGGCAATCTTCCTAAATTCAGGCCACATTTTTTGTCCTCAAATCCTCGACTTGCTCAGGATTCCTCAAAATCAATTTCTTCATCTGAAAACAACACAGAGAGATGATGAAATAATAACGCACAAAGTAATTAATTTGCTTATATTTCAGTATTGAAAGTATTCAAATTGCTTACCTGTTGTCGTAGCTCCTCATATTTAGCTACTTTACCTCCATAGAAATAATAACCTTATTACAATACAATACAAAAAAAGCTGATTACAAAATCGATGGAAGGAATTATTAAATCTTTATCAGAAAATATTTGGTCTCTTTATACCTGAGATCAATCCCAGAATCCCTCCTGTACCTTGAATTAAGAACATAGCTACAAAAAGACCAAACTTTGATTTATTTTTCTTACATCACAAAACCAACACACACACACTCTCTCTCTCGAATGAATTCATAGAACGTTACCTTTGCTACTACCGGCGGTTGAAGATAAATTGCGGCGGGACCGGGACGCCTTAGAGAAATTGCGGCACTGATTAAAGTTTTAAGTCTTTTGTTCAGGAGATCGCACAAAGGGACGAAAACCAAAAAAAAAAAAGAAGAAGATAATGATAATCAGATCTTCGATTTACCTGCGCAAACAATGTTCTCATATTCCTATTCGGCGACATGATCGGGAAATTTAGGGTTCGTTCGTCGCTGATTTGTGATTTCCTCTTCAGAAAGGGGGAATCGTAATGTCTTGTGAATTCTGTGGTTAAATGGGCCGCCTATACTGTTGGGCCTTAGGCAGTTCGACATTTCTTAGAAAAAACATGTGTAGGCGAAATCATTCACCTTTATATTACCTTTTCACTTTTTTGCTGGTTTTTCTCTAAATAAGATTTTGATTTTTTCATTGCTGTTTAACACTTCTCACTGTTTATAGGTGTGGGTCAATGAGTTGAGGCCAGATTTTCACCTCGTCCCAACTAATATAATTGAATACCTTAGGAGTAATTTAATACTCTTCTAGATCGTTTGGAACAAAAAAAAAAAAATACTCAGGCCAAGAAAGTTAGGCTAACACATGAAGAAATCATTTCTCAAAGAGGCATCGGATGGATCCCTCTGTAAATAAATGAAGAAACAAGGCAACATCACAACAAGTCAACAACCATATATTACTAAAAAAATTTCTACACAGCGTCAAAAGAAAAAACGTTACACATAGAGTAACATCACCACAAGGTCCACCCACAAACATAGATTAGTTAGAAGTAGCAGGTATTGAAATCCGAAAGACAACCGAAAGACGAATTATTCTGAATTCTATCCTTTGAGGAGCCAATCACGCACATAATCACGCACATCAGCCAGCATCGACTGAAATATTGAAAATCAGAGAGAGAGAGAGAAACATAAAAAAAAAAAAAAAATGTTAGAACAAAAATTGGAATCCCAAAATGTCTTAATCAAGATAATTAATTACATACCTGTGCAACAACACCACGTTGTTCCAGATCCCTCTCCACAGTTCGACAGTACTCCAGTAACTCGATAGACGCTGAGGTGTGGATAAAAAAAAGCAAGCAGAAATCACGATTTTGTTCCCCAAAAACAAAAAAAATTTGAGAAATCTCAAAATAAATATACCCCAAGTACAGAAAGCAAGATTTCCATAAGCTAATGATGACATAAAAGCCCTTCAACTTAGATACACCGCCGCTGGCTACAATAGCTCTTCCGGCTCTGAAATTGAAAGAAAGAAGAATCATGATTATGCTCCTCACTCACGAATTTGATAGATTTTTTTCGTAAGGAAGAAGAGAAAGGTTACCATTGCTAACAACACTAGAGCGGCTAGACCTCGTTGAGAAATTTCGGCACTGTAAAATTCCAATCTTGTTTTCAGTAGATCATACAAAAGAGAAGGAGCCAATAAGTATCAAAGATGAAATCTTCGATTTTTTTACCTGCGTGATTACGCTTCTCAGATTCTTGTTCAGAGGCATGATCGAATAATTTAGGGTTCGCTCTTCTTTCTTCCTCTTCTTCTTTTGTCCCTAATTTGGGACTTTTTTTCTCAGAAAGAAACAAGAAAAATGTCGGATCTCTTGAGGGTTGTGGTTTAATGGGCTTATAATATTGGGCCCTAACCCGACCGTTACCAATATATTATTTATATATCTATTCCTTAATTAGTTTAAATTTAATTTACTAATCTATGAATTACAAGTTTTTTTTTTTGTTGTATCAAATGCGATAAAAACTTAATTCCCAAATTCAATTCAGTTTTATTCAATTAGGGGGGTGTATTCAAAACAGGATTTTGGAGGATTTGTGATTTTTTTTTTTAAAATCCCTTGTTATTTAACTAGTGATTTTAAAATCACATCTCAAATCCACTGTTATTGAATATGAAATTTGTTAAAAATAATTCAAAATCACTCACAATCCACTGTTATTCAATCAACAATTTACAAAAATAATAACAAATCCACTGTTATTCAAAACTAAATTCTGTTTTTTAAAAAAAAAACATAATAGTGATTGTGAGAGACTTTGGATACATTTTTGTAAAGGAAATCCTATTAAAAAAATCTCACCTTCATAGGTGTGTTTTTGAAGGATTTGTTTAAAAATAAAAATCTCATCTTTTGGTTCCTTTACGAGAAAGACAAATTACGATTTTCCAACAAAAACAAGTTCTGTGGTTGACCAAATCAAACACATCACAATCATGAATCACACTTATTGATACATATCTCATTCTCACACATATCTGAATCTTTGTTTTCCTGTAGCAGTAACATGTCTCCGTCACTAATTGAGTGCACCGCATAGTTCAGTTTGTGTTTGAGGTTTTACTTAAAGCTGGATTATCTTATTTTAAACTTCAGCAAGTCTTTCGACATGTGCTAAGTCAAGTCTTATTTGCAACTGTATTGATCAATCTTGATCTAAGCTTAACTTTGATTATAAATGTTGATATATAGGGCCTTGGAGATGTTGTTGGAGCTGTATCTCGTAATCTTCATGAGCTTCAAAATAATCAAGGAAGATGAGAGATATCACTTCATGTCTCTGTTGTTGAATTTGGTTAACACATTTCTCTATATGGTTAATACATATATCATTGTCCCTACAGCAGATGACTATTCCATGAGCCTCGGCGCAGAGGTGTTGTAACTGGTGCTATGGCTGTAGCTCAGCTCTTCTCTTCAGTTTACTTCAGCGCCTAGTCCAATAGATCCTACTTTAAACCCCTCATATTCAGTAGCATTGTCCTCTTTACTGGGAACTTGTTATATGCATTAGTTTTTGACATCAACTCAATAGCAGTTCTCTTGATTGGTCGGCGTTTCTATGGGTAAGTCTCTTTTGTACTTTTCAATTTAAATCTTTGTGTTATGCTGTTTGGATCAAATTGAATATTTAATTTGGGGCCATGAACACTTCTCGTTTCTAGACTTGAATTGAAACATTTGGGTTGAATACACTTGGATTATGATTTATATAAAATATATGGGTTGGAAACGAGAGGTGTTCATTTAACTCGGAAACGAAAGGTGTGTTTATATAAAATATATGGGTTGGAAACGAGAGGTGCTCAGAAGACACGAATGAAACGAGAGATCGATGTTCTATTTTTCTTTCACTTATTATTGTTCATCATTACGACTTGTTAGACCAATATGACTATTACCTAAAGGATGATGACTGTGTTTAAGAAATTGATAAACAATGTGACTGTGTTCAAGAAATTGATGGACAATGTGTTATGTGTGAAAATCTCTTAAAATTAACCAAAACCCCACTTAAAATCTCACCAAATCTCACCAAATCACAAACTATTTTTTCTTTTAAAAATAGAAAATAATAATAAATCCACCAAACTACTTTAAAAACTCACTGTAAATCTACTAAAATCCAAAATATCATAAATCCTCCAAAATCCTTCAAAATCCTATTTTGAATACACCCCCCTTAATGTCGACATTCACTTGTAATTTTAATACTTGGATGCATGTAGGAAAAATGATATATAGTTGGAAACACCCAATTTGGTAGTCAAAAATTATTTTCCACTTATGTTTAAATAAGTCCAATTTTATTTATCAAAATTTCATAAAAATATTTTTTATATTTATTTGGATGTAAAAGTCCACGTTTTATTACATGCCGTTAAACATATTTCAAAATTTAACAAAACTATGATTTGCACTTGTAATATTCATTTAAAATTTTTACTTAGAACAACTCCCAAAACTTGAGAAATTTATATTATCACATACAGTATATTTGTACTCTGTAATTTATTTACTCCAAGAATTATGAAACTATTTGATAAAACTCTGTAATTATTTGTAAGGCTGTTACACTTATTGTCGTCAGAAATTTAATTAAAAGAGAGCAATAAGAATTAAGTTTATGAACTCTTGTCTGAATGATAGATGATTAAGCTAATTCTGACTTTACGATAGTTGTTACCATAAATATTATTTTTGACTACACACAAAAAACCGGGATAATTTAGGATATTGGATCAGAAAACATAGATTCCTCAGTTCGCTTAGACCACATGCTTTTCATATTCTTCTCGACTCCAGACTGCACACATTCCATATTCTTCCTTAATCAGACTCAGACCATATCTTTTCCATATTTATAAACCATGTCATTTTCCTTATCTTCCTGAATTCAGACATTTTTTCTCTTAGATCCTCAACTTTTGCAAGATTCCCAAAACTTCCCTCACGACCTGAAAAAAAAAAAAAACAGAGAGAGATGATGAAATAATGCACAAATGTATATATAGATTTGCTTAATTTATTCTTTTGGTGTTTATGTTTTTTTGGCATTGTTTCTTGCTGAATTGGTTGATAACTGCTTCCCTCACGTTGTAAGTTAATTATTGGCTTAGTCTCACTCTTATGTGATTAGTGTTTTGATAGGGAGGAGATGGGTCGATTTGTCCAAGGGACAATACTATTATCCATTCTCCAACACTACAATCGGAGCGAAATGGTCCTGCAATGTTGCTATGAGGCGGTTACTAAACTTAAAACCATGTACAAAAAACAGACAATTTTTAAACAAATCAAATTGAAGAAAACGTTGGATTTGATGAAAGGGTTTGTCTCATGGTTTTTTTTAACAAAGCTAACAATAGATCCATTTGAAATTAGGAGTTAATAAATATGATTCATCAAATTCGCAACTTTTCCTTTACTAATTTGACCAAAACAAAAAGGAAAAACTCTTAACCAAATCAAAAACTCCACATGCTCTCATTAGTTTCTCATAGTCAATCTTCAATTCACTCAGACCATATCTTTTCCATAATCTTCCTTATCTTCCTGAATTCAGGCCACATTTTTTCTCTAAGATCCTCAACTTTTGCAAGACCCCCAAAAACTTCCCTCACAACCTGAAAAAAAAAACACACACACATAGAGAAATGATGAAATAGTGCACAATGTAAATTCAATTTGCTTAAATTTTATTTGTTGTTGTGGTTAAAACTATTCAATTGCTTACCTGTTGTCGCTGCTCCTCACGTTTCTCTAATTCTCCTCCATACAGAATGTAAGCTTTAACACAAAATTAAATTGATTAAATAGACTCGTCGATTAAAGGAATTATTAAATCATTAGAAATCTTTGTCTCCTCCATACCTGAGGTCAATCCGAGAGTCCCTCCTGTACCTTGAATTAAGAACCTAGCTACCTTGGACCCTAGAAGAATCACAAAATCGATAACTTTTGATTTTTGATTTTTTCCTAATATACCTCCAGACTACAGTTACATATCGAAACCCAACACACACACTCGCGAATTTTCAGAGAACGTTACCTTTGCTACTATCGGATGAAGATAAATTGCGGCGGGACTGAGAGAACTTGCGGCACTGTAAAGTTTCAAATCTTGTTTAATAAATCGATCGCACAAAAGTGAGAAGAAGAAGAAGATGAAAAAAACGCTAACGAAAATCAGATCCTCGATTTACCTGCGCAAATATCGATCTCATATTACTATTCGACGACATGATTGGGAAATTTAGGGTTCGTTCGTCGCTGATTTGTGATTTCCTCTTCGGAAGGGGGAGAATAAAACTCACGTCTTTGGAGTTCTGTGGTAAAATGGGCCGCCTACACTGTTGGGCCTTAGCCTAATTAGCAAAATAACGGTTCGATATTTTTTAAAAA
>CP094633.1:5644644-6098475 GCA_023657505.1 Camelina hispida | reverse complement strand
GAAACAGTTTCAAGTATTTTTCAATTTATGGAAGTTAAGCAAAAGAGACGTGAATAGTTCTCTTCATTTGAATCTTCTTTACAAAAAGTTATCAACAAACAAACAAACAAAGTCGCAAATACACCCAAACGCAAACTCGTGAATCACTGCACAAACATATTCCTACTTACGTTGTTGTCTTTTTTTCTCAAAATGATCGGTCTGTTTGTTCGGTTTGTCGTGTCTCTGATATAGAATCAGAGATTTCTGAATCAGCTCCTTGAGAACTTCTCAACTTAGAAACAAGAACCCACATACTAGCAAGCTCGTTCTCCAGATATGCTTCTCTCTGTTTCGTTTCTTCTATTATCCTTTCGAGCTCAGCTTCTCTCTCATCTCTTTCAACAAGTGCAGCTTCATATGATAACTCACGTTCCTTGCTCATCCGCAGTTCTCTCTTAAGCTCCATTGATGAGGTTTCTTGTTCTTGCCTCTTTACAAGACTCTCTCTTCTTCCGTTGTTTCTTACATTTGTTGTTGGTGTTCCTGTCTTGTTACGTTGTGCGACTGGGCTCTTTTGTGTTGCCAGCTCGGCTGCTAGTCTCTCGTTTTGATTCATAAGCTTTGCAACTTCTTCGGATAATGCCTTGAGCTCAACTGCAGCTGCTGATGCAAGACCTTTTGCATATGAACTCTCTTCTGCGAGTTTCCTGTTTCGGAGTTCTAATTGCTCCTTTGATTCACTTAGTTCCTTAGCTTTCTGTTTCAGCTCTTCAATCTTTGTTCCCTTTTATGTCAGAGCAAATAGAGTTTGTTTAAGCATCATGTGGCTTGGCTTATAAGAAGAAGGTTGGTGAAAAGCATGGTTTTTTGCAAATAACAATGTGTACGACATGTATAAAGAGAGACCTGTGCTAGTTCCAGGGTATCAGAGAGCTGCTGCTTTAGGTTTGCAACTTCGTCTTGTAACACTTCACATTCACATGTCTGCAGAAAATGCTTCATCGGTTATTTTCTTTTACACATTATAAACCTAGTCTCAAAGCTTTTACAAAGACGAATCAAATCGGGGAGATAGTCAAAGACAGTCAACGAACCTTTTGATTGAGTGTTTCTTGAATGATGCGATTATCTGCAGCTTTAACCTGTAAACAAGATGAAGAATCAGAGGAAAAACGTAGAGCGGCTACATTTTTAGTGTAGTTTGGCGTTTTGGCACTGGTATTATACATTATAGACAGAAGCATCTTTATGAGGGTATGAGGAGACATTATATTGAGCTAAGAGAAATATTATTATCCAGGCAAATAGTAAACCATCTCTAAGTGCTGTAGCAATAGATGAAGAAGTATTGCGTAAGCAAAAACAAATCGATCACCTGGAGTTCAAAAGATTTCTCATCAAGTTGATCCCTTAGCTCAGCAACTACCTGAAGATAATAGAAAATCACTTGAGAAATGAATGGCAGATGAAAAAGGTCACTGCGTAATATTTGACAATGTGAACCTACCTGCAAGATATCAGATTTATCCAATGCCTCATATGATGTCATAACAAAATCCCAGATTTGTTTCTCCAACGCTGCAATCTGGTCATTCTTTGCTTTGATGTCGTCATTGAGCACTTTAATTTCCTCCTAAGTAAGAACGAGAACCAAGAAGGTGAGTAAGATTTCAACAACTAGAGATCATGAAAAAGGGTGATTATTATTACTTCAATCTCTTCATTTTGAGGGGACTTTGCAGCCTCATCTGACAACCGTTTTAAGGAACTTGATTGCAGCGCTGCCTCTTCAGATAAAATCTTTTTCTGTTCCCTCAAGAGATCCAACTCATCGCTCAAGTTATTGCTCGTCTGGGAACAAGTGCAAACAAGTCTTGTAAAACAAAGTGCAGGAATTGGAATTAATTTTGAAAATATCTCTTAGATACCTCCGGAATCTCCATTTCATGAGAACTGTCTTCCACAGCTTCTCTGTCTTCCCTAGGATCTGAGAGTTGTTCCATCAAAGGCGAGCCTTCTGAAAGTCTTGATTCTGTGTGCAGATTACTGCCTCCCCCTTGAGGAGTTGATGGTGTGCTGTTAGATTTGACCACACTTGACTGGTCGCTGGCACTTGAACTGTGGTCTCTTTTCTGATAGGAAAAAGTAAGCTTTGATTAAAATGGGGGACAAGAGAGGCACCAAAAAATCAAAGAAGAAATTGCATCTAAGAGGACAAAAGACCCTAGGACTATGACTCCTCACTTCCATTAGCATTATTCTTTGAAGCACATTCCGGAAATCTATAGTGAGTGCGTGAAACATTTACAACAGTACAAACCTATAGCAGCCCGATGCAGTTCTGCTACGAACAAGAATAACCCACAACAAAATGGACAATGCTATATAAGAAATTTGAATCATTTGTATACCTTAGGCTTTAACCAGTTTAATAATCCATGCTTCCGGGTCTTCTTTTCTTCTCTATACGCATTATCTTTAATCTCATGATTTCCCTCCACAGAAACATACAAGTCAAGGTGCTCATCGTCCATCATGTCCCGCCTCTTGTATGGTAGGTAAGCAAGCTGAATATGCATCATCAACCAAGATTAGCCAAAAGAAGCTAGTAAACTTGTGTAGTATAATAGATCCAAAGTCCCGCAGATCAAAGTGAACCATCTTCAGAAGGAAACATGGAAGCCACTTTTATAATAATTTAGGATATATCAGTGGTTTTACCTCTTCTTCACCAAATGAATGTCTCCTCCGAGGATTAAAGCGGTGAGGTAGTCGAGATGCTTGTGGATTTTTAGTCGACACCAAAATTAGTTTCGTCAACCGTTGGATTCGACTCAAGAGAGCTGCTTTAGCTTCTTCCTCTTCTTCAAGTCTGGATTGCAGCTTGACTTGACCATCTTCTAGCTGTTATATAGCAAAGAAAATGACAACCAGGTTACAACAGATTATCTCTAATGTTTGATTGTAAACCAAAAGGCAATACATAGAACGGTCCTCACACTGGTCTTATCATATATAACTCAAGTTATAAATAAATGGACGGAAACAGTGATCATATTGGTAAAATGTTGCATTATGCGTCCAGAATGACCTCTAGCAAAAGTGACCTCTATCCGCTATTATATTCTTTCTGACAAATTGTCCCCAGAAAACATCAGGGCCGAACAAAATTTTAAATTTTTCTCCTTTTTCAATGAAAAATTTTTCAATGAAAAAGGAAAAGCTAGCAGTTTTGTTCACAGTTTACCACAAAATAAACATTCTTCCAACAAGCTATTTAGTTTACTTTCAACCGTACTGACATAGTATTAATCACAAACAGCAAATGGTTAGGGAGGAAAGAAGCTGACGTCAGGAGTGGAACGAGCATGCAAGATAATGGATAAGCAAATTTCAAGTTTTCAAGATTGGAGCTCTACACAGAAAACTCATCCCTAAATCCACAACAAAAGCCTAAATAGGGATGAATACAACAAAACAAATCAAGTTTGCCAGGCTAGAAAATATAAAATCTGAGCTTACCTTCTGCTTCAGGAGAACAATATCATCTGCACCAATATCTTTCAACTGAGTAACTGGTACAATTACCTGTTTAAGCTGTTCCAACTCCTCCTTCAGTTGGCGAATCTCGTGTTGGTACTTCTTGATTAATGATTTCTCATCAATTATCTACAATTTTATAGAGTTAGAGACCAAGAAGACCTTCAGTGCAAAAATAAGAGCTGGTAGAAAATATGCGTGGAAAACCTTGTTTTGCTCAGCTTGAATCTCAATGTGCTTTGCACGATGAGCAAATTTCAAAGTGTTGTGTGTTTCTTCTGAACTGCTTGATGCAGGAGTCACTGTACAAATGAGCTACCATATCCAGAGAAACATCTAATCAGTAAAGTATACTACTATCAAGATGTGTGCATAAAGTTATCAGGAAGTTTTTACCCTGTTGATAATCATGTAGATTTCATAATTACTGAATCAAGAGGATTGAGAACAGCTCAGACAAGACTTACAGATACTCGGTCATGACCACTCAATGAGGACTGAAGGATCCTGGTTAACTTAGAGTCTCTGTATGGTACATGTGAAGCCCTCACATCCGTAAGCTTTGATATCACCTATAACATCACAACAGAACTATACAAATTCAGCCAACAAAAGAATACTTAAAACATGACAGGATAGGAATTACGAAGATAAAACAAGAGTAGAAAACTGTTTAATTATAAGGTTTGGACAAGAAGAGATCTGAGATACGAGTAGCATGCAAAATGATGCAGAGGCGGTAAGGTGATTAAAAGTGTGCTTAATAATATATACAACACGAAAAACAGTCCTATTATCAAATCTGCTGTAAAGGAATAAGTCAAAGAAGTCCTTGGATTTAACTGAACTTCAAAACCTATTGTTAATTAAGTGAAAACTGTGCTAAGAGAAAACTCACAGTTCCTAAAGTCAGCAAACTTTTATTGATATATGATCCTTCCTTGCGTCTTACACCACTCGTTTCAACCTTTGAACTCTCGGAACCTGCCAGATCAACGAGGTTCTGCAGATATGAGAGGAATAATGGGCAGTTAATATCAGATTCACCTTTTTAATAACCCATAACCATACATAATATCACTAGATACAAGATGAGTTTACCAGCTGGGAGAGATGTACAGCTTCTCCTTTATTCTTGTCACCTAAGGGACTACTTTCTATCGTCTGCATCCAAATTAGTTTATCATCTTCCCGAAACAGGAAAGCTATATGAGTTAATGTGACTAAACAACTAGGATTAGAATAAAGGAGAATATAAATTCCTTGAACAAAAGGAAATATATGAAAGAACATACTACACAACTTGTGCTGATTAAAAAAACCAAGTATAATTCTTCAGTATTCCATTTTGAGCATTCAGGCGATTATAGGGGAAAATTAGTTAATTTGACAACAGTAATACAGAATAAACTCGGATTTTGTGTGCATTCATCCACTTCACAAGTGTAATCACGTGAGGAAAAAGAAATTATATAGCAGCTTCACAAAGATGGCAGTTTTTTTCAATATTTTAAAGAGTATATTTACATACCAACGTAAATATTGTATGGCTCCGGCTGCTCAGCAAATTAAAATTTGTGGATCCCACATGTCGTTGCTCTGCCATGAGCACAATATGAATTAAATGATAAGAATGAAAGGGATTTACTGGAAACAAAAGATAGAGAAAATAACTCTTTAGAAATGCTCTATCATAATAAATAAAAGCAAAACACACTTTTGAACGTTCAGTATGGCCTCAAGCAGGTCGAGGAGTACCACTTTCTGGTAATAAATGTTTAATAAATGTACAATGCCTGCAACAGTCTTTGCTGGAGTTGTGGTTGTAAAGTAAACCTATTTCTTTAAATAAAGGAAAAGGTGAAGGCACCACATACCTTCTCCAGCTGCAATAAGAGAAAGCGCATGAGCAGCAGATAAAACAACTTCTTCTTTAATCCCTTCGACAAAGGTTCCCTAGAGTCAATAACAAAGATAAGTTCAATTGAACAACTAGGAAAAGGACACTTGTAGCAATAGAGGTCATGAGAAGCTCATTACAAAATTCTCAGTTCAAATGTCAAAACGAAAAGAAGGGCCACAGTACTAAACGGTTAAACATGGTTTCCTAATAAATCAAAATATGATGCTAAGATTTTGGGATTATTTTATGAGCACTGTAATCACAACAAAGATATTACAAGTCAGTGAGAGCAGCACTACGGATGTTTCCAACAGAAAAGTAACAAAGAGAAACTTAAGCTGAAACATATACCTGCTTGTCTTCTCTGATCCTCAAATTTTGTCCTGCTGGATTCAACAAATCATTGACAACCTGAAATAAGGTGAACATTAAGGATAGTAATATTAAGGAAAAATAAAGGCAGAATATTTCTCTCCATTACTGCTGAAATTGAATATAGATAACAGAGCAGAGAAGAGAAGTACGTAAATAATAGCACCTCATTATATATTTCCATGTAGGAAATACGCAGAAGAAATTCGCGATTAGGAGTCTGTAAGAAAATGAATATGTGAGGTCGCTGTACTTGTACCAGGGAATATGACAACAATATCCTAAAAAGTACCTCTTGGATGATGCTGAAAGCATCTTTCACTGCTAACGGTATAATACCAGGAGATCTCTGGTCACCCTGATATTTGGACCAAAAACATCAACCAAATCTATCAGATAATTTAAATGCTACATTGTGGATATCCTAAAGTTAAATGCTAACAGAAAGGTGCACATAAATCAAACGGTGTTAGGGAATAATCATTTTTTTATGGCAGCATAGGGGAACAGTTCAAATGAATTGTCAAGTGTCTAATGCAGAGCACTCGTAAAATTAATGCAGCCATATGCAACTGCAAGCCATGTGTAACTAAATCCGTTATAAGGGCCAATAGAGAAACCCTATATAGGAGAAGAATACCAAACTCCAGATTGAAACTTTTCTGATGTAATAACAAACTCCACTATCCAATCTATATGGCTGCTATAGATAGAAACTTTTCTATCGCAAGATTTATTTTTTGTAGAACTTGTAGAAGGATTCTTAAATGTGTCAATTAAGCTTGTTGAGTTGAAATACAATGATTGGTTTTGTTTTTGACACGCAGCTCAGTAATCTAGTCAGAGGCGAAGGGTACAAATATGAGACTTCGACAAAGCATTATATCATTAATGTCACATTGAACTACATTGTAGAAAGATGTACCAATGATACTTTCTTTTATGTAACAAGCTAAAGAAGTAGAAGTATCCAGATGAAGGGATCTTACATGCATTGTGTGAGTCTTTCCACTGCTTGTCACTCCATATGCAAAAATGGTCCCTGTAGTTGGATTAACATTGAACACATTAAAGTCAAATCGGCCTGAAGATTTTAGCATTCATTAAGTCAAAAATCTAGTCAGATATTTTTCTTATTCTTATGAATTAAGATAAGCCTTGTTGACATAGCATAAATGATCAATATCATAGAACTAGAAAATTGCGTGCTCTTTCAACATAGGATATGAAAATTGTATGATCTTCCATAAAGGTGTTAACTCAGAAAATGAATTATTAATACAAACTAGATTGGCCATTAAAACAGTTGCATTTCATACCATTTATCCCCTCCATAGCCCCATTAACAACATGGTGTGCAGCAATATCATAGACGTTCCGTGTTGTGGTTGTGGGTCCAAAGACACGGTCTGCCAGAAGGAGAATAAATCATTAACAGACAGAAAGATCAGTTCAAGAAACCAACATGCAAGATCCAAACATCAAATAAGGGAGAATATCCAATTATATCACTGTCTTCATTCTATAAGATAAGAAGTTGAAATGTATACCACATAAGAATAATACTATAGTCCTTAGTTTTTCATTCTTGATTGTGAAAACCCGTGACACTAAATCAAAATGCTAAGACTAACCATAGGCATAAGCTATTGTTGGATTATGCTCATTTCGCACAATTGTTTCCCCATCTGCATACCATGCGACTTCCTCCCCTTGGCGAATTTCTCTTGGACTACGTCAAGGATAAGATATATCAAATTCACAGAACAAAGATCAACCTAATATTTGCAAGCCTATACAAAATATATCACCAGGAACCTGAGTGGGCGAAAGCGAACTGTCACTGTGACGTTTTCTTTAGAACGCTGAGCACTTTGAGGTAAGGAATCAGGTGAGAAGAAGTGCTGCTTGCTTTGAGCAGATGAAGAGGCCGGGGAGCTATGGCCATCAATAGATGTCTCTTGATAAAGCTTGGAAGAAGAGGTTGTTGAAGATGCAGTAGAATCAGCACCTTTCAAATTGCTAGACCCTCCTTTTCTCGACTTTGGTCCTTGTCTAGATGCCATCGCAACTCGAAGTCAAACCTCCAGAACACTGAATGAAGACACGAGTACAAATTCGATCAATAAACCCAAAAAGTTTATAAAAAATAGCATTGATATCTTCTCAATACGCCTCCACAGTATGGAATAGTGTCTAACACATTTGACTGCTTCACCTCTTCATGAACTCAAATTAAAGGGGATTACGCAATTAACATCCCCACCAAAATCCCCAAGAAAACTCATGAATCCGACTAATATATTGACTGAAAGCATAAAGCAATTACGCCCATTTATAAACAAATAGTAAAATGTTCCAAAAAGTCTCAAGAAATGAAGAAAATGACCAACCAGGTATAGAAAGCTTTCTTTATTTCTTTCGTCAGCTCTAAACAACACTAAAAACCATAAAAAAGTGGGCAGTTTCATTTTCATTAAGGTTGTCTCTAGCTTTCCATGAAATTAAAAAACAATTGCCTAAAAGTGAAATGGACCAATTAGCAGCAGTAAAGCTAAAAAGCAAAGAGACTTAGAAGAAGAAGAAGAAAAAAGCCTAAACTTACGCAGTAGGACCCCCTGCTTTCCCTCACAGTTCATGCCGAAGCCACCAAAAAATAAAATTAAAAAAGTTGCAATTACAAAAATTGGGGAAAAAAGAAGATGAAAACAGCTAAAGAATAAGCGATAACTCAGATAATCCACAATCGCAGAGAAGCTAGAAGCAGAACACGAAATGAACAAATTCAAACAAAAAAAAAAACCCCAATCTATTACTAATGCAAGAGCTGGACCAATTTGAAAAAAGATACAAAAAAGTCGAATTATCAGCGGATTTCACGGAAACCTAACGGCATTTTTACTAAAGAAGACAGAGAGAGAAGAATGAAGTACCTCAAGTGAATGAATCAAAGGAGGAGCATCGCAGCTCAAATTTAGAAATAAAACAAAAAAAAAAATCCGATATCGTATTGGAAAAAGGTAAAGAGAAGAAGAGAGATCGCAAACGGAGAATCAGATTGTTCGTAAGATAGCGATTGTAATTAAAAAAAAGAGGTAGAGAGTTCGCAAAAAATTGAATTGGCGATTGTGTGGGTTTGGTTTTCTCGTAATAAAATAGGTACAGCTGAGAGAGAAAGCTTTTAGGAGAACGAGTATACTTTTACATTTACTTACGTTTTTCTCTGTGTACGTATCTGTTTATACGTATTTTTTTGCCTTCACGGATACAGTTAGGAAAGAGAGTGACGATTACTTTTCTTTTCTTTTTTTTTCCTTTGGTAGAGAGAATAAAAGAAGTCTCTAAAATCTTACAAAAGAATAATTTTATAAATATTTTTGTAACTTTGACTTTGGCAGTATGATGGGAAGGATTTTGTTTTTATTTTATTACATCCAATTGAGATTCACGAGACTGCTACTACTTACTACTAAATGTTCTTATATATTTAATGAAGAGGGTAAAGATGTGTTACAGAGATAATTAGAAAACATTCAAGTGTCTTATTCACACCTTGGACCTACTTATAATGATATCTTAACTAACGATTTTCCCAGAGATGACAGTATTTTTCAAGACTTAATCTCATATTTAAATATATATCATAATCAATCTTTAACATAAAGAGAGATTTGATATTTCAACAAAACTTTATCTAATTTTGGTTTTATTATTAATTTTATCAAACAATGTAACAAGAAAACTGGCAAGCTATCATTACTTAAAATGATATGATCAACAACAGCATTTCGTTATTAAGATCGAGTTGGCGAATCAAAAAAAAAAAAAAGATTATTGCGGTTTCTTGAATACCAAATGTGGTAAGAGATGGCTCTCTCAGACAGCAACTGAGGAACTGGTGTCATTGAGAAGGCCATAGAATGTGTAATATTCTGAAGTTTCTTTGAACCCAGGTATCAGTTCCGACAAGACCCTCAATATTGCTGCCAGATGCTGCAGGTCATTCGCCGCGAATGCTGCTTCTAGAAACAGCGACGATCGCACACTCGTCACCTGCAGTTCCCATACACAGTGTACAAACCAAACTGAAACGATTATTCAGTGATACTTTATCCAAACCAAATACCCCCACACCCATATAGCTTATATATGGGATCTGTTAGGAAATTGTACCTTATGCTTCTGTGCATATCGCAGAGCTTCAAGATAGTATCCATCTTGCACGAGGGAGGAGATGTAATCATGGTGTAATGAGAGCTGTCTCAACATATCAAGCCCAAGTTTCCTTACCCGGAGGTTTTGGCGACCACTGTCGAGAAGTTGAAACGCGACTTCCTTTGATGGTTCGATTATCTACAGGAAAATGTAATGTAGCCCACGCTCTTGAGAAAATGAGAGGGTTTTGTGTATACAGAGGAAGGATAAAATTCAAACCTTGTGTGTGGTGTATAGCGACAGTTCTGCAAATCGTTTACTGTAAGCTAAAAGTCTGATGGTCATCACATAGATGTTAAGGTCCACTTTGAGCTTTTCTGCACTTATACTGCAACAAACGAACCAAAGTAAGAAACGCAGAATTGGTGAAACTGAAACTAGATCTATGGCAAAACCAAGTTTCTTCCCAAACAGAAAAAACAAAGATTTAATTTTACCTGCGAAGAAACTCTGTGATGATAGCAACTAGATACTCTGATTCCTCAACCATCATTTCCTCCACAGAAGCAAATACAAACTTGTAGAGCTCATCGGGTGAAATTGCTGGTGACGAAAGTTGAGATTCCTGCTCCTCATCAGCACAAAACATGTTCTCCTTTGAACCAGACGATGGGTTCATTTCAACATCTTCACCAATATTGCTTCCAGATGGCCTATGCCTTTCGTTATCTTCAGAGAGAAGATGTGTTAAGAGATTGTTATTCTTTTAGAGTATTCATGCCTAAATCAATATTTCAGGTTCAACGGTTTTACCAGGAGATGCACCAGCGGTTGGAGTAGATGCAGTGGCCTGTTCATTCTTTATTTCCTTGTATGTACCGGCTTTAACCGAGTTGGAATATGCTGTGACTAGTACATCGATTGCCTGAGTAACCTGAGTTGCTGGTCGACGTTCCAAAATAATAGCCCTTGCTATCCCCAAGCACAGTTGTTTGGCCTGAATTAACATAGTCAACAATATTATTTACCAACAGTACAACACCATCAAAAGCTCCAACTACGATTACTACTCAATGACGCCGAACACTTAGCGTAAACTAACTTTCTTGGAGACTCTACTATCATATAAAAAGAGTCATGATGAAGCGCTGCAAACCATTAAATATGGAAACACGCACCAGGTTTTTCCTAAGTTAGACTTGTATATAACCTTCTCTAACTTGCAAAAAAATCGTAACTGAAGTACCAACACTCTTTTTCAATTGTCTATGTTTTATTCCACAATATGCTGCTACAAACAGGTGCTTCATCAAGCTTACTTAAAATCCTATCTAAAACACAGAGTAACAGAAAGTGTGGGACCTTATTTGCTTCCAACTTCCTTCTCTGCAGGAATTCTAGAAGAGACGTCCTGTCTGAGCTGCTAGCGGAAATTGCCTGCAGCAAATAATATTAGATACTGAGCGTTTGCGAAATATCTAAGAATTCACTGTCATCTGGATGAACCAAAGAAAGCCAACTTGCCTCAAGATCCAAATGTATCTTCCATAGAACCTTGTTAGTCTGATCCAGAATAAGGTCTTGAACCAGAAAGGTCCAGCCATCTTCATACATGATTATGTTTTCACTGCTTGTAGATGATTCTGAGCTCTCAATTTCCTTGTTTGCAGCTTGAGATGATGTGTCTGGGCCTTGGTAACCCCTCCACAGCAAAGGAAGAGGCGCAGATACGGGAGCTCGAGAATCAGCAAATAAGTCATAGATGATGACGACCTTTGCATCGATTTGGTGCACAAGCAATAAATTGTCGACCACATTCACCGACAATTTGCTTGAGTACATCGGTAAAGAACCCTGTAAATAAGAACCCATGGAATGAACAAAGAAAGAGCAGAACTTTAAAAATGATATTATGGACAGAAACCATGATAAGTTGTTTTGCAATGCCAAATTTAACAATAACTAAAAAAAATAAATATTAAGGTTAAATTATGTATAGGTTACGCTCATCTTGCAGTTGCAATTAAAGTAACTAATGTGCAATGATTTACCCATTAACTTTCAACTTAAATTTTATAAGTCAAACTCAAGGAGTAATTTTTAATTCATAGAGACACAAGGTCATTATTCAGACAAGTCTACAACATGTTCAGTGCATAAGCCAGTGAAGTAACCAGATACCAGTAACTGGGGAAAAGGAAACTTACTTGTTGAACAACTGCATCTCGGTAAAACCTGTATAGATGCAGTAGCATTGCCTCCCCGTCCACTTGTAAGCAATATATTCGACCATAGCTGAAAGAAAATGATACAGATTTACTCTCCTGGTATGTAGTGCGATAAATGATAAAACATAGGAGGAAAAGAGAAACAAAGATAAGAATCTTACACAGTGACTAAGTGGAGATCTCCAGCAGAGAGAATAGGTTTACTATTTGATTCAGATCTAGCCATGGTCATCTCAAATCTCGGTAAACGGACAACTCCTGCAGAGGAAAGCTGGAAAAGTGGATCAAATTTTAGCGCTCCAACCACAATTGTTTGGAGAAAAAACATTCAACAACTTGCTCAGCTAATTAACCGTATGCAACTTATAGGTGAACGCAGTTGGAAAGCTCTTTCACATAACAAAATTCATTTATTTTATTTTTAACTTTTTCAAGGGGTTTACCTGGAATCCATTAAATGTCTTGCATTGCAATCCTGACGCAAGAAGAACCAATCGAGTTTCATGTGTATAGATGTACCAATTCACATTCGCTTTTTTGGTTTCCACCAAACGTAGTGAATTCAACATAGAGTCACAAGCAAACAAGTCCATACCACTGAGACAAAAACAAAAAAAGTGTTTCATTAGAAGGGAGAAAAATAAGAGAAGGACAAATGATAAGCAAAATGTTAAATATGTATCCCAGAAAAAGAAGAACTGAAGACAGAAATAACTATGTATATGTTGGTCTATTGAGAAAAGAATGTAAAGACTCAATAACCAGATTCTGAAAGTGCTATTTGCCTTAGAAATCCAAGTTAATGGATACAATTATTCTAAAATACAGGCTCACAAGCTAATAGTTTCCCGTTTAAACAAGTTTTTTAGTTATCGACTACAACGAATCAGTCTTTAATATTCACCAGCAAAGGTTGCAGGCAATGGAAACAGTTCTCAGTAGTAAAAATATGTAGAAAACAAAGCGAGTTTACCTGGTCTTTACAATTGCAAGATCACATAATGGAGAGTCACTCCAAAAGAATCCGAGAATGCTCTCTGATCCGACCTTGCATTTGTGGTTAAGTATCTGCTTGGTCTCTCGATTAAAAAACTGTATTTCACAGTCGGATCTTTGGATAGCTATCACTTTTTTATCAAGAGAGAATCTGATTGACAGGATAGCCCCCTCGCTTATAGAATCAATAGAAGGAGATACTTCTGGGTCAAAGGGGGATGTTTGCCATGAAAAGACCTATAAGAAACAATAGGAAATCAGCCAAGGATATTGATCATCAGGCTAAACCATTTCAAAGGAAAAGAAAAACACACCTGATTAGATGTGGTACAGATTAGCAATCTGTTGGCATCATCATAGAACAACCCCCTGGATTCAGGAATACTGCAACGTAGGGATGGATGATGTATATAGACATGTGATAAAGCACCAGAACCAACACTTCCCTGTGAACTTGATATCCTGCAAGACATATATCCAAACTTTTCAAATTTCCGAATTTCTCAAAAGGAACCAAACTATAGTCCAAAATGAATAGTTATGAAATAGATATTCCACTTTATGATGGGACTGAGTAACTTTTAAATTTTATAAAATAACACATCAAAGGCTATCAGTCAGAATTATTTCACAATACGTGAAAATAAAAAAAGGGCGTACATGTTAAAACCCAGCAATACTGATAAATTGCCGCTAATGAGAAGGAAGAAGAACTATATAATTGTGATTTCAAGCCTTTCCTCGGATCTGTAAGAAAAAAAAAAAACAAAACACGGTAGTAGAACAGATTAGTCTAAAATGATGAGGATACAATGACAAAGACAGGTCTCTTGCAATAAAAGATCCATTTATACCGTATGCTGCATACAACTCTTTAGTGCAAGAAACTCTTTCAGGCAAATATCTCTCTCAACCTCATGAACTTTAGATGCAACACAACTCCCGTAGTCTTTAGCCTGTGACAAATGCACTTTCACTCAATAACAAGGATTGCATCTTCAAATTGATGCTTCAGAATTGACATAATATAACTCTAATCTCTCCTAAAGACTAATTCTTTAATATTCATGACGCACATAGCAACTAGAAAAGCTATCACATAGTCGTTATGAAACCAATGAGACTCGAACAAACCTGTTTAGAACAAGTAGCTAAAATCCGTCCAAGTGTAGAAGCGGTAGTGGAGTTCTTTTCTTTCATGCCTGCATTGCTGACGCCTGATATCAAAATTGCAATGTTTGGTTAAAAGCTCAATACATGATCACAAAGCCACACATTAATACTTTACCAACACAGCAAATCGGCCAACAATTTCATGCAATTAGCAAAATAATTATACCCATTATAGGGAATTACAGACGAAACAAAGAGAAAACTGGAGATTACGCATTAAGACCTCATATGGGAAAAACAGGAAAATGGAAGATGTGATGAACAAACAAGAGTGTTGTTACCTGCGAATACCCAGGTGGGAATGAATCTAAACACAGTGATACAAGTTAGATTCAGACAGAAACGTAGTTGCTCGAGTTTTTGATTACAAACAGTCCTCGGCTTTGCTCGTCGTCGGGGAATTGATGGTATTGGTAGGTGTTTCAACGACGAACGATCGCCGTGTGGAGGAAGCCGATGAAAGGGATCGACACGTGTGGATATGTCATTATAATTGGGCCTGTAGACCCATTATGGCCCATAATTCCTGGTACAACAATAGCAATGTCGGTCTCATTTTGTTTACCGGAGTTAAAAAAAATTAAAATTCAATCCAAACCAATCAATCGGGTTATATCGGCCAGAGTCAATAAACCGGATACAGAAAATTTATAGAAGATTATATTCAACTATATTGAACCAAAAATGGCATATAGTCTTTTAGCTTTTTAATGTTATTTTGCATACTAAATCATGGATGCAAGACAAATACATTGTATTCAAGAACAGCATTTCCTGTTTTAACATCTAACGAATGAGTCTTTCCTTCAGCATATCCTCTAGCGAATCGAAACACGCCGCTGCCTCCGACCACAGGCATTTCTCTGATATCTGAAAACACTAGGTTGCGTCTGAGAATGCTAATCGTGCTCCCATTGTATTCTCCTTCCGTGAACACAAAATGGAAAATCATCAACAGTCCCAATTCGTTCTGAGATGCGGATACGGTCATGCCTTGCGCATACCCTATTCTCTTCGAGGTTACATCGGGAAGAAGTGTTAATGGATCGTCCATTACGAACACGGAACCAAAATATGTTTTAGATGTGTTTGTTTGGGCCGCTTCGGCTACTTTCACTGCTGTTGGGTGGCAACCGTACATGTCATGGAAGTAGAAGTGAAGATGGGTTAGTTTCTCTTGGTTTAGGCCTAATGAAGATGGAGATGAGATTTTTGAGAAGGTTTGAGTTTTTATAAATCCTAGTGTCGATAAGTAGAACGTGACAAGCAACAAGATTGGAACTGAATTTGGTATAGTTTTGGCCATTACTGAGAGATGAATATACAATAATGTACCACAAAGTTTGAAGTTTCAGTTTGTAAATTTGTAAGCGATATAACGTTGTTATATACGAATAATGTGAACTTTTAGTTTGTGGGTTAATATGTTTTGTGAATCTGTGATCCATATGAAACGTGGTCTACCAAAGTTAATTGTGAATCTTACTAACTTAATTATTTGCTATAATTAGTTTTCGGAGGATATGATTTATGTGATAAAAATAACAAAATATGTAGCAATATTTAAATAATGGAAGGGAAGGCATAATTGTTATGAAATCTGATTTGTTTCCTCTCGTAAAACATTGAACTTTTAGATTTGTGCATATAAACATGCTGTATCGAGTTAATAGAGTTTTATTCGAAAAGGCCAATAGTCCATGCAAGTGATATGGGTTTGGATCGGGACACTCCCGTTATATTTAATTTCCATTATTTATTTCAAAAAGAACAATATGTTTGTATGGCCACCCATAATCCAAAAGACTAATTGGAAAAAACACATCAAACGTATCAAAATTAAAGTATGCATCCATAGCATGACTTTCTTGGGACGAGGATCATGGATGAATAAATATACTTGTTGAACAGCATATGTTATGTTGCATGAGAAAATAAAATTTTCACATGCCAAAGTTATCTACTAATGGAATAGTTTGTTGAGCTCAATTAATGAAGTACTGAAAAGTCAAAGAACGTTGAAAATTACATTTGTCATGTCTGCTGACTATAATGTAGCTCACCAAATTTTGCAAATTTGAAAACCAACGTGTGAAGAAATCTATATATAAAGTAAAAGGGATAAAGAAAAGAAGAAGAGCATAGTGAAGAGAGAGATGAGAGGCGCCTTACCAAACTCTTACACTTTCTTCTTCTTGTTCGTTATCTTAGCTCTGTTTCCTCATGTGTTCTCGATCAATACTTTGTCATCTACAGAAACTCTGACAATCTCAAGCAACCGAACCATTGTGTCTCCCGGTGATGTCTTCGAGCTTGGTTTCTTTAAGACCACAACAACAAGCTCTCGAGATGGTGATCGTTGGTATCTTGGGATTTGGTACAAGTCAACCTCTACTAGAGCTTATGTATGGGTTGCCAACAGAAACAATCCTCTTTTCAAATCCACTGGAACATTAAAGATCTCTTACGATAACCTCGTCCTCCTTGATCATTCCGATGCTCCTGTCTGGTCAACGAATCTGACGAGAACGGTGAGATCTCCAGTGGTGGCAGAGCTTCTCGCTAACGGCAACTTCGTGCTTAGAGACTCCAAAAGCAAATATCAAAATCGTTTCTTGTGGCAAAGCTTTGATTATCCAGTGAATACTTTACTCCCGGAGATGAAAATTGGTCGGAATCTCAAAACAGGACACGTGAGTTTCCTCAGTTCTTGGAGAAGCCCTTATGATCCCTCAAGCGGTGGCTTCACGTTCAAACTCGAAACTCAAGGGCGGCTACCTGAGTTATATCTTTACAATAAAGAGGTTCTATTGTTCCGATCCGGTCCGTGGAATGGAGTCGGGTTTAGTGGTATACCAACCATGCAAAATTTGAGCTACTATGACGTTGTTAACAACTTCATAGAGAACAGAGATGAAGTTGCTTACAGTTTCAAAGTCACCAACCAAAGCCTCCACTCGAGAGTTACACTGACTTCCCAAGGGTTGTTACAGATGTCCAGATGGGATTCGAAATCACTGGAATGGAATTTGATTTGGATTTTACCTAAAGACGAATGCGATCTGTACCAAGTCTGTGGTCCTTACAGTTATTGTGACATGAATACGTCTCCGAAGTGTAACTGTATCAGTGGATTCGTTCCAAAGAATATGACGGCTTGGGCTTTGGGAGATGCGTCCAGTGGATGTGTTAGGAAGTCACGATTGAACTGCCACGGAGATGGTTTTCTTGAAATGAAGATGATGAAGCTGCCGGATACAAGCACAGCAACCGTGGTCAAGAGACTTGGGTTGAAAGAATGCGTGGAGAGGTGTTTAAAGGATTGTAACTGTACCGGGTTCGCCAATAAGGGTATCCGCAATGGTGGGTCAGGTTGTGTGATTTGGACTAGTGAGCTCAGGGATATGAGGAATTATGTCGCTGGAGGTCAAGATCTATATGTCAGAATAATTAAGCCTCTATAATTAAACATGTAATTTTGGATATCCATATCAATATCCACTAAAAAAAATATTTTAAGAATAATAATACAAATTTGGATGAGGGTATTATTTTGGAATCCAACTTCGAAACGTTCATATATTATGTTGAATTCTACACACTATCATTTTGCATATGCGTTGTTAATATACAGTATATGTTGGACTAATTCAAATGATGGATAAAAACGTAAAATATATTTTATGGTTCTTGCTTCTTGACTACCAAAAATAAATTGGTAACACTCATATTACAAAATAGATACATTAGTGAGTATTAGTTTATTACTCCAAAGAGACTGGAGCACCAATGTTGCTCCCAACTCTACGGACACAATCGTTCCATGTTTGTTTGCTTCTTGGAATAGCCTTAGTTGCAATATCTTTGTACTCAAATGTGGAGAACAGAATCTTAATAATTCCGAGATGGCAATCTTTGCCAATGTTCAATATGTCACGACAACATTCATCTGTAATTGGGGTTGACCTCGTCTCATCTACCATGTTTTTGAAAATCGTATCTCCGCATTTCGAGCTCGGCTTTTCCGCGCAACCTCGAAGAAAATCGAGTTGTTTGTGCGAATAATGGTGAACAAGCTCTGTGTCATATTTCATTGCGGGTGACTCAACTTCTTCGAATGGAGCTTCATCGGGAGTTTCAACGTAAAATTCAAAATCTGTTGGAGACATGGCCACATCTTGTGGTACCTCTTCTGAATATTGATCGATTTCCTGAGAAAAAATTGGATTAGCCATGTAAAACATTACTATCGATACGAGCATTATCATGGTAAAAGATTTTGCCATTTTTGGGTTTTAAATGTAAGTTTTTTGTTGTTGTTGTTGTTGTCAAGATGTGAACGTGAGATTGATGACAAGAAACAAGATGTGTTTTATAGGGCAATCGGTAAAGGTATTTAATTGATAAAATTACGTTATTCATTAATAGTTTTTATGTTACAGACTTCATAAACCTTAACATTTAATAGTTTTGTTTAAAGAAACGTTTACCTTAGATTTAGACTTATATAAGACTAGGATGTCGGCCCGTGCGGAAGTGAAAACTTGAAATGATTAACATTGTTAATTTCATATTTTGAGTGAAATGTTTTTGGTAATTTTTTAATGTATAATATAAAATCATAAATAATGAATAAGATGAATTAACCAAATTAGTTAAATAAAATATTTGTTATATATATATATAAATGAAAAATCGATTCAGTGACAATAAGAAAATAATATTAAAGATATATAAATTTAGGTTTACTAAACCATACTCAGATAATCAATTTTAAAAGATATTAACATAGAATAAAATTTCAATTATTATTTTATCAAAATTTATAAAAAATAATAAGAGAATCAGGGAGAAAGAGCTCATAGCAGCAACTGCAACCAAACAAATTGATTAAAATAAATAAATTTATGAAAAATTAGAAATCACCATTTAATTACCTAAATTAATACTTGAAAAAGATGATCAATACAGTTAGATGGAAAACGACACCAAATAAAAGTTAGATGAATGAATCAATAAATAAAACAATCCAATTTTTTAACAAAAATGAGTTAATTAATGTTGATTATGAAATTGAAAGAAAATAATACTCAGAATTTTTAAATTTAAAAGTATTAAACAATAGTCAAATAACAAAAACTTTTTTCAAGATCCATTATATATATATATACAAGGAGGTGTAAAACAAAAATGTGCGAAAACTAACAAATGTGAATATTGAAAGTTGGGAATACGACGAAGAAACATAATTGTTGGATCAAAATATTGCAACTTTTAAGATCATTAACAAATCTAAACAGTTAGATGAGATAATAAAAATAATCTCATCCGTTATAATTAAATTGATTCCTAAAAGTTAGTTTGCTATAATATATAAACATATAAATCTATGATTTTATTTATTAACTTGTAAGTTTAGAAAATATTTAGAAAACAATAAATTCGAAACTTGTTTTTGTATTTCATAAAAGCTTATATATAATAAACAAAAAGGTGTAAAATATAAAGGTGTTAAACATAGAGGGGTGAAAAAAATGTGAAAAAATTAATAGGTGCGACTTTTGAAGATGGGGTTACGACGAAAATATGCAAAAATATGAAAATAAAGACGTGTGACACAAAAAGGTGTGAAACAAAAAGATGCAAAAACTAACAAGTGCAAACATTGAAATCAAGGGGTACGACGAAGAAACACAATTATTGGATCAAAACACTACAACTTTATATAAACAAAGAGGTGTAAAACAAAAATGTGTGAAAACTAACGGATGCCAACATAGAAAGTTGGAGGTTAAACAAAGAAACACAATTGTTGGACCGAAACTTTGCAACTTTTGAGATCATTAATCATACTCAATGAATAAAAAATCTTTTCAAAATCCATAAAAATCTGTATATATATTAAAACAAAGAGTGTGAACAAAGAGGTAATACAAAAAGGTGTGAAACAAAAACGTGCGAAAACTAACAGGTGCCAAGATGGACAGCTGGGGGTGCAACGAAGAAACACAATTGTTGGACCAAAACTTTGCAACTTTGAGATCATTAACAAAGGGTGAGATCATTAATAATACTAAAAGAACAAAAACTCTTTTCAAAGTCCATAAAAATCCGTATATATGTAAAAACAAAGAGTGTGAAAACAAAGAAGTGTGAAACAAAAAGGTGTAAAAACTAACAAGTGCAACCATTGAAAGCTAGGGGAACAACGAAGAAACACAATTGTTGGATCAAAACATTGCAACTTTTCAAAGTCCATAAAAATCTGTATATATGTAAAAACAAAGAGGTATGAAACAAAAAGCTGCGAAAACTAATAAGTTGGATCAAAACGTTGTTTTCTATAATTTTTTTTTCTTTCTTTATTTGTTTTCATCATCTGTTTTTGTTTCTCTTTACTTCAGTCACCATTTTTCTTTTTTCTCTAATTTTATTTCTTTCTTCTTTATTTATTTGTTTTCATCATCTGTTTGCTTGTTTCTCTTTGCTTCAGTCTCCATTTTTCTGTTTTCTCTAATTTTATTTCTTTCTTTTTTCTTTATTTGTTTTCATCATCTGTTTGTTTTTTCTCTTTACTTCAGAGTCCATTTTCTTTTTTCTCTAATTTTATTTCTTTCTTCTTTCTCTATTTGTTTTCATCATCTATTTGCTTGTTTCTCTTTACTTCAGTCTCCATTTTTCTTTTTTCTCTAATTTTATTTCTTTCTTTTTTCTTTATTTGTTTTCATCATCTGTTTGTTTGTTTCTCTTTACTTCAGTCTCCATTTTTCTTTTTTCTCTAATTTTATTTCTTTCTTCTTTCTTTATTTGTTTTTATCATTTGTTGTCTTGTTTCTCTTTATTTCAGTCTCCATTTTTTATTTTTTCTCTAATTTTATTTATTTCTTCTTTCTTTATTTGTTTTCATCATCTCTTTGCTTGTTTCTCTTTACTTCAGTCTCCATTTTTCTTTTTTCTCTAATTTTATTTCTTTTTTCTTTCTTTATTTGTTTTCATCATCTGTTTGTTTGTTTCTCTTTACTTCAGTCTCCATTTTTCTGTTTTCTCTAATTTTATTTCATTCTTCTTTCTTTATTTGTTTTCATCATCTATTTGCTTGTTTCTCTTTACTTCAGTCTCCATTTTTCTTTTTTCTCTAATTTTATTTCTTTCTTTTTTCTTTATTTGTTTTCATCATCTGTTTGTTTGTTTCTCTTTACTTCAGTCTCCATTTTTCTTTTTTCTCTAATTTTATTTCTTTCTTCTTTCTTTATTTGTTTTTATCATTTGTTGTCTTGTTTCTCTTTATTTCAGTCTCTATTTTTTATTTTTTCTCTAATTTTATTTCTTTCTTCTTTCTTTATTTGTTTTCATCATTTCTTTGCTTGTTTCTCTTTACTTCAGTCTCCATTTTTCTTTTTTCTCTAATTTTATTTCTTTCTTCTTTCTTTATTTGTTTTCATCATCTGTTTGCTTGTTTCTCTTTACTTCAGTCACCATATTTCTTTTTTCTCTAATTTTATTTATTTCTTCTTTCTTTATTTGTTTTCGTCATCTGTTTGCTTGTTCCTCTTTACTTCAGTCTCCATTTTTCTGCTTTCTCTAATTTTATTTCTTTCTTCTTTCTTTATTGTTTTCATCATCTCTTTGCTTGTTTCTCTTTACTTCAGTCTCCATTTTTCTTTTTCTCTAATTTTATTTCTTTCTTCTTTCTTTATTTGTTTTCATCATCTGTTTGTTTGTTTCTCTTTACTTCAGTCTCCAATTTTCTTTTTTTCTCTAATTTTATTTCTTTCTTCTTTCTTTATTTGTTTTCATCATTTCTTTGCTTGTTTCTCTTTACTTCAGTCTCCATTTTTCTTTTTTCTCTAATTTTATTTCTTTCTTCTTTCTTTATTTGTTTTCATCATCTGTTTGCTTGTTTCTCTTTACTTCAGTCATCGTATTTCTTTTTTCTTTAATTTTATTTATTTTTTCTTTCTTTATTTGTTATCATCATCTGTTTGCTTGTTCCTCTTTACTTCAGTCTCCATTTTTCTGCTTTCTCTAATTTTATTTCTTTCTTCTTTCTTTATTTTTTTCATCATCTCTTTGCTTGTTTCTCTTTACTTCAGTCTCCATTTTTCTTTTTCTCTATTTTTATTTCTTTCTTTTTTCTTTATTTGTTTTCATCATCTGTGTTATGAAAGTAGGTTTAGAACTTGTGATTCTTATTGATTAATACTCGAGGTTACACACATATATATAGTAGATTACATAGACCGTCATAAGAAGTAAAGGGCCGAGTAAGGCTTTGGCTAATGGGCCGATAATAGGCGGACTGAGTATTGCCTTGGACCGAGACTCCGAGGATAGTATATGGGCCGGTCCTTGTGAGTCCACTAAGTGTTTCACAACACTCCCCCTTGGACGAACAACCGTGCCTATATGTTGGATGGGATCGATGCAATGTGCTTAGGGGATGCTGCCTCATTAAAACCTTACCAGGAAAACCCATTGGGACAAAACCTTGGTGAAGGAAAAAGAGTACAGCACACATTGCTCCCCCTGTTCCAAACATCACTCCAAGTCCCTAAGTCTCCGCATTCCAATCTGGTGCGCGAGCTTCTTGAATGTTGTTGTCGGTAGCGATTTGGTGAAGAGATCGGCTGAATTCTCACTTGACTGTACTTGCACTATAAGAACTTCTCCTGCCTTTTGTAGATCATGTGTATGGAAGAACTTTGGTAATATGTGCTTTGTCCGATCTCCCTTGATGTAACCTTCCTTAAGCTGTGCGATGCATGCTGTGTTATCTTCATAAATTATGGTTGCTTCTTTGCTGTCCTCCAATCCACTATCTGTCCGTATATGCTGAGTCATGGACCGCAACCAAACACACTCGCGGCTGGCCTCGTGCATTGCTAGTATCTCTGCGTGATTTGATGAAGTTGCTACAAGTGTTTGCTTCATAGAACGCCAAGAGATTGCTGTACCACCGTGTGTAAACACATAGCCTGTTTGTGATTTACCATTATGTGGATCGGATAGATAACCTGCATCAGCAAAACCAACTAAACCTTCTTTGTTATAGTTAGTATAATATAGACCATAATCAGTTGTACCCTGTAGGTATCTCAAAACATGTTTTACACCATTCCAGTGCCTTATGGTCGGACAAGAACTATATCTTGCTAGGAGGTTCACGGCAAAACTTATGTCTGGTCTAGTGTGGCTAGCCAAGAACATTAACGCTCCTATAGCACTGAGGTAAGGCACTTCAGGCCCGAGAACTTCTTCATCGGCCTTCCTGGGAGCGAAGGGATCTTTATCCACTTGCTGGCTTCTAACAACCATAGGGCTAGTCAATGGGTGAGCCTGCTCCATATTAAACCTCTTGAGTACCTTTTCAGTATATGCCTTTTGATGCACAAGGATACCATTCTTTCTGTACTCAAGCTGCAATCCCAAACAGAATTTTGTCTTGCCTAGGTCTTTCATCTCAAATTCCTTCTTGAGGTATTCTACAGTTTGGGCGATTTCCCCAGAGGTTCCAAGGATGTTTAAATCATCCACATAGACTGCTATTATCACAAATCCTTTGTTTGCAAACTTCTTAATAAAAATACATGGACTGATGGGGTCATTCCTATAGCCTTTCTTTGCCAAGAATTCGCTAAGTCTATTATACCACATTCGACCACTCTGTTTCAGTCCATAAAGCGATTTGTCTAGCCTTATGCAGTACTGTTCTCGAGAACCACTCTTATCTTTGAGTTCTATTCCCTCTGGTAATCTCATATAAATTTCATTATCCAGTGGACCATACAAGTATGCAGTTACAACATCCATTAACCGCAAATCCAGTTTTTCTCTTACAGCCAGACTTATTAGATATCTAAAAGTCGTTGCATCCATCACAGGGGAGTATGTCTCCTCATAGTCTATTCCTGGTCTTTGAGAGAATCCTTGTGCTACAAGCCGTGCTTTGTATCTCACGATTTCATTCTTCTCATTTCTCTTTCTTACAAAGACCCACTTATGTCCAACTGGTTTTATCTCATGTGTTATCCGTGTAATCGGACCAAACACCTCTCTCTTCTTTAAAGAGTTTAGCTCCACATCAATGGCTTCCTTCCATTTAAGCCAATCTTTACTCTGAGTGCACTCTAATATAGATGTGGGCTCTAGATCCTCATTCAGCTCAAGTGCTACCTTATATGCGAAAATATCATCGACGTCGATATCCTTACGGTTCCATTTAATTCCAGACATGATATAGTTTATTGAAATCTCATTATTATCAATAATCTCAGGACCTAGAGGTTCAGCGTCCTGAACCCCTTCCGGCTCCTTATCATTTGCCGCGGCCATGTCTGCTCTCTCTATAATTCCCTGAACCTCGGTCTGTTTTGCACCCTTAGACTTTCGAGGATTCTTATCTTTGGAACCTAATGATTCTTATAATGTCCATGGGGGTGAGTGTGGAACATCCTGTGGCACATGTCCATACACAAAACGGACTGGCTGAGTCCTTCATTAAACGAATACAATTGATAGCTCGCCCATTGTTAATGAGGTCGAAGCTCCCCGTGTCGGCTTGGGGACACGCAGTATTGCATGCAGCAGAGCTCATACGCATCAGGCCATCTAGTGAACACAAATATTCACCATCCCAACTATTAACGGGTCAAGAGCCAGACATATCCCATATTAAGATATTCGGTTGTGCCGTTTATATACCGGTTGCTCCACCACAGAGAACTAAGATGGGACCTCGAGGAGGATGGGAATATATGTTGGATATGAGTCTCCCACTATTATTAAGTATCTCGAGCCACTGACAGGAGACCTGTTCAAGGCCAGATACGCGGACTGACAATTTATTGAATCCGAATTCCCTGTATTGGGTGGTGAGACTAGCAAGCTGGTCAAGGAATTAACATGGAATCAAACATCCTTAAATTGGCAAGATCCTCGAACTCTAGCATGTGATGCAGAGGTTCAAAAGATTATACATTTACAGCAGCTAGCTAATCAATTGCCAGATTCCTTTGCTGACCCAAAGAGAGTGACAAAATCGTACATACCAGCTTGCAATACACCAGTACGAATTGATGTTCAGAAGGAACACAATACTCAAGTGGCTACAGAGTCTAAAACCCGTTTGAAACGTGGTAGACCATTAGGTTCCAAAGATAAGAATCCTCGAAAGTCTAAGGGTGCAAAACAGACCGAGGTTCAGGGAATTAATGAAGGACTCAGCCAGTCCGTTTTGTGTATGGACATGTGCCACAGGATGTTCCACACTCACCCCCATGGACATACAATAATCATTAAACGCTTGGGAACTAAATTCACCAGCATTATCTAGACGTATAGTCTTAAGTGGAAAGTCTGGAAAGTGTGCTCTTAGCCTTATAATCTGAGCCAACATCTTTGCAAAGGCGAGATTTCTTGTGGATAACAAGCAAACATGCGACCATCTGGTTGATGCATCTATCATCACCATAAAATATTTAAACGTCCCACTAAATGGGTGTATTGGTCCGCATATATCTCCCTGAATTCTTTCCAGAAAATTCAAAGTCTCCCTGGTGACTTTGACTGGTGAAGGCCTTGTTATAAGTTTCCCCTTGTGCGCATGCTACACACGTGAGATGTTTAGGGATAACTTTCCTTTCACTTAGGTTGTGCCCATTCGAACTCTTAATCAATTTACGCATCATGTTCGAACCCGGATGGCCTAGCCGGTCATGCCATAAAGTGAACTCTTCTTTAAGCATTCTATGCTTTGCCAAGTTAGCCTCTATCATATTTATCCTAGCATGGTATAATCCAGTCGCTAGTGCAGGTATAGTCTCTAGGACCTTCTTTTGTCCTTGTACATTCTCTGTAATGTATAGGAATTCTCTTGTCCCTTCACCCTTGGTTTCCACATGATAACCATTCAATCTTATATCTTTAAAGCTCAACAAATTTCTCTTGGAGCTGGGTGAGTATAAGGCATCATTTAATTCAATGTGTGTTCCCTTAGGCAACAACACATGAGCCTGGCCGTAGCCCTCTATAAGGTTTGCTATACCCGCAATTGTACTAACATTGGCACTTTTCATGGTGAGGTTTATAAAATATCTTTTATCTCTTAAAATAGTGTGGCTGGATCCACTGTCCACCACTAGCTCACTCATATCCTCAGCCATGTCTATATAAAACAATATTTATGTTTTAACTCAATAAGGCAATATAATTTATAAAATAAATCCTTGAATTTAAACCAAATCAATTATCCAATACAAAAATCCAATCAAAGCATAAAAGCATAATTTAAACCAAAATAAAAACCGAAAAATTTATTCATCCTCCTTAAAGAGGTCGGATGTCTCTAAGCATCATTCTCATGATCTTCATCATCGAGATGCACCTTATTTGTTTCTGCGTTTTTCTTCAAGATCTCCGACAGCCTTTCAAACATATCAGGATATGTTTTGAAGCTCCTCTCACGAATTTGCTGCTTGAGCAGTTCATCATCAGTGTGAAAGGTTGAGAGTGTCTTCTCTATCAAATCCTCTTCAGTCACCTCGATACCACATATCTTTAAATTCGTTGCTATCTTAAATAGCTCTAAGTGGTATTCATACAAGGAGTCAAAATCATTAATCCTTATGGTCTCCCAATCCTCTTGAGCCTTTGGGAGTACAATCTCTTTGTACCCAAATCTATCTTTCAAAGCTGTCCAAAGTTCAAGAGGATCTTCGACATGGAGGTACTGCAGTTTGAGGTCTCCGTCCATATGGCGGAGCATGTAGAGAAGTGCCGTAGCCTTGCTCCTTTCGGAGCACTCATTCTCACCCTCAATGCTTCTGAAAAGATCTCTTGCTTTCAGGTTCATCTCGGTGTCTCTTGCCCATTGCAAGTAGTTATCACCGTATCTTTGCAGGATAGCGTAGGCTGGGCTCTTAAAGCTTGCCATCTGCACACAATAGCAGAAACAGACATCCGTGTATTAGCATGCGATATATGAGATCGAACCATGCATTCATTCAATCAATAGGTCATGCGATACACTGGATCGGCCATGCCTTAGGTCATGCGATACACTGGATCGGCCATGCCTTTATCATATTTGGTTTTTGGTTTAAATTCATGCATGCAAGACAACAAAAGCAAATAGGCTAATGCATGCAACAATTTCTAGATAGGATTTCCTTTTTCTTAAACTTCCTATTTAGTTTAGATTTTAAATATTTAATATTTGGATAATTGCTATTTTAATTTAGGAACTTATCCTAAAACTTTTTAATTCCGAAAATTTCTATTTTAAACATTATGGAAATTTAACAAAATAATTGATTCAAGGAATTCTCAATCCTAGAACACAAAATTAATTTTCGGATTCAACCCTAGAACAATTCTAGTTCGAAATTCATGCAGCCAATTCAATTCTCTTAAACAATTTCGATTTCTATATGCATGAATCAATCCAAGTTTAAATCCTAGAACAGCCTGATCAAATTTAATCTTATGATCCTAACAATATAGTTCTAGGTTCTTATGCAACACAAACAATCAAGCAACCTTAAGCAATCTAATCAACCAATTCGGATTTTAAGCTTGATGTAATATGGTGCAATTTTCAATCAATCTAACAACCCTAACAATCTGATTTTAAATTTTAAGATTTAGGAATTTTAAGGTTTGTTAGATTGTGTACTTGGATGTTTTAGGGTTCCATAATTTTAAGTTCAGGTTCGATCATAGGGTTTTGAGAAGGTTTGAATTTTGTTTACCTTAACACCTTAGGGTTCTGACTGGATAGGATCTGGGAGCTAAAGACCTCAGATATCAAACCTCGAACCTTGAACTGCTTTCCACGAACCACGAACCACGAACAGCTTCTTCCCGCGAACTAGATCTCCTTGCCGCGAACGATTCCTTGCGCGCGAACTCACCCCCGAACCAAGTAACTATAAACCTCGGTAGGGTTTTAGTAAAACCTTGATCTCGAGCTAAGGATGCTCGAGTATCAACAGAAAGAACTTCGAGATCAAGAGAAACTCGAAGGAGATGAAGAACAAAGGCGGTTTAGGGTTTAGGGAAGAAGAAGAAGAAAATCGGCTGCTGCCTATTAGGGTTAGGGTTAGAGACTCGTGCTGATAACGTGTTATGAAAGTAGGTTTAGAACTTGTGATTCTTATTGATTAATACTTGAGGTTACACACATATATATAGTAGATTACATAGACCGTCATAAGAAGTAAAGGGCCGAGTAAGGCTTTGGCTAATGGGCCGATAATAGGCGGACTGAGTATTGCCTTGGACCGAGACTCCGAGGATAGTATATGGGCCGGTCCTTGTGAGTCCACTAAGTGTTTCACAACAATCTGTTTGTTTGTTTCTCTTTACTTCAGTCTCCATTTTTCTTTTTTCTCTAATTTTATTTCTTTCTTCTTTCTTTATTTGTTTTTATCATCTGTTGTCTTGTTTCTCTTTATTTCAGTCTCCATTTTTTATTTTTTCTCTAATTTTATTTCTTTCTTCTTTCTTTATTTGTTTTCATCATCTCTTTGCTTGTTTCTCTTTACTTCAGTCTCCATTTTTCTTTTTTTTTTCTCTAATTTTATTTCTTTCTTTTTTCTTTATTTGTTTTCATCATCTGTTTGTTTGTTTCTCTTTACTTCAGTCTCCGTTTTTCTTTTTTTCTCTAATTTTATTTCTTTCTTCTTTCTTTATTTGTTTTTATCATTTGTTGTCTTGTTTCTCTTTATTTCAGTCTCCATTTTTTATTTTTTCTCTAATTTTATTTCTTTCTTCTTTCTTTATTTGTTTTCATCATCTGTTTGCTTGTTTCTCTTTACTTCAGTCACCATATTTCTTTTTTCTCTAATTTTATTTATTTCTTCTTTCTTTATTTGTTTTCATCATCTGTTTGCTTGTTCCTCTTTACTTCAGTCTCCATTTTTCTTTTTTCTCTAATTTTATTTCTTTCTTCTTTCTTTATTTTTTTCATCATCTCTTTGCTTGTTTCTCTTTACTTCAGTCTCCATTTTTCTTTTTCTCTAATTTTATTTCTTTCTTTTTTCTTTATTTGTTTTCATCATCTGTTTGTTTGTTTCTCTTTACTTCAGTCTCCATTTTTCTTTTTTCTCTAATTTTATTTATTTCTTCTTTCTTTATTTGTTTTATCATCTGTTGTCTTGTTTCTCTTTATTTCAGTCTCCATTTTTTATTTTTTCTCTAATTTTATTTCTTTTTTCTTTCTTTATTTTTTTCATCATCTCTCTGCTTGTTTCTCTTTACTTCAGTCTCCATTTTTCTTTTTCTCTAATTTTATTTCTTTCTTTTTTCTTTATTTGTTTTCATCATCTGTTTGTTTGTTTCTCTTTACTTCAGTCTCCAATTTTCTTTTTTCTCTAATTTTATTTTTTTCTTCTTTCTTTATTTGTTTTCATCATCTGTTTGCTTGTTCCTCTTTACTTCAGTCACCATATTTATTTTTTCTCTAATTTTATTTATTTCTTCTTTCTTTATTTGTTTTCATCATCTGTTTGCTTGTTCCTCTTTACTTCAGTCTCTATTTTTTCTGCTTTCTCTAATTTTATTTCTTTCTTCTTTCTTTATTTTTTTCATCATCTCTTTGCTTGTTTCTCTTTACTTCAGTCTCCATTTTTCTTTTTTTTCTCTAATTTTATTTCTTTCTTTTTTCTTTATTTGTTTTCATCATCTGTTTGTTTGTTTCTCTTTACTTCAGTCTCCATTTTTCTTTTTTCTCTAATTTTATTTCTTTCTTCTTTCTTTATTTGTTTTATCATCTGTTGTCTTGTTTCTCTTTATTTCAGTCTCCATTTTTTATTTTTTCTCTAATTTTATTTCTTTCTTCATTCTTTATTTGTTTTCATCATCTCTTTGCTTGTTTCTCTTTACTTCAGTCTCCATTTTTCTTTTTTTCTCTAATTTTATTTCTTTCTTTTTTCTTTATTTGTTTTCATCATCTGTTTGTTTGTTTCTCTTTACTTCAGTCTCCGTTTTTCTTTTTTTCTCTAATTTTATTTCTTTCTTCTTTCTTTATTTGTTTTTATCATTTGTTGTCTTGTTTCTATTTATTTCAGTCTCCATTTTTTATTTTTTCTCTAATTTTATTTCTTTCTTCTTTCTTTATTTGTTTTCATCATCTCTTTGCTTGTTTCTCTTTACTTCAGTCTCCATTTTTTTTTCTCTAATTTTATTTCTTTTTTCTTTCTTTATTTGTTTTCATCATCTCTTTGCTTGTTTCTCTTTACTTCAGTCTCCATTTTTCTGTTTTCTCTAATTTTATTTCATTCTTCTTTCTTTATTTGTTTTCGTCATCTGTTTGCTTGTTTCTCTTTACTTCAGTCTCCATTTTTTCTGTTTTCTCTAATTTTATTTCTTTCTTCTTTCGTTATTTGTTTTCATCATCTGTTTGCTTGTTCCTCTTTACTTCAGTCTCCATTTATGCTTTCTCTAATTTTATTTTTTTCTTCTTTCTTTATTTGTTTTTATCATCTCTTTGCTTGTTTCTCTTTACTTCAGTCTCCATTTTTCTGTTTTCTCTAATTTTATTTCTTTCTTCTTTCTTTATTTGTTTTCGTCATCTGTTTGCTTGTTTCTCTTTACTTCAGTCTCCATTTTTCTGTTTTCTATAATTTTATTTCTTTCTTCTTTCATTATTTGTTTTCATCATCTGTTTTTGTCTTCTTTACTTCACTCTATATTTTTATGCTTTCTCTAATTTTATTTTTTTCTTCTTTCTTTATTTGTTTTCATCATCTCTTTGCTTGTTTCTCTTTACTTCAGTCTCCATTTTTCTTTTTTTCTCTAATTTTATTTCTTTCTTTTTTCTTTATTTGTTTTCATCATCTGTTTGTTTGTTCCTCTTTACTTCAGTCTCCATTTATGCTTTCTCTAATTTTATTTCTTTCTTCTTTCTTTATTTGTTTTTATCATCTGTTTGCTTGTTTCTCTTTATTTCATTTTTCTATTTTCTCTAATTTTATTTCTTTCTTCTTTCTTTATTTGTTTTCATCATCTCTTTGCTTGTTTCTCTTTACTTACTTCCATTCTCCTTTTTTCTCTAATTTTATTTCTTTTTTCTTATTTGTTTTCATCATCTCTTTGCTTGTTTCTCTTTACTTGTCTCCATTTTTCTTTTTCTCTAATTTTATTTCTTTCTTTTTTCTTTATTTGTTTTCATCATCTGTTTGTTTCTCTTTACTTCAGTCTCCATTTTTCTTTTTCTCTAATTTTATTTATTTCTTCTTTCTTTATTTGTTTTATCATCTGTCTTGTTTCTCTTTATTTCAGTCTCCATTTTTTATTTTTTCTCTAATTTTATTTCTTTTTCTTTCTTTATTTTTTCATCATCTCTCGCTTGTTTCTCTTTACTTGAGTCTCCATTTTTCTTTTTCTCTAATTTTATTTCTTTCTTTTTCTTTATTTGTTTTCATCATCTGTTTGTTTGTTTCTCTTTACTTCAGTCCAATTTTCTTTTTTCTCTAATTTTATTTTTTCTTCTTTCTTTATTTGTTTTCATCATCTGTTTGCTTGTTCCTCTTTACTTCAGTCACCATATTTATTTTTCTCTAATTTTATTTATTTCTTCTTTCTTTATTTGTTTTCATCATCTTTGTTCCTCTTTACTTCAGTCTCTATTTTTTCTGCTTTCTCTAATTTTATTTCTTTCTTCTCTTTATTTTTTTCATCATCTCTTTGCTTGTTTCTCTTTACTTCAGTCTCCATTTTTCTTTTTTTTCTCTAATTTTATTTCTTTCTTTTTTCTTTATTTGTTTTCATCATCTGTTTGTTTGTTTCTCTTTACTTCAGTCTCCATTTTTCTTTTTTCTCTAATTTTATTTCTTTCTTCTTTCTTTATTTGTTTTATCATCTGTTGTCTTGTTTCTCTTTATTTCAGTCTCCATTTTTTATTTTTTCTCTAATTTTATTTCTTTCTTCATTCTTTATTTGTTTTCATCATCTCTTTGCTTGTTTCTCTTTACTTCAGTCTCCATTTTTCTTTTTTTCTCTAATTTTATTTCTTTCTTTTTTCTTTATTTGTTTTCATCATCTGTTTGTTTGTTTCTCTTTACTTCAGTCTCCGTTTTTCTTTTTTTCTCTAATTTTATTTCTTTCTTCTTTCTTTATTTGTTTTTATCATTTGTTGTCTTGTTTCTATTTATTTCAGTCTCCATTTTTATTTTTCTCTAATTTTATTTCTTTCTTCTTTCTTTATTTGTTTTCATCATCTCTTTGCTTGTTTCTCTTTACTTCAGTCTCCATTTTTTTCTCTAATTTTATTTCTTTTTCTTTCTTTATTTGTTTTCATCATCTCTTTGCTTGTTTCTCTTTACTTGAGTCTCCATTTTTCTGTTTTCTCTAATTTTATTTCATTCTTCTTTCTTTATTTGTTTTCGTCATCTGTTTGCTTTTTCAGTTCCTTTTTTCTGTTTTCTCTAATTTTATTTCTTTCTTCTTTCGTTATTTGTTTTCATCATCTGTTTGCTTGTTCCTCTTTACTTCAGTCTCCATTTATGCTTTCTCTAATTTTATTTTTTTCTTCTTTCTTTATTTGTTTTTATCATCTCTTTGCTTGTTTCTCTTTACTTCAGTCTCCATTTTTCTGTTTTCTCTAATTTTATTTCATTCTTCTTTCTTTATTTGTTTTCGTCATCTGTTTGCTTGTTTCTCTTTACTTCAGTCTCCATTTTTTCTGTTTTCTATAATTTTATTTCTTTCTTCTTTCATTATTTGTTTTCATCATCTGTTTGCTTGTTCCTCTTTACTTCAGTCTATATTTATGCTTTCTCTAATTTTATTTTTTTCTTCTTTCTTTATTTGTTTTCATCATCTCTTTGCTTGTTTCTCTTTACTTCAGTCTCCATTTTTCTTTTTTTCTCTAATTTTATTTCTTTCTTTTTTCTTTATTTGTTTTCATCATCTGTTTGTTTGTTCCTCTTTACTTCAGTCTCCATTTATGCTTTCTCTAATTTTATTTCTTTCTTCTTTCTTTATTTGTTTTTATCATCTGTTTGCTTGTTTCTCTTTATTTCAGTCTCCATTTTTCTATTTTCTCTAATTTTATTTCTTTCTTCTTTCTTTATTTGTTTTCATCATCTCTTTGCTTGTTTCTCTTTACTTCAGTCTCCATTTTTCTTTTTTCTCTAATTTTATTTCTTTTTTCTTTCTTATTTGTTTTCATCATCTCTTTGCTTGTTTCTCTTTACTTCTGTCTCCATTTTTCTTTTTTCTCTAATTTTATTGGGACGATTGCAAAATTAGACCCCTGATCTGAGTCAATTGCAAAATTAGACCTCTCTTTTTCTCTCTCCAACATTTGCCACTTTCTATTACTAAATCCTCTGGCATTCCATGTATTCACAGAAATGCCATTATTTCTGATTTATTTGAATTTCTGGCGAAAATGTTTATTACCCGTATATCCTCATCTTCTTCTTTTATTTACGGTTGTGCCACCGACATCAATTTTCCAACCACCATTAACAACCAAATTTGAAGCTCTTAATGCTTCAACAACCCAAATTTGTGAGCTTAAATAACAGCCAATGCTATGAGAACTACATTTTCTTCCATCTCCCCTCCATTTTATCTAAAAAATTGAAAGTTCGTTAATCTTGTTATATCTCGTGAACAAGGAAAATTGGCGCTGTATTTCTTCAGTGGTGACTAAATACGACGTCCTCGGTGCTTGACATTGCGAAACAACCATCGATAAGGTTATTTTCCGGTCGATTTCGTGTGTTTCTTAGTTATTTTCTCGAAATTAGACTTCATTTCTTAGTCCAACCGTCATAATATCATGTAAAGTCTACTATGTGGTCAGTTTTGCAATTTAAAATTTATCGAGTTTCGAGCCCGTAGACTAAAATTCCAGTCTCCTTAATTTCATTTGAAAACAAAAATATAGTGTAGACTGCATTAAAATACTTATAACCGATACCTCGTTTGCAGTCTACTAAGGTGTATTTTTGCAATTGACCAAATTATTGACTTCATAGTGAAGACTGCTACGATAAGTCTTCTTACAATAATAAACGAGTAGACTTCCATAGTGACTATTTTTGCAATTGACCAAACTATTTAAGCATTGACCGTAATATTAATATATTTAAAATATATTGAAATAATTAGTTGACTGCAAAAGAAGTCTACTTTCTTAAAAATGCAATTGTTGGTCAATTGCAAAAATGTCCAAGGCAGACTGCAAACGAAGTCATCACTAATGTAGACTTCATACGAAGTCTACTTGGCGAAAGTCAAACTTGGTCAATTGCAAAACTAACCACGACGAAGTTTACTTTTTCGGTTGACGGATAGTTAAAGTCTACTTAGTAGACAAGTCTACTTTAAAGTCAATGGGTTGGTCAATTGCAAAAATAACCATAGTCGACTATATTTGAAGTTAACTTGTTGAACTTTCCGTTGAAGTCTACTTTGTTTTATCTATTTAATTGCAAAACTAACCAAAAAATTAACAAAGGAAGACAACAAAAGAAGTCTACCGATTATGGTAGACTTCATTCGCATCTGCTTTGAAAAATTGTAATTGCAAAAATAGACCCCAAGAAATAGACTTCATTTGTAGTTTACTTTTATAGTCTTTTTTATGTCTACTTGTTGATGTGAACATGAAGTCAGCCTTATTTGAAAACCAATTTATTGCAAATTGGTGAATAATTTTAAGCTTTTCTTGATGTATTATTTGATATATGTTATTTACTTGCCTCTGTATGATTTTGACATGAATCCATATTATACATATGGAGAAATCAAGTTTTTGGTTTTCATAGGCAGTTAGGGTATAAAGGTAGACTAATTTGGGAAGTCTATGTGTTGGAGTTATCTGTGAAGTCCGCATAAATCAAATAGTGTTTATTGCAAATTGGTGAATAATTTTTAAGCTTTTCTTGATGTATTATTTGATATATGTTATTTACTTGCCTCTGTATGATTTTGACATGAATCCATATTATACATATGGAGAAATCAAGTTTTTGGTTTTCATAGGCAGTTAGGGTATAAAGGTAGACTAATTTGGGAAGTCTATGTGTTGGAGTTATCTGTGAAGTCCGCATAAATCAAATAGTGTTTATTGCAAATTGGTGCATAATTTTTAAGCTTTTCTTGATGTATTATTTGATATATGTTATTTACTTGCCTCGTATGATTTTGACATGAATCCATATTATACATATGGAGAAATCAAGTTTTTGGTTTTCATAGGCAGTTAGGGTATAAAGGTAGACTAATTTGGGAAGTCTATGTGTTGGAGTTATCTATGAAGTCCGCATAAATCAAATAGTGTTTATTGCAAATTGGTGCATAATTTTTAAGCTTTTCTTGATGTATTATTTGATATATGTTATTTACTTGCATCTGTATGATTTTGACATGAATCCATATTATACATATGGAGAAATCAAGTTTTTGGTTTTCATAGGCAGTTAGGGTATAAAGGTAGACTAATTTGGGAAGTCTATGTGTTGGAGTTATCTATGAAGTCCGCATAAATCAAATAGTGTTTATTGCAAATTGGTGCATAATTTTTAAGCTTTTCTTGATGTATTATTTGATATATGTTATTTACTTGCCTCTGTATGATTTTGACATGAATCCATATTATACATTTGGAGAAATCAAGTTTTTGGTTTTCATAGGTAGTTAGGGTATAAAGGTAGACTAATTTGGGAAGTCTATGTGTTGGAGTTATCTGTGAAGTCCGCATAAATTAAATAGTGTTTATTGCAAATTGGTACATTGTTCTTATTGATTTTGTACCTCATTTGTTTTGTATCGATTATGTTTTTGCCTCTGTATATTTTTTTCATGATAATATATTATACTTTTGGATCAATCATGTTTTTGGTTTTGTTAGGCATCTAGGTTGTTGATTTAAGACTTCTACGGGTAGTCAGCTGTGTAATGAGTATTTGACTTGCTGCTTACTCTTTCAGGTAAATGTCGCAAATACCTGTTGTTTTCGGAGTATGGGTGACGAGAAATGGTTCTTGGCATTTTGATATGGATGGACGCAAAGGTGGGAGAATGTTTTTTGCGACACGGTTGTACATACGCTGATCTTCTTGAAATGGCTGTAGAAGATTATCAGATTGACAAAGAAACAGAGATGGTTCAGTTATCGTATCCCTTAACAGAGATGATGCTTCAGCAATTGCCCCAAGATACCCCTCCTGTCTATGTCACAAATGATAGATCAGTTCAGAACTTGATAGATTTTAGTAGTAAGAATGTTGTTCGCCTTTGCGTCTCTACGCGATGCATGGATGGACAGCCGGTTAAGGAATGTGTTAATGATATAAAAAACTCTCGTTCTGAAGACGATGGGGACGATGGGGACGATGGGGACGATGGGGACGATGGGGACGATGGTGACGATGTAGATCCAAGTGCGGATGAATGTGTAGAAGAATGTCAAGAAGCTCTCCATGATACTACAGATGAGAAGCCAAAAGATGTTGACGATATGGATTTTGATTACAGTGAGTACGGGAAATTTGAAGATGACGATGACGATGGAGATGACCTGGATGTAGATGCTGAAGAAGGGATACCGTTTGTTGGTGGTACTCATGGACAGTTAAATAATCCTTGGAAAGACCAATTGAAAGTAGGTCAATGCTTTCCATGCAAACATGATGTCATAACAGAGTGCGTTTGACTGCTATTATGTTAAAATTATCTTTCAAACTTAAGAAGTCCACAAAGACTCGGTTGGTGGCAATATGCTCTGTGCCGGATGCACGTGGAGGGTCGTCGCCAGTGTGAAGAATGATCCAACCACTTTTGGGTCACCAAATATCTGAACGTGCATACATGTTCTATTGTGGACCGCCTAGCTCACCGTAAGCGTTCCACCACCAAATATATTGGGCAGCTTTTTGTAGACCGGGTAGGAATAGTAGATGGTATTGTCCCACAACATATCCAAGATTCAATGAGGACAATGTTCGGCATGACATTTGATTACACAACTTCGTACAGGGCTTTACAGCATGCACTGGAATATGTAAGAGGAAACGCCGAATCTGGATACACGAATTTGCCTTCTTGTCTTAGGAAAATAGAGCAGTCAAACCCGGGAAGTGTCGTTGACCTTGTTGTTGATGACGACCATAGGTTTAAGTACCTTTTCCTATCTTTCGATGCTTCAATCCGTGGTTTCAATTACGTGAGGCGAGTTATTGTGGTTGATGGGACCCATCTCACTGGAAAGTATGAAGGTGTATTGCTAGTCGCTTGCGCACATGATGGTAACTTTCAGATATTTCCCTTGGCTTTTGGAATTGTCGACTCGGAGTGTGATGCTTCATGGGATTGGTTTTCACCAAATTAAGTGAGTGTATCTCGATGAACATCCACTGGTAGTAGTTTCGGATAGGTGCAGTTCAATAGCTAAAGCATGTCGCAATGTTCTTCCGTGGGCAACACGAGGGATATGTTACTACCATCTCCAACAAAACATAATTACTAATTTCCGTGGGAAGCATCGATGTACTTGGTGAAAGGGGCAGCATATGCGCATACGCTTGATGATTACAACCGCAACATGGCTTCTCTTACTAACGTAAATCCGGCTCTTGCAGCGTACTTGATTGAGGCAGATTCAGCTTTATGGTCTCGGGTTTACTGTCCGGAGATAGATACAACATCAAGACTAGCAACATTGCGGAATCTATCAACTCCATGATAAAGAAGGCCAAAGGTTATCCCATCACATATCTCATTGAGTTTATTACGAAAAAGCTAGGTAGGTGGTATTGGAAAAGACGAGAGGATGCACTTAGTCGACAACCACCTTTAGCCGGGGTGTTGAGTTCTTATTGGCCGTAAGGGAGCACTACGCAGATATGATGACGATAGAACGCATTGATGGTTGGCGTTTTACGTTAGGGGTGGGCAACGTGACTGCTTGGTTGACTTGGAAGCAAAAACATGTTCATGCGGAGTGTTTGATGTTGAGAAAATACCATGTTCACATGCAATTAAAGCTGTCAAGTCAAGTGGATTGCATATGTCTACCATAGTCGAAGCTTACTATAGAAAAGATTATGTCTATGCGTCATACGCGGCTAACATCATGCCCAATGTCGACCACGATCCAATTGGGCCAGATATCCGATGTGTACCTCCCATACCGAAGCGGAAGCCTGGTAGACAAAAAAAGTCTCGTTGGCTAACATGGCTAGAACTATCACGTAAAAAGGGGAGCAAGCCGAGGAAGTCACATAAGCAGTATGCATGTTCAAAATGCAGACAGCCTGGACATACTCGACCACATTGTGTAAGTAACAATCCCACTTGGTATCCGTCTCGACGATTAACTTACTTTTTTTGTGTTATTTATTTTTAAGCCTTCATAGTTAACTTCTGAAATATGTTTACTTGGCTTTCGCTGCACGCTATTACTACAGAATAACTTTTAAAAACATTTCTCATTACACATACCCCGATAAAGTTATTTTTGTATATCGCAAAAGAAGTCTTACGGTTAACTTCAACCATATGTCTACTCAGCTTCCTTTGAACGCTACTTACCTTTGGTCATTTACACACTTTCACTCTGACCAAAAATACTATCCCCATATAATTAGTTGAGAACAAGAACAATAATCCTTACACATTACACATTAGAGTTTTAAAGGAGGATCATACAAAAATATCAAGATATCACCCATCATCAGTAGGATCCCACCCACAAAATAAAAAGGTCCCCCAACAGACACAAAACATCATTCTACATCATCCTATTTAGTCATACATAATTTAAACAACAGTTTAATTCTTTCAATCAAGGGAGTTTATAGTTAGTCTTGGATTGGGGAGGATCATAGAGCCCAAACTCCTCCATGTAGTTATCCTCATTTGGTCCACGGATCTCAATCTCGTGAAATAAGTCACAAGCTATCTTCTCCCTTATCCATGTGATGTTTGCGTCGCACAAAGTAGTAGGAAATTTCATCCCAAGAGCATGACATTCCATGTACTTCAAAGTATACACACCACAGTCACCTGGCTTCCTGTTCGGAGGCACTCCCTTTGTGACCCGCTCATGAGTGAACTTCTCGTACGACCACAGATGCTTCATCTCTGGAGTGGCTAACTCCCGCAGCACGTAGGGAACCATCACGGCAATGGGCTCGACGGCAGATGCAATCTCTTCGTCATTAGTGACACTCGGGATGCTATCCCAGACGACGATATGTCTCATGGGAATCGATATCCACAAAGCTACCCAGTGCGTCTCCTTCACGTTTAAAGGCGCGTATAAGTCGTCCACTTCCACACCCCATTGCTTGTTAGTCTGTGCATACGGTGGATACTCCCCTGAGTGGTAGCTGAAGGCACCGGCTGACAACAGTTTCCCAGATCCATTAGGATTAGGACTAGAACTGAGAAAGTCATTGTACTTCGTCGTCCAGAGATGAGTGAACATAGCGTCTAGGAAAGCGACTCTACTCGTTCTAAACCACTCAGGATGCTGTGCGTGTCGATGTCTAAATAGATTCAAAACCGCATCCATGTGCTGGACAACCACATGGATTTAAAACGAAGTTATATATATTTGAAGACCGAAGTTTTCTAGTATACTTGAAGTAGAAGTTTTCAGAGTAGACTTACCGAATCTCTTAGCCACTCTGCTTTTGTCTGCAGTTCGTACCACCAAAGACAACAGCGGGATTTCTCTGGGACCTTGTTCTTGTATGTCCTGCAGGTGATGAATGGGTTTGGATACATATAAGTTACTAGATTTCGCTGCACAATATCAATTTTGAAACATATCATAAAAGTTGGTAAACTTACGGATCCTTCTTTAAGAATTCAAGCAAAACCTTCTTCAAATCCTTGTCTGCTTTAACAAAAGGATTGTACGCTGACGTGGCTGGCGCAATGATAGTCTTGGCAGTGTTATCACCAACAAACGGGAACGTTGACTTGACGCCAACCTCTTAACCCTTTCAATCTTGCCTTGTGCCGCAATCCTGGCCGCTTCTTTCCTTGGTTCTTGTTTCTTGGCTCTAGCAGTGTAATCGGCAGCTGTTGGGATTTCCGTGCGAATAAACATAGGTCGATCTGACTCAGTGTCGATGAATCAGCTGGAGATGGTTTCGGGGTCTCAGATTGACCTGGCTTGTTCTGCAAATTTCGATTTAAAAGTTACATGATCATTCATGAAAACAAATACTATTAAAGTCGCAGCATATGTTTAAAAGTTTCGAATAAAACAAACGGATAAAGAAGTCTACTTCATATGAATAAAGAAGTCAACTTCATACGTAAAAGAAGTCTACTTCACACGTGTGAAGAAGTCTACTTCACATAAGTAAGACAGAACTTGTTTTTAAGTCTTCGAAGTTGAGTCCTTTTGGAAGTCTAATTTTTCTTCGCCTTGTACCTAGTATTGTGTTTGTGAGGGATCGTAGTAGGAAATTGCAAGTGTTCAGAACTAACCATATCCGACTTGGAGTCGTTCTTCTCCTTTGATACGGCCTCTTTCGTACCAGTGGCTGCCTCATCATTCTTCTGTTCCTTTGATGCATCCGCTTCCGTACCAGCACATGCCTGAGAGTCCTTCTTTTCCTTTGCTAAAGGATCAGCCTGTTTTGTACCAGTTACGTCTCGCTTCATTTTGTCAAGATCCGAAGACAGGCCCTCAATCTTCTTATTCAACATGTCAAATTGCAAATCGCAACTGTTGAAACCTTCTCTCATATGATCGATCAAAGCTCCTCCCCACATGCCGAGCTCATCTTTTAAAGATTCCAAAATGTTGACACCCATGTCAGTCGAAGGACCTGGACAGTGCCTCTTCCCACTCGGTTCATCAAATTCACCGGCTCTCTTACTCGATCCTTTTTCTTCAATCTTAACCTTGCCATTGTTGGATTGATAAATACCAACTGTCTCCCACAAACCTCTCCCCCACTTCCATGGACCAAAATCCCCATTGAACGCTCTCAAAATGTTATCAATCTTCTCATCTGATTCATCATCTTGCCAAACAGGACTAATCATGCCACCAATGGTTTTGTAGTTTTTGAAGTTTGTCTACAATTCATATAAAACGAAAACCAAAATCAAGTTCAAATCTAACACAATAGAGTTACCGAACATCTAATAGACAAACCACGTGGATAAACTATAGACACGTGGATGCGTACCTGTTTTAGAATATGCTCTTTGACATGTTTCCTTCCACGAGAACCGCGGTAAGCAAGCAACGGTGGAGTTGGATTACCTGGTAACGGTTCCCCAATTAATTTGTCAAAATCAGGCATAGCTTCATACACCCAAATCTGTAGAGGTTCGACAAATCCGTCTAAGGTGTAACTTTGCTTGTTTAAATCCTTCTCCTTAATAGAAAGAATCAGGTTCTTGAAAGCAACTCTTCCCCATGGATAATCAAGAAATGCATCTAAATCCATGACTAGTCTAGCCATATTAAGACGGGTGGGCGTAGATGGTTTTCTAGCTTCTATAAACCCAGCGTAGATGGCTAAATAACCCAACCTAATACGCTCTATTCTATCCCACCCGTTTGACTTCTTACATGCTGCGATCAGTTGCTCAATACTCGGCCCGCTTTCGAAATTGACTCCAAGTAACTCCCAAAGTCTTCCATCTCGTCTGTAACCTCAACCTCTGGCTGCTCCAACGACTCGACATCTTCACAGTTAAGTCCAGTGATGGCCTCAAACTCATTCAAAGAAAATCGTAGAGGGTTAGAGTTAACAAGACTCCAAATCTCGTACTTTTTGTTGCATACAATCTGAAAGGTGAGCATATGGTGAACCAGTCTGGAAGCCCATTCAGACCCGCTCTATTCTATCCCACCCGTTTGACTTCTTACATGCTGTGATCAGTTGCTCAATACTCGGCCCGCTTTCGAAATTGACTCCAAGTAACTCCCAAAAGTCTTCCATCTCGTCTGTAACCTCAACCTCTGGCTGCTCCAACGACTCGACATCTTCACAGTTAAGTCCAGTGATGGCCTCAAACTCATTCAAAGAAAATCGTAGAGGGTTAGAGTTAACAAGACTCCAAATCTCGTACTTTTGTTGCATACAATCTGAAAGGTGAGCATATGGTGAACCAGTCTGAAGTCCATTCAAATTGGAGACGGTTGAACTGTAAGAAGACACCCAGTCGAGATTGATAGATCTCGTCCCATTCATCCGGCTCCGAGCTTTGTAGAGTTCATCAAACAGCTTCGTATCGTTGCTGTAATAACCGATGCTTTTAGAGGAAGAGGCTCATCACCTTTCGTGTAAAACCTCCGAGGAAATTCTGGTTTACTCTCATCCATTCTGCAAGATAAGATTAAAAAAATAATATTGAGAAAGCGGAAGAGTAATCCAACAAGAGAAGGCTACTATCGAATTGCAGACAGAAGTCAAACATTCAGATTGATCGAAGAGAACAGTAGCGATGATAAGCGGCGGAGAAAAGCGGCGGAGTTCGTCGAATCGGCGGAGATAAACGGCAGAGAAAAGCGGAAGCGATGAGTTTCCTTACGAGTAAAAATTAGAGATAACTATCATAGTTATCTCCGTTTTTAAGTCATAAAATTAAAAATATTTAAAATAATCCCGGTTTTATAAAACCAAAACCGTTTAATTAGAATCAGAACCGGAAAACTATGAAGAATTTGTAAAGAAACCAATTAAAACCGGATCCCGCGCTTCGTTAAATTAAAAAATAAAAATATTGCCGCCAACTAACGTCAAATCAATTAATACCTTGTAATGATTATGTTGACGACTTCTCTCGCAGACTTCTCCACGGGAAACTGAACCGTCTGCAAATCCATCAAATCAAATTAATTTTTGTACTAATATGCTGAAGACTTATTAAGTAGACTTTTTCTGGGAAACTAAAACGTACTTTAAACTGCAAATCCATCAAATCAAATTAATTTTTGTACTAATATGCTGAAGACTTATCAAGTCGACTTCTTATTGGGGAAACTAAAACGTACTTTAAACTGCAAATCCATCAAATCAAATTAATTTTTGTACTATTATGCTGAAGACTTATCAAGTAGACTTCTTATTGGGGAAACTAAAACGTACTTTAAACTGCAAATCCATCAAATCAAATTAATTTTTGTACTAATATGCTGAAGACTTATCAAGTAGACTTCTTATTGGGGAAACTAAAACGTACTTTAAAGGAGTAAATAATGCATCAAATCAAATTAATTTTAGTACTAATGTGCTGAAAACTGATCAAGTAAACTATGATGGCTGGGAAAACTATGATATCAAGTAAAAAGTGATATGATGTAGAACGTATTTAAGAACAAAACAAACATGAATGAATTGTAGTGATATAGAGAAAATTTCAATTACCCAACCGTGATCTGTCTCCAATTAAGCGTCGTCGTCCAAGACTTCCAAAACGAACTACGTAATATTTTTTCAAAGAGAGAAGAAATGATTTACTGATAACTTTTTTGGTTGCAGTTTTAAAATAATCAAAAGGCCCCGGGCTGGTTTATATATACGAGACGAAACGGTTACAACGAACAGTTACATTATTAATAACACAAACCGTCACGTCGTAAATCATTAACGCATAGATTACGTCGATTGACTTCTTAATGTATACGGGAGAAGTCTACTAAATAGGTCACGTAATGAAGTCAACGATTCGTCTAAATATTACAGAAACAGAGAAGCAAGTTCACAGATTACAGACATAAATACGCCATTCAAACAAACGGCCACGATAAAGAGAGGTTCACAAATTTTGAATGAAAGATCTACGAAGCCAAAGAGATTAATACAGCAATTAAGATTATACCGGCGATAAAGACATTCTCGACCACCCCGCGTACCCGACGAATTAACAGACGTAATTCCTTCATCTGATCTTTCACCTTCTCTAGCTCCTGCTGAACCCATAGCATTTCATCATTTTCCTGGATGGCTGTAATAGAATCCCTTTGGTCATCAAGTCCACCTCTCATTGCTTGAAGTTCTTGCATTATAGCCTCATCCCACCATTTCATAATATGGTCCTCTCCATCCTATACCGTATCATAGAAGTAAATATACCATAAGAATATTATATATACTCAAATAATAATTATACCAAACGAATAAACCATCATAAAATCTAACAACCTCATGGTTATTGCATCCAAAGAAAATCCTTCCAGGATTGTCGGCTGTGGTGGAACATTTCATAACGGTTTCCCTTCCGCATAAACATCTGTCAGGAATTCCAACTGTCAGGCCATTGAAGTTTACTGGGTGGACCTTCACTCCATACTTGCAAAGAACTAGAAGATGGCTGAGTGTAGCTGTAAAACCCCATATCTGTGTGCAAAATGAACAAAAACTATGAGAACATATATATTTTCGAACAAAATTAGCTAAAGCGTTACAAAAGCAAATAGCCGACTTCCTATGATGAGAATACTTATCTGAGATCTCCTTCAGTTTCGAAGACGATAAATGATGAGGATAGAATTTGAATTTTAGAGAGCAACAATATCGAAATTTTAGAGAGAGAAATTGTGGAGAGAGAGAAAGCACATACAAACTAGGGTTCACCTACAGAAAGAAGTATTTATATGGTTACCGCCACCGGTTAGGTTAGATTGGTACGCATTCGGTTAGGTTCATCTATCGGTTTGGTTAAATTGTCGGTGAGCTTAAAATAATATAATATTACTAGTTGATGGCATAAGAAAGTCAACCACGAATATTCTACGAGAAGTCTACTTAAGCAAACCCTAAATCAAATAATTTTAACCTAATCAGCCTTACCACCCTTAGTTTTACTAGTTTATATGTAAATTTATTTTATTACAATGCAGGAAGTCTATGAGGTTATTATTTGGTCAAACGGTTAACCAGATTATTTTTAATAATTTTTAAAATTAACATTTAACCGAACATTAAGGAGTAGACTTATTTTGAAGTCAACCTCGAAGAGTCTACGGAGAAGTCTACTTAAGCAAACCCTAAATCAAATAATTTTAACCTAATCAGCCTTACCTCCCTTAATTTTACTAGTTTATATGTAATTTATTTTATTACAATGCAGGAAGTCTATGAGGTTATTATTTGGTCAAACGGTTAACCAAATTATTTTTAGTAATTTTTAAAATTAACATTTAACCGAACATTAAGGAGTAGACTTAATTTGAAGTCAACCTCGAAGAGTCTACGGAGAAGTCTACTTAAGCAACCCCTAAATCAAATAATTTTAACCTAATCAGCCTTACCTCCCTTAATTTTACTAGTTTATATGTAAATTTATTTTATTACAATGCAGGAAGTCTATGAGGTTATTATTTGGTCAAACGGTTAACCAAATTATTTTTAATAATTTTTAAAATTAACATTTAACCGAACATTAAGGAGTAGACTTATTTTGAAGTCTCTCCTTTGACGTCAATTTGAAATCAATCTTAAAGATATCTATTGCAGACTTCATCGGGTTAAATCTGTCATTTTGGCTTCTGTTTTTTGTTTGGTCGTGAGGGGGTCAACTGTAATTTCAGCACCCTTAGTGGTTATGTTTCTTGAAAAACGAATATAGGGTCTACGTTCTCTTTTAAATGCAAATAAAGGTACTAAAAATGCAATTGTCCCAATTTTATTTCATTCTTCTTTCTTTATTTGTTTTCGTCATCTGTTTGCTTGTTTCTCTTTACTTCAGTCTCTATTTTTTTTGTTTTCTCTAATTTTATTTCTTTCTTCTTTCTTTATTTGTTTTCATCATCTGTTTGTTTGTTTCTCTTTACTTCAGTCTCCATTTTTCTGTTTTCTCTAATTTTATTTCTTTCTTCTTTCTTTATTTGTTTTCATCATCTGTTTGCTTGTTTCTCTTTACTTCAGTCTCCATTTTTCTGCTTTCTCTAATTTTATTTCTTTATTTTTTATTTATTTGTTTTCATCATCTGTTTGCTTGTTTCTCTTTACTTTAGTCTCCATTTTTCTATTTTCTCTAATTTTATTTCTTTCTTCTTTCTTTATTTATTTCCATCATCTGTTTGTTTGTTTCTCTTTACTTCAGTCTCCAATTTTCTTTTTTCTCTAATTTTATTTCTTTCTTTTTTCTTTATTTGTTTTCATCATTTCTTTGCTTGTTTCTCTTTACTTCAGTCTCCATTTTTCTTTTTTCTCTAATTTTATTTCTTTCTTCTTTCTTTATTTGTTTTCATCATCTGTTTGCTTGTTTCTCTTTACTTCAGTCACCATATTTCTTTTTTCTCTAATTTTATTTATTTCTTCTTTCTTTATTTGTTTTCATCATCTGTTTGCTTGTTCCTCTTTACTTCAGTCTCCATTTTTCTGCTTTCTCTAATTTTATTTCTTTCTTCTTTCTTTATTTTTTTCATCATCTATTTGTTTGTTTCTCTTTACTTCAGTCTCCATTTTTCTGTTTTCTCTAATTTTATTTCCTTCTTCTTTCTTTATTTGTTTTCGTCATCTGTTTGCTTGTTTCTCTTTACTTCAGTCTCCATTTTTTCTGTTTTCTCTAATTTATTTCTTTTTTCTTTCTTTATTTGTTTTCATCATCTGTTTGCTTGTTTCTCTTTACTTCAGTCACCATTTTTCTTTTTTCTCTAATTTTCTTTCTTTCTTCTTTCTTTATTTGTTTTTATAAATGAATATGTTTACATATTTATATTAATGAATATGTTTACATATTTATATTTCCGAAATCAATAAATCAAAATTTATCAAATTAATAACCTTATTTCTTTTAGACATATGCCTTATTCGTTTGTTAGTCTCAGCGACACCTTCAAACGACTGTAATTATAGTGCGTTTTACTTCTTTCTTCTTTCTTTATTTATTTTCATCATCTGTTTGCTTGTTTCTCTTTACTTCAGTCTCCATTTTTCTGTTTTCTCTAATTCTATTTCTTTCTTCTTTCTTTATTTGTTTTTATAAATGAATATGTTTACATATTTATATTAATGAATATGTTTACATATTTATATTTCCGAAATCAATAAATCAAAATTTATCAAATTAATAACCTTATTTCTTTTAGACATATGCCTTGTTCGTTTGTGAGTCTCAGCGACACCTTCAAACGACTGTAATTATAGTGAAATTTTCTCTTTTAATCATTTCCATCAATATCTTCTGTGAATCAGTGCACCATGTTTCTGTCGCTGGTTTTTTTGGCGATGTATTTAAGCGATACAAGTGTCGATTTTTTTCATCTCTCTCACTATATTTAGTCGCTGGTTTTTAAAATTATTAAACAATCAGTGTTAAGAATAAGAAGATTACCAATCAATCTCAAATTTAAATATAAATAAACAAAAATTATCACACATTTCACTTATAATTCACTTATAATATACATTAATAAAAATGAATATATTTATATACATAGAGGTTGAATTGTAGATGAATATATTTATATACATAGAATAAGAAGATTACCAATCAATCTCAAATTTAAATATAAATAAACAAAAATTATCACACATTTCACTTATAATTCACTTATAATATACATTAATAAAAATGAATATATTTATATACATAGAGGTGGAATTGTAGATGAATATATAATACAAACAACTATCGTTTTTGTAGACAAAACATATGATATATAAAGTCGTTAAATATTTTGACAATTCTAATAGATTATATAGATTGATAATCCAAAATTAAATGTACTTACTACTTATTTTTCTCCGTACAAGATGTAGGTTATTTATCTAGTATTTTGGAAAGGTAAAAACAATTATGAGTGAAAAAATACAAACAGATTTATAATCTAAATGTTCTCATTAAAAATTTAAAACTTTATTTTTAAGAAAAATCCATAAACCTTTAGTTAAATCAATAAGCCTTACAAAAAATTCATTCTTATAATAATATATATTTAGTAATTTTAAAAACTACTTGCAAATGGTTGATTAATAAAAATTTGAAACAACTGAAATATTAATATAAAAATGAAAACAATGTTTTCTCAGTAACTTACACATAAATAGTACTGCACTTACATGATTAGTAAATGAATGCAGAGTTTCTCCGAGTGATGTGATCTTAAATATTAAATTTACCAAATGTTTCAATGCTTCAATTAAACGGTTAGGATAATTTCTTTTAATATGTTTTAATAAATAAAGATAATTTATGAAGAATTATACTTAGTTAAAGATGTGAACATTTGAATAGACACAACTGTTCAGAAAAATTACAACTCTTCGTAAGAGACACAACTTTACAGTTAACATACATTTACAATTTTTCAAAAGACGCAACAATATATTTTTTTTGTCAAAAAAGATAAAAAAAAATATTTTTATGAAAGTCATAATGAAAAGACAAAATTGTTTTTCGCATTTATTCAGCTTGCTATTATCATATGTTAAAAAAGAAAATTAAAAATTTCCCAAAAAAAGAACAAATATATATAATCCTAAAGACGTGTACATTTGAACTCAAAGGAAAGTTGGAAATTGTTACAAAAGAAGAACAAATTATATAGATTACTAAAGATATGAATATTTGAATAGACATATATAATTGCTAAAGATGTGAACATTTGAATAGATACAATTGTTCATAAAAACACAACTGTTTGTAAAAGACACAACTCTACATTCAATAGATGCAACTTTTTAAAGAGACGCAACCATATAATTTTTTTGTCAAAAGAATTATTAAATAATATTATTTTAATGAAAAGTCACGATGAAAAGATGCAACTAAATTTTTTTAATAAAAAGTCACAATTTTTTGAATAAAAAGTCACGATGAAAAGACGCAATTGTTCTTTGCATTGATTCATATTGCTAATATTATATACAAAAATCTCAACTGTTTGTAAAAGACACAACTCTACATTCAACATATGCAACTCTCTAAAGAGACGCAACCATATCTTTTTATTGTCAAAAGAATAATTAAATAATATTTTTTTAATCAAAAATCACGATGAATAGATGCAACTGATTTTTTTTTAATGAAAAGTCACGATTTTTTTAATAAAAGGTCACGATGAAAAGACGCAACTGTTCTTCGCATTTATTCATATTGCTAATATTATATACAAAAGTCTTCGTATTTATTCATATTGCTAATATTATATACAAAAGTCACAATTGTTTGCAAGAGACACAACTCTACATCCAACTGATGCAACTTTCTAAAGAGACGCAATCATATAACTTTTTTTTCAAAAGAATAATTAAATCATATTTTTTTAATGAAAAGTCACAATGAAAAGATGCAACTGAATTTCTTTTAATGAAAAGTCACGATGAAAAGATGCGACTGTTCTTCGCATTTTTCAGATTGCTATTATTATATGCAACAAATGTGGTTTTTGAAATCAGGAGGTACAACAAAGAGATGCAAAAATTAAGAGGTGTGATTTTTGAAAGATGGGGGTGCGACGAAAAGACACGATTAGTAATTTTAAACCATTGGATTAAATGGGAAATAATCTCATCCGTTGGATTAAAAGTTGACAAAAAAAGTGGTTTGCTATTATTACACATTTAAAAAAAACAATGATTACTAAGTTTAAATATATATTTTTTTTGACTAAAAGGATATATTTAATTTTAAACCAATAACAATTCAAAATTTTAAATATTTTTAATGATTACTTCTTGAAGTTTACAAAACATCAATCTTTATGGAACAAAAAAATATCCCAAAACATCAATCTTTGTGGGACGGAGGGAGTATCTATACTGTATCTTTTTAAGCAATTTGTTACTGTAAGTTTTTTTTATATGATTACATAGAGAAAATTTCGACAATTTAAAAGATGATTAAGAAAACCCAACAATTTAGCATTACGTAAATGCCTAGCCAACTTCATGATAACGTTCTGGATTAATAGTCAAATCATTATATACCCTTCAAAAATAATAAAATTTACACAAAAATTATTATATATACTTATTTTCTAAGACTACGTTCATTGTCGTTCCGTCGGAATTAAATAAATTTAAAAGAAGCCTTAGTTGTCAAAAGATTAGAATACTTTTTATACCCTGAATTATTTGTTGGTAGATTGTTCATACTTCATATGAGACCTTATATCGCAACATTTGAATGAGTTCATAAAATAAACAAGTTTCATAATCATAGATTATTATAATTATACCGTGTTTGTTAAAAAATTTTGGCTTATCCGTAGTTCTAGCATCACTGCATATCATCACGCCTCTCGTATCTTGGTTTTGGTTTTTCCAGAAAGTCAAAAAATAAAATCTGCACATTGAGAATCAAAAACATTAGCCATGCAAAAAATATGGAACACGTACTTAATAATATTAGCCATGCAAAAACATGAAAACCGGAAAGGCTAAAAATTTTGAAGAGACTAAAAGTTAACAAAACTAAGATTAGTGTATGAACTTAATAGTGTCGACTAACATAATAATTATCTAACCGAGAAACACTACAGGTTATTCGCAGCAAAAATATTATATTACCTTGAATTAGAGATTGATGTTTGAAAGTTAAAAAGACACTTCAATAAAACAATTCTTTAGTACTCAGAAAACAAATTTCCGAAACTTGTTTATTTAGTCAAGAAAAGTTTATATATAATAAACAAATAGGTGTAAGACATAGATGTGTGAAATGTAAAGGTGTAAAAATTAATAAATGTGAAATATGGAGGTACAACAAATGGGTGTAACACATAGAGGTGTGAAATTAAAACGTGTAAAATTAATGGATGTGATTTTTGACCAGGAGATACAACAAAGAGATGCAAATACTAAGATGTGTGATTTTTGAAAGATGGGGGTGTGACGAAAAGACAAGATTAATAATTTTTGAAACCAGGAAGTACAACAAAGAGATGCAAAGACTAAGAGGTGTGATTTTTGAAAGATGGGGGTGCGACGAAAAGACACGATTAATAATTTTAAAAACCAGGATGTACAACAAAGAGATGCAAAGACTAAGAGGTGTGATTTTTGAAAGATGGGGGTGCGACGAAAAGACACGATTAATAATTTTAAAAACCAGGAGGTACAACAAAGAGATGCAAAGACTAAGAGGTGTGATTTTTGAAAAATGGAGGTGCGACGAAAATATACGATTAATAATTTTAAACCATTGGATTAAAACTGGAACTAATCTTATGCGTTGGATTAAAAGTTGACACAAAAAAGTGGGTTTGCTATATTGATTTTTACAAGTTGTAACTTATAACTTGTCTTGGATCGAACATGAGTAGATTTTGGGCAAACTCATTTGACAAGAACACTCTCTTTTCTTCAAATTATTACAAATCAAAGTGATATATATTAGACACAACACGATTACACAGGATTAAAAAAAAAAAAAAGGATAAAAGATAAAAGAAAAGATTGATTCTGTTTGGTCTGGTTTAGTGAGATTTGAATTTAAGCTCTTCCTTTCAAGACATGCCTTCTTAAACCGGGAATGTGAACGTTCGTAATGTAGTCTTTCCAGTTAATGCTTCCAACATCAAATCCAAACTCTCTCTTCTCGTCCTCTGACATCTTCTCCATTAATCTCTCTGTATTGCTGTTATCAAATCTGTAAAAGAAACGAACACAATATATGAATTAACTTAGCCGGTTTACTCTAAGAATTATAATACATATATGAGTTCTGTCTTAGTCTTACCTTCCACCATAAAAAGTGTATGGCTCATAAATAGTGGCAAGGTGTTTAGCTTGTTCAACAGATTTCTTGCATATAAACTTTAGCTTCTGCATCATCTTACTATCCGCTGAGCTCATACCACTCATCAACCCACTCCGTTCTTGAGCATCTCTCCACAAATGATCCGAGAAATCATCAACGGAATTGAAAAGTTTCATCAAACGCACCATGATAGGATCACCTTTCGAGTCCATGCATGGGGATGATTTGTAGTGGTTATAAAGAAGCTCAGCTAAGTCTTCGAAAACCAGCGGATTTATAGCCGAAGAAGCGATCTGATACACGTTTATGTCAGGTTCCGGATCCGTCGTTGACATTCCATGCTTTGCTATGGCAGCTAATGTCGCATTAACAACCATATCAGCAGGAACCACATCAAGAACTCCTTTTGGATCAACCAGAAACCCCGTGAGTTGTCCCTTCCCGTAACATAGAACTATAGGATCCATCATCCTGAGTTTTATACATACATGAATAAGATTCAGTTTGTTATGTATACATTCACACCTACCTACATATATGCAACAAAGCAAATTAAAATATAGTTTCACCTGTTTCCTTCCATCCACCCAGGGAAAGGGTCTTTGTAAGTGCTTTCGATGACACTAGGCCTTATAATAACCACAGGTACGTCTCCTCGAGTGCTATTGATCATCATCTCACCCATTGCTTTGGTGAAAACGTAAGTGTCTTGCCATCCATATGATCTTGCCCTGTTTTATTTATTGGTATGTTTAAGGTTGTTGCAAAATAGTTAAGATGAAGCTTTAGAAATTAGTACCTCTCTAGACCGAGATCTTTCATCTTCTGCGCCTCATCTTGATTTTGAGTCCCTTTTCTAGCAGCTTCAAGAGCTAACTTCATCTCTCTATCAACATCTAATGCTTTTCTATTTCCTTCTAGAAAGTTCTCAGTTGCTATACAGTCTCCCATTGAGAATGGCTTCTCCATGATCCTTCCTTGTCTTTGTCCATTCACATAAGCTGCACACATTTTTTTGTTTTGTTATTTTCTAAAGTAAATCAAATGAAGAAACTGAAAAAACATAAAAAAACTCTGTTTGTTTTGCCACATTCACGTACCTGTGGATACTTGCAAGAACAGTTTGAGTTTCTTGCACTTCTTGGCGAATCCCATGAGATTACCGGGTCCTCTTGTGTTTATGTCCAGAGCTACATCGTATCTTCAATCTCCGCCAAAAAGACAACAAGATTAGTAAATCAGATAATATATAGATGACTTAAACAAGAGAACTCAAAGCAAGCGTAATCTGACAGTTGCCAACCTTTCATTGAAGGTTGTATTGGCAGCAGAATTGATAATCACATCAACTTCTTTAGCAATCTCCTCTGCTGAATCTGCCTGCAACCCTATGTTTGAATCGCAAATGTTTCCCGTCACAGGGATAAGTTTTGTTAACATGAAAGACATGTATGATGCTCCGTGAGTCTCTCTTAGAGTATTAAAAAGCTCTGCATCTAACACCTGTAAAAGGAGCAATACCGTTGGTCAGAGTCATGAACACTACAGGTACAGAACTTGACTAACAAAGAATCAAAATGAAAAAGGACTTACCTCGTTCTTTAGCCGCTCGATCGCAGCTTCTTTGTTTCTAGCTTTTATCAAGAGATATATCTTGCTGACATCTGGAGCCATTCTCAAGACTTTCTCAATAAGCACTAGAGACATCGAAAGAGGAAATGAGTTAGAGACAGAGAGTTTCGAAATATAATAAAGCATACATGTAGTTAATTTTTAACCTTTAGCTAAGAAACCGGTAGAACCAGTGATTAAAAACTTCTTCCCTTGGAGGAAACTGATTATGCCAAGTCCTTCTTTCATCCCCACCATAGCAGCGCCACTAAAAGGCATCAAAGTCTTTACTCCATTGATCTCAATGGTTCTCCCGTTCCCGTTTGGAGACAGAACCAATGTCTCAGCATCCATAGCTGGCGGACTCGGTTCCCTAATCAGTACCTGACCTCCGTCTTTCAAAAGCGAAGAAACCCGAATAGGCCTCTCTGCGTTACTGTTTCTCCCACCGTCACCACCACCACCTACACGACACCATGTTAAGCCTACCCTTTTCTTCTGCCTAACCAATGTAGACCAGTCACAAGGGTTGTGCGATCTAGTAAGTTTGTTTGATGCGGCGATGAAGGAAGAAGAAGAACTCAAGAAGAGAGCCTCCATCACAAGCTAAGAAATAAGAAATGGAGAAAGGGTCATTTCTAAATAAGACTATCAAAAATATCTGCTGACACTGTACGATTCTAAACATATACTAAATTTCATTATATTTTTATTTTGAGAAAACAGAAACTTGTTGGTTAAGAAATTGGTGACTTGTAATACGCTTAACCTAGAAAGCATACCTTTGGAGATGAACAACTAGAAATGGATTAAGTAAACCTAGACAGATTTAAAAATTTTCTTATTTTGTTGCCGTTAAGAGACAGGTAAGTAACTTTTGTTTTTATAAGAGGAATGAAAGATTAGTTAGTTCTAAGGACAAAAGATGATGAAAAACTTCCTCTGTTTTATAGGCAAACAAATATTTAAAAAATCAACTGAAACAAAAGATTGCCTTACGATCTTCTTTCCAACATTTGATCAGCTTCCCTACACGTGATTTAGATTTCAAACAAAAAAGGAAAAATAAAGAAAGAAATGCATGATCAGTTTTCAAAAAGATACTATCATAACTATAAGAAATCAACCAATGATCAAATAGGTAAATTACAAAAAATTCACAAATCTCGTATGATTTAGGTATTTCAACATCACATCTTAATGGTTTGAGGATTACATGGCCAGCTTAAAGCGTTTGGAGAAAACTTATGATCCTCCTACTAATAAACAATTACCTCATGTTATATAGCTTACCTTCGTATTATTAACCGTGTTTTAGACTCATAGTTTATGTCTACTTTCAAAGAAGCAATACAGTTATTTGTATCAGATACATACATTCGACACTTCATAATGTAGTGGAAACTCGAAATTAAAGCGCTATTTCATTCCGGTAAAAACAGGATATAATAATCACTAGCATAGATGTCAACCGTTTAGATACAAAAGGTACCATAACGTGCTAAGGAAATGAAACCAAACAACACACATGGTTTCTCCTCTACTCCAACCATGATTTATTGTTCTTCCACAACAGTCTCAAAGAGTACTAAATCACAAATGCTTATTTACTCACATATTACTAAATCCCACAGTGTAACACCAACACCAGACCCCATCTTCATCATAACCTGCTTAGGTCATAGCAAGTCACCTTCAGTATCCGGGACTCGGGCTTCTGCTTCTTGATTCATACCGAGACCTTGAGCTTGACCTTGAGTATGATCCCTCCCTATCCCCCCGGGAAACCGATCTGCTCAAAACCGATATCATATGTGCATATCCCTAAGGGTTAGAACCGATCTCTTAGTAGATTTGGTTATACATTGGAGACTATTTCCACCAAACAAAAACAATCAAAAACCTAAGACCGAAACTGGGATTAGGCATCTCTATCACAGTACCTTGAATGGCGCCTATCATCATATGGTGAACGAGTGAAGCTTCTTCTGTAGTTTGGTGAACGCGAATAGGTTCTTCTGTGTTTAGGTGAACGTGAATAGCCAGGAGATCTTGTAGATGTTCTGCCCCTGAAATTGAAATTCAATTGTTTTAACAAACCCAAGACAGAGAGAAAGCATTGAACAGCTGAATAGTTATGACTTATAAAGTTATTTCATATGTTAATCGACAAGCTAATTTGGTGAAATTCAAGCCTCACCTTGATCGTTCTCTCATTTCAGAGGGCTTCTTTCTGTTCTCCTCTGCGAATACAACAGTAATTTCACGTCCAAGGAGAACATAGCCATCTAAATGATACTTTGCATCTGCAGCATCAGCAGGATCATAGTACTGCACAAAGCCGAAGCCACGAGGCTCCCTGCAAGTTGATAGCATCAAATATCCGGTCTACAAATCTAAAAAAGAAGTACATCTCCTCTAAACCAAATTTGATGTTTAAGATTCAGATAAGGAAACATCAAACATGATCCCACAAAAAAAAACTTCGAAGTACAAAAAACACAGGGGGAATCAAATCAATCAAGTAAAACCAATCAGCTGGCTGCTAACCTCGTTGAATGACTGTACTAACTTCGACTTTGACAAGAGCATCTTCAAAATGATATAAAAACGAACTCCCTTCTCAAACTAAATATATTAAACTGACATAAAAGTACTCAGTAGTCAGTACTCACTTACCCTCTGTAGTCCCGAATAAAGAATTCTTATTACTTCATTGATCTCATGCACATAAATCTTCCTACTTCTTCATCTTCAACACTTCCAATAAGACAACCAAAATTTGATAAACCAATAGACTTACACTTACAAAAAGGCTACCAGGCTATAGCAGCAAGAAGTCATACAAACGGAAAAGAAACTAGTGGTGAGAAGTTGTAATCAATCACTCACCCAGTGTAATAATTACGAGGTATATAGACATCCTTGAGACGACCAAACCGCCCAAATGGTCTGCGAAGATCGTCTTGCCTGAAATAGTAAACAAAAATTCGAGTATTTTAAAAAGTCAAAAGGTGAAGACTTGCAAAACTTCTTGCTTTAAAACTTAATCAATTACACATATCCAAAATGATTGCAATGCACAAATAACCGAAAAAAAGAAAATGTGCAGATCAGTCTTTTATTACCTACAGTCGTGCCGGAGATTGCGAACCAGTAGACTGGTTGGGGGATCTCTACTTCTTCCTCTGTAGTAGCCCACAGGACTTGGGCTTCTGTACCTTCTACCATAACACCTTGGTGGTGAAGGACTGTAACTATAGCTCCTCCCCATTATCAATTAAAAGCTAAAACCTGTCAAAATCAAAAATTTCCAGCTAAATTAACATTTCTTTTGATCAGATTACCTAAAGTTTTCTCTTTTAAAACAAAACGACTAAACGAAAAGAGACGAACATAAGAGATGCGAGGATAAGAATCGAATACATATAATTATACAAAAATAAAGGATAAGTAAAACGAATCATGACCAGAAAGAACAAAGAAGGAGGCTTCAAAATAGCATGAAGATAATGCAAACGAATCTAACAAATGTTTCCTAAAAACAAAACGGGACGAAAGAAGAGTTTCATATCATTAGAAACACAAGTTCATAAAGTTTTGTGAAAACGTTCGAAGCAGATTAACACATGCAAAAACTATATGATCGTGAAAACAAAACCTGATGACTGATGATTCCACCACACTAAGAGAAACGCAGTTCCGTCGCCGGTGCTCTCTCACACATGAGAATGAGATTGTTCTATTGTTCTACAAGAAGATGATTGTGTCTATTCGAGAATGTTCTACAATGGGCCTTTTCATTTATCTACAATAATGGCCCATATAATAAGCCCATCACGTCTTCTTTTTGGGTTAAAATCCAAATCGACCGGTTCTTGATTTTAATTTCTGGTTAAAATTACAAACCAGGCGGTTCCCAGAAAACCCTACAAAAACGTCTTCTTCATTAGTCAATGTTAAACCCTACAAAGTACAAACACATAAAACCTACACACAAAAAAAAAAACGAGCTCCCAACTCTCTCTCGCGTCCGCCATTGGAGATATGGGAGTACCGTCGTCGAAGAAAATTGCTAATGGAAAACGTCACGATTCTACCAAGTCCTTTAAACCAACGAAGAAACCGTTTAAGAAGACGAAGGACGATTTAGCTGCTAGGACTGAAGCCGCTCTACAGCTCGAAGATGTTCCTGACTTCCCTCGAGGTTTGTTTTCTCCCTCTAATTTCTGTGTTTTTATGCAATGAACTATTCAATTTTGTTTTGCTTTTACTCGGTGTTATGATGTGATTAGGTAGCGAAATATGAAATGGCTCTTTTGTTCTGAGCATCCCCTTCAAGTTACTTAATGCTTATATGCTTAATTGATTGTTAGGTGGAGGTAGTTCTCTGAGTAGAAAAGAGCGTGAGAAAATTTATGAAGAAGTGGATGCTGAGTTTGATGCTGATGAGCGTGTTTCTAAGAAGAGTAAAGGTGGAAAGTCTAAAAAAAAGAAAATCCCTAACGATGCAGACGATTTGGGATTGCTTTTTGGCGGCCTTACTGGCAAAAGGCCAAGATATGCCAATAAGATTACCACTAAGGTATATATAACTCGGAAACCGTCTTATATGTTTGAGTTGTTTTATATGTTCATGTCTGTGTTCAGCATGATGACACTAACAGATTCGTTTTAGTCAGAATTGGCTTAGAGACTTATTGTTAGTGTACATACAAATGAACCTCAGAATTAATGGTTTGATCAACGTTGTTGGAAAACTATAAATTACAGTGACTAAGGTTCTGAATCAATGTCTTCTGACGCTGTATCTAGATAGATAGTTCTAACATCAGTCGCTCATGCCTGTTTTACCCGTGTTAAACACATGCGCATTCTTCAGTTGATGCACCTTCCTATGGCATTTTGCTACTTACGCATGATGCTACTGTCCTAGTTTCCTAGAAGTTTTTCTTGAGCAGATTATATCTCTACTTTTCCTGTTCTGATGTTTATGCAAATATATGTTCAGAATATTTCCCCTGGAATGAAGCTTTTGGGAGTTGTTACTGAAGTAAACCAGAAGGATATTGTAATTAGTCTTCCAGGAGGATTACGTGGATTAGTCCGCGCAAGTGAGGCGTCAGATTTTACAGATCTTGGGATTGAGGTAACTGCTGTAGGCTATAATTGGCTGTGTTTGTTGTACGATTGTCATCTTGACCACTTTCCGTTATCTTTTCTGTAATCTAATCAGAGTTGGTCCTCTTTTTGTAAACCAGGACGATGAAAATGAACTCCTTGGAGACATTTTTTCAGTGGGTCAGCTTGTTCCCTGCATTGTATTGCAATTAGATGATGATACGAAGGAGGCGGGCAAAAGAAAAATATGGCTTTCATTGCGACTTTCTTTATTGCACAAGGGATTCAGTTTTGATTCTTTTCAACTAGGGATGGTAATGTCAATACTTGGTTCACTTTCCTTTAATTTCAAAATTATGTACTACTTGGGAGCTCTGCCTTTGTTTAAGATATTCATATGTATTTGCGGGTACTTTTATTTTAAGTTTATTGTCATAGCCAAAGCAATTCAAAGAGCCAAAAGGAGTGGCGAGAGTTCATGCCTGATCAGCTTAGACTTTATTTATTCATATGCTAGTTGGTTTTAATAAATTAAGCTACAGATTTTGTATCAATGAACTGGGGTCGTACTTTACAACTCAGTTTTTAATTGCTGATAGGTTATGTGTTGTTTGAAAATAATTAATTTTATTTCATTTCCATAATGCTTGTTCAGGTTTTCTCTGCCAATGTGAAAAGCGTCGAAGACCATGGTTATATACTTCACTTTGGATTACCTTCTATCACAGGATTTATCGAAATATGCGATGATGGTAAGAAACTGGGTTGAACTACTACACTGGCCTCTTAGCTCTTTTTCTCACTTTGAACTTCATTTCATCAGGGGAATGATATACAGTTTATCTATTAACATTCATTATGATAAAGTTGGGTTATCTATGTCCAACTTAGGGAAACTCTTTAGAGGATCCTAATCTCATATTCATTTTCAAAGACCTTGTTGATGCCTTTGATATTTCTTACGAACTTTCTGGCTTTCTGGTTTTGCTTCTGACTTGTTAAAATTTCATTTACCTTTTTTTGAATATTCCAGGAAACCAGAAGTCAAGAATGAAGACTGGGCAGCTTATTCAGGGTGTGGTTACAAAGATCGATAGAGAACGTAAAATTATTCGTCTTAATTCTGACCCAGATTCAGTGGCAAAGTGTCTGGTATGCCTTGAACATTCCTTTGAAAAATACAGAGTCGATGTTCTTAAATTTACACAACCTTAACCACATGAATACCATTTTGCAGACCAAGGATCTTAATGGCATGTCCTTTGATCTTCTCATCCCCGGAATGATGATTAATGCTCGTGTGCAATCAGTTCTTGAGAATGGGATACTGTTCGATTTTCTTACTTACTTTAACGGAACGGTAAGTTACTAATGATCCTGATCTTGTACATTATTATCTGAGATAGAACTGTCTCTTTCATGTTTAACCCAAAATCTTGTTGACACATGTGAGTTACGTTTTTCATCGAATGTGCAGGTTGATCTCTTCCATCTAAAAAATCCATTGTCTAACAAAAGCTGGAAGGATGAGTATAGTCAGAATAAGACGGTATGCATTTTGGTGTCACTCTTTTCTGATTTTTCTATATGCGGTGTTTCTATTATATATCTCATCATAGTTTGCAGATCTTGTAGTCCCACCTCCATGTTTGTTTTTCTGTAGTTAGAATTTTTGTGCTTATTTGCAAGGATTCTAGGTAAGGGGTGTTCAGTTCGGTTAAATCAAATCAAATCAAACAAAAACAGTATAAGAAAATCATTAAAATTAAGGGTCTATCGTCTTTGGCTAGAAAATTGACTTTCAATCATATCGCACATCTAATAAACCCAAACTGAACAAGATTCAAATTCTATATGTCCTAAGTTGAAAGGCTTGTTCAAAGCAGTTGTCTAAGATCCAACTGTATTCGGATTTGTACCTAACGCTGTAGGTACAAAGTTACGTTAAACATATATCTCATTGTTGAGAATGTTCAGTACTGGTACTTAATGCATACATTCCTTCTGTTTGTATGTTTAACACAACTTGATTTCTTTGATTACTATAGTTCTGGTAAATCGTTTAAACACTCCTTATTCTGCAGTAATTTCTTTCGCTATACTGTTGAAAGTTTGCTTTATATGCTTCATTGAAAGATTTTTTTTTTTTTTTTTTTGACGTTTGATTAACTTGCATAAAATGCTCTTTATGTTTTTCAGGTTAATGCTAGAATATTGTTTATCGATCCATCATCTAGAGCTGTTGGTTTAACATTGAACCCTCATCTTGTTTGTAACAAGGCTCCTCCGTTGGTAAGTTACTAATTCCGTTTGCTTCCACTAAGATAAAATGACTGAGAAAATTTGGTTTGACAGCTACCTCTTAAGGTTTAAATAAAGGGTCAGTGATTATTACCACTGCCTTTTCGTACTTAAGCTTGAATAGAATGACCATCCACTATCTTACAATTTTGATTCATCGCCTTTGATACCTTAAACAGCATTGATTCATCGCCTTTGCTCTTTTCTAAAAAATACTTTTGTAAATTTGTATTGGTTCTTTACAGCATGTTTCTAGCGGCGGCATATTCGACGAAGCAAAAGTAGTTCGTATTGATAAATCAGGCCTTCTTCTGGAACTTCCTTCTAAGCCTGCATCAACTCCAGCATACGTTAGCGTATGTCCAATGAGCTATTCTCATTTTTGAAAGATTAAGCTTTTGATGTCCTTTGTTAACCTGAGATTTACCGTAATTGCAGACATATGATGCCGCAGGAGATGAAGTAAAGAAACTGGAAAAGAAGTATAAGGAAGGAAATCACATCCGTGTTCGAATACTCGGCCTTAAGCAGATGGAGGGGTTGGCCATAGGGACTCTAAAGGTATTTTTTTCTGCCAGGCGTGCTAATAGATAGCTCTTTAGTTCCAGTTATTCATTTCAACCTCTGCATTGCAATCTAATTGCCAACAGGCAGTAGTTTGGTGGAGAATCATACGTTTATACCTCTCTCTATCGTGCGTGTATGTTTTTGTTCCTGTTTTACAATTGTTTGTTTCCTTCTTTTCATGTTGTTTTTAAATTGAGCAGGAAAGCGCCTTTGAAGGTCCAGTTTTCTCCCACTCAGATGTCAAGCCTGGTATGGTGACAAAGGCCAAAGTCATATCTGTTGATTCATTTGGTGCCATTGTGCAATTTCCCGGTGGTCTCAAAGCGATGTGCCCACTTCGACATATGTCTGAGTTTGAAGTTACGAAGCCGAGGAAAAAATTCAAGGTTGGTTACAATGTTACATTGATCTTACATGATTAATTTTCAATATTGTTGAGCATGCATAAGCTTTGAATGATGTTCTTTTCCAGGTTGGAGCTGAATTAGTATTCCGTGTGCTTGGCTGCAAGTCAAAGAGAATAACTGTTACCTACAAAAAAACTCTTGTAAGTTTTCTTACGATAATGGATCTGACTTTGTTAGCTTATTTTCATATTCCTTGATGTCTAGTTTTGTTGGTTTAGAGGACGCTTAGAACTTTCCAAATAATTTCTATGATATATCCGATAATTGCATCTCGTTTTTATATAATTTCTTATTTTATTTTCATCTGCTGATTCTAGGATTCACTTTATCAAGTTTTAAAAATGGTTGGAAATGGAATATAAGTTTTTTCTTTATCAAGCATTTTCACTTATCTATAGATGAAAATATATAGAGGGAATTTAGTCTCAAACTTGTATCTTTTTTGGAGGTCAGGAGTGGATAAACTTTATTGCTATTAACAACTCTGGTTGTTACCATTTTAACCCTGTTCTCATGCAGTAAAGATGATATGTTTATTCTTTTCAGGTGAAGTCGAAACTTCCAATTTTGGGTTCTTACACTGATGCAACTGAAGGTCTAGTGACGCATGGCTGGATAACAAAGATTGAAAAGCATGGATGCTTTGTTCGCTTTTATAATGGAGTGCAAGGATTTGTTCCCAGGTCATTGCTACTCTCTTTTGTTGTAATTCAACTACCGTTGCCCTACATGGGGAACTGAACCAACATTGTCAACTGCTCTGATGATAAAGTTATATTTTCAGTTCTGGATTCTTTATTCTGTGATATAGTACATATGATTTTTTCCCATCATAAAAGCTTTGGTTAAGTTTTTCTATTTTGATGGTCTTAAACTAATATGCTATACTAACTTTAATTAAGCAGATTTGAACTTGGTTTAGAGCCTGGAAGTGATCCAGATTCCGTGTTTCATGTCGGAGAGGTTGTCAAATGTAGAGTAACCAGTGCGGCTCATGGTTCTCGAAGGATCACCCTTAGTTTGATGATAAAGCCAGCAAGGTTTTACCTTTTTAATCTTATAATCATCTTGCCATTAAGGCTGCCTTAATATCATTAACTTGTGTTGCTCACATTTGTGTAAATCATTTGTGACAGTGTTTCTGAAGACGATTCAATCAAGTTAGGTAGCATTGTATCTGGGATAATTGATAGTATAACTAGTCAGGCAGTCATTGTCCGTGTTAAATCCAAAGGTGTTCTCAAGGGTACAATTTCTGCTGAACATTTAGCTGATCATCATGGTATGTGTTTTCACCCACACAAGCGTTCATTTTGGGTTTTGCTTTTATTCATCTGTTTCTGAGTTGCTCTTTGTGATGTAGAGCAAGCAAAATTAATGAAGTCACTCTTAAGACCTGGATATGAGCTTGATAAGCTGCTGGTACTAGGTATGTTTATTAATATTGTTGCAAATTCTTCATGTATATATCCTTCACATATTTAAAGGAGGTAGACTGTCTACACTTCACAATGGTAGATTTTTTATTTACCTCTCTGTGGATGCTGATGGACCGGAGAGAGCAAAACCTTTTTATGAGAGTAGTTCTTTCCCCAAGTGATTGTTAATTCAGCTTCATCTCTCATTGTGTAGTATCTAAAACTAATCAAATTGACCCATCTAGTTTCAGGAAGGCAGAGTTGATTTTGCAATTTAATTATTTTAGTGGTTGATGATACGTGATGATTATAGGGAGTAATATTTTCTGTTTAATGTAGACATTGAAGGCAACAACTTGGCCCTCTCTTCAAAATATTCTCTTATTAAGTTAGCTGAAGAGCTTCCTTCGGATTTTAATCAGCTCCAGCCAAACTCAGTGGTTCATGTGAGTAGTTGCCTCTTTTAAATAGTAATTTCTGTGTGGATGAATTCGTTCATAAACTCACATTTATTTTTGATGATCATATACAGGGTTATGTTTGTAACTTGATTGAAAATGGCTGCTTTGTCCGTTTTCTTGGTCGTCTGACTGGTTTCGCCCCAAGAAGCAAGGTGGATTGTTTTTTACTATAAATTTTCTTTGTCAAATGTTTGTTGGCATATTTTGTTTCTTGAAATTTGTTGGTTTTTCTTTTTTAAGGCAATTGACGAACCCAGGGCAGATCTGTCAGAATCCTTCTTTGTTGGACAATCGGTTCGGGCTAATATAGTTGATGTATGTGAACGCTGACTCAGGGCCTTATATTCATTTTGTTGAAGATGTTATAAGATCTTGATCATTTGTAATGTTTTTCAGGTCAATCAAGAAAAAAGTAGGATAACTCTTTCATTGAAACAGTCATCTTGCGCATCTGTAGATGCTTCTTTTGTCCAAGAGTACTTCCTCATGGATGAGAAGGTGGTGTTCTTGTGACATACCTTTTACTTTTTATTGGGCTAAAAAATTAATGTAAACTGTATGTTGCATTTTTTTTGAGCTTGTGTCAGGGAATTTCGCATGTGTTTTTTTAAGAAGGATTTTGTTCTAACTGTTACTGTTTATTTGTCCAGATATCGGACTTGCAGTCATCTGATATTACTAAAAGTGAGTGTAACTGGGTTGAGAAATTCTCCATTGGGGGTTTGATGAAGGGAACCATACAGGAACAAAATGAGCTGGGTGTGGTGGTGAATTTTGAAAATATTAATAACGTCCTTGGTTTTATACCTCAGCATCATAGTAAGTCATTTTGTATGACAAGAGAATCTGTTTCTTGGTTCAGTTTCATATGTATTGTATTTGTATTTGATAAACACATCCGTACATAATCTTTGTCTGATGCATTATGGCATTTTTTGTAGTGGGTGGAGCTACTTTGGTACCCGGTTCTGTTGTCAATGCAGTTGTTCTTGATCTTTCGAGGGCAGAGAGACTAGTCGATTTGTCTTTGAGGCCTGAACTCATAAACAACTTGAATAAGGAGGTGTCCAACAGTCAATCAAAAAAGGTTTCACTCTAAGATGATATACTCTGGCCAAGTTTTGTTTTATTCAAGTTTTCTTGCATGTACATCGTAGTTCACATAAGTCCAAATTAGGCTACAGTGGATGGCGACGCTGATCTTAGCTGCCTTATGACAAGTTATATCTTATTTTGCTTCAGAAACGTAAAAGAGGAATCTCCAAGGAACTTGAAGTCCACCAAAGGGTCAGTGCGGTTGTAGAGATTGTGAAGGAGCAATACTTGGTAAGTATATAATTGCATTAAGTTAATAATTAGTGCATGTTACTCAGAGTTGCCCTTTGTTTTCCAGGTTTTGTCGATTCCAGAGCATGATTACACTATAGGATATGCATCAGTATCGGACTATAACACACAGAAGTTGCCAGTGAAACAATTTTCCACTGGACAAAGGTGAGCCTGATTTTGTTACCAATCTCGTGCCTGATTAAACTAGGAAAATGTGAATTTGTATTTACTTACAGTGGCAGTTGAGATGCTATCTACTCAATATACCTATTATTGGCAATATATATATAGCTGTCCTTACTGGTGTAGTTACTTAATAATGGTAGCTAAATTTTTTGAATTATTTTCTATGGGCAGTGTTGTTGCTTCTGTTGAGGCTGTGCAAAACCCTTTATCCTCTGGGAGGTTGCTTTTACTTCTTGACTCTGTTTCCGGGACTTCTGAGACTTCCCGTTCTAAGAAGGCAAAGAAGAAATCCAGCTGTGAAGTTGGTTCTGTTGTCCACGCCGAGGTTACTATCGCCCTTTCTTCTTACGTCTTTCTTTCTTTGTTGCAGTAGAAATTGTAACATCAGCAGAATGTAGATATTATTTATGGAATTACTTTGAAACTACACATAGCAAACCTTTACATAATGAAAAGGGAATATTAACCAAACTGAAAATCTTATAGGAATTATCCTGATCTTGGGAAGGTACAGCATCAGAAAAAAAAATTGGTTGGCAACTACCAACGTTGTCTTCGACAGTAGATATATTTTTGTTGCGTCTATGCCACAATACCTTCTGCTGCCTCGTACTAATATACTTATACTTTGCAGATTACTGAAATAAAGCCTTTTGAACTTAGAGTAAACTTTGGCCACAGTCTCCGAGGAAGAATCCATATAACTGAGGTGATTCTTGTGTTACTTACCATTATCATTTTAGATTGTAATACTCGTTCTTCAGTACTTGGTGGACTAAGATTTTGCTTATACGTCTCAAATCTTGATTGAATAGGTAACTGATGTTAGTACAAGTGAAGAACCTTTTGCCAAATTCAGAGTTGGGCAATCAATGTCTGCAAGGGTTGTTGCAAAACCGTGTCATACTGATATTAAAAAGAGTCAACTTTGGGAGCTCTCTGTAAAGCCTGCAATGCTTAGAGGTAATCCAAAGAGAATTGAAATGTTTTACCTAGACCATTGACTCACATTAGAATATATATTGCAGAACAATCACATGCCGTTAGGGTTTAAAATATATATTCTTTAGTTAGTCTATTCTAGCAAAGATTGCAATATTTGGATAGTGTAAATAAATGTGTTCTACTTAATTTATCTGATTTAAGATGCCCTTGCTAGCCATTATGTTTGCGAAAAAAAATTCAATTACCAATGTTTATAATGCATTTGTGTCAAAAGTATGCTTGTGTGAAAAAAAATTACATACGAAGTTTCTGCTCGCACAAGGCAATAACGCGTCTTTCTTTTTTGTTGTTGCAATTTAAGCAGATTCCAGTGAGTTGAAAGATATACAAGAGAGTGAACAACTTGAGTTTTCTGCTGGACAATGTGTCAGTGGATATGTCTACAAAGTGGATAAGGAATGGGTTTGGTTAGCAATATCTCGCAACGTGACGGCACGCTTGTTCATTTTGGACACTGCATCCGAAGCTCATGAACTTGAGGAGTTTGAAAGGCGTTTTCCGGTTGGTAAAGCTGTTTCAGGTTATGTTTTGACGTACAATAAAGAGAAAAAAACGTTACGGTTGGTTCAGCGTCCACTACCTGATATCCACAAAAGCATCGCCAATGGTGTAGGCAGCAAAATGGATAATCTAGACAGTAGCATTCCTGGTGATGATGGTACTCTTTTCATTCATGAAGGAGACATTCTGGGTGGAAGAATTTCTAAGATACTTCCTGGTGTTGGTGGAATTCGTGTGCAAATAGGCCCTTATGTATTTGGGAGAGTTCATTTTACTGAAATCAATGATTCATGGGTCCCCAATCCATTAGATGGTTTCCGTGAAGGCCAGTTTGTGAAATGCAAGGTCTTAGAAATCAGCAGTTCTAGTAAAGGGACTTGGCAAATTGAACTCTCATTACGGAAATCACTAGATGGCATGAGTTCTGACCATGTCTCAGAAGATTGTAGTAATAAGTAAGTTTTTTTGCCTATAACACGCATTACTGTCTCTGTTGCTTTTATTATGGGTTATATCTGTTTGAGTTTAAATAAAGTGCTGATAAAAGCTCATCATCAGCCTTTCAATTCATGGCTGTTTCGTTAGTTTTCAGTTTTGGATAATATTAATGGGATTTCCTCTCTGTATTGACTTTAGTTGAACTTGAAATTTGCATGCTTGTAAATTTTTTATCCAAAGTGTTTCTAATTCACGTATTAACCTTATGATTTGCAGTGACAATGTTTGCAAGCGTTTCGAGAGGATTGAAGATCTTTCTCCTGATATGGGCGTCCAGGTATTTTTGGCTTAATAACCATGACTTTGCAATCTATTATTTTCATGGTAGAACTTATGTTAACTTCGAACTTTCACAGGGTTATGTCAAAAATACAATGTCGAAAGGTTGTTTTATTATACTTTCAAGGACAGTCGAGGCAAAAGTTCTACTTTCCAATCTATGTGATACTTTTGTTAAGGATCCCGAAAAGGAATTCCCAGTAGGAAAACTTGTGACTGGCAGGTAATGCAGACTTCCTGTCAGATAGATATTTTATAATATACTTTATGTTATGCTCTTACCAATATACGTTGTAGGGTTTTAAATGTGGAGCCTTTATCTAAGCGGATAGAAGTCACTTTGAAGACAGTAAATGCTGGTGGGCAGCCAAAATCTGAGTCTTATGACTTGAAGAAACTCCGTGTTGGAGATATGATTTCTGGGAGAATCAAACGTGTGGAGCCCTATGGTTTATTCATTACCATAGGTCAAACTGGCATGGTAAAGATCTAGTTTTTGTGTATTCCTTAAAATCTGTTTCCAAGCTGTATGCTGCTTCAAATCATCTTAGTAGAGTAACCAGACTGGCAATAATTTACTTCATTGCTGTCTACCTTTTGTTTTGTTGTAGGATGGATTATGTCACAAAACACAGCTTTCCGATGATGGTATCGAGAATATACAAGCTAGATATAAGGCCGGAGAGAGCGTCACCGCAAAAATTTTGAAGGTAGGTGGTCTTTTGTCATAAATAGTTAGTGCTGTGTAGTACTTTTCCTGAAAACCACTGTTCCTCTTAGTCTTATGCTAGGACCCCAGTAACTATTATCTGGGAGATTAACTTGAACATAGTTTTTTTTGTGATATCTGTTAATACGGAATATTTAGTGATGTTCCTTTTCATTTTGGCGTTTGCTCTAGCTTGACGAGGAAAAGCGACGTATATCGCTTAGCATGAAGAGTTCTTATCTTATGAGTGGTGATGATGTCGACGCACAGACACCGTCTGAAGAGAATGCTAATGAAACAAACATGGAATGTGATCCAATCAATGATCCCAAGTCAGAAGTACTTGCAGCAGTCGGTGATTTTGGGTTCCAGGAAACAAGCGGTGGAAAACATAGTGGAACCTCTGTGGCTCTTGCTCAAGTAGAGTCGAGGGCTTCTATCCCTCCGCTTGAGGTTGACCTTGATGACATTGAGGAGACGGACATTGACAACGGTCAGAATCATGGAAAACTACAGGGAGCTGATAAAGATGAAAAGAGCAAGAGAAGGGAAAAGCAAAAAGACAGGGAGGAAAGGTTGGCTAATTCTTTACTTCCTCAATAAGGCTATTTCTTTAGTTCCTCACTAAAAAAACAAAATGCTATATATATATATTTGGTTTCAACTCACGTTGAAAAAATCTACTTGTGTAGAGAGAAAAAAATACAAGCTGCTGAAGGAAGATTGCTGGAGAATCATGCACCTGAGAGTGCTGATGAGTTTGAGAAATTGCTTAGAAGCTCTCCTAACAGCAGCTTTGTCTGGATAAAATATATGGCGTTCATGCTCAGCTTGGCTGATATTGAGAAAGCCAGGTCAATTGCTGAGAGGTACTTGTTCCTAACTACTCTGTATCATTCAAGGGGATACTTACTGATACAGGTTTAGGACATAAACTGTTTTTTTAGGACCTATAAATATTACATAATCTTATAACCGTCTGGATCTAAATCTTCTTGGTAAAGCATTAAAGTTTACGTGTGTTATTCATTTTGTTTAATTTTGTCTTATACTTAATTTCTACTGAAGGGCTTTGAGGACTATAAATATCCGTGAGGAAGAAGAAAGGCTAAACATATGGGTTGCTTACTTCAATTTGGAAAATGAACATGGAAGTCCTCCAGAGGTAGATAGAAGACGCTAGCAAACGCTTTTTAGATGTTACCAGTAATAGGTTATATATTGCTACTTAACCCTCGTTTTTTTTCTCATCTCCAGGAAGCTGTTAAGAAAGTGTTTGAAAGGGCCCGTCAATACTGTGACCCAAAAAAAGTTTACCTTGCACTCTTGGGCGTGTATGAGAGAACGGAGCAACATAAATTGGCTGATAAGCTGCTTGATGAGATGATTAAGAAGTTCAAGCAATCTTGCAAGGTACATGCTGTTTGATCTTTATCTTCTCAAAGCAAGGCTTGGCTCGTTACTCTAACCAATTATATTTGACGGGTTTTTTTTTTTGTAGATTTGGTCAAGGAAAATACAATGTTCTCTAAAACAAAACGAGGAAGGCATTCAATCCGTTGTGAATCGTGCCTTGCTATGTCTTCCACGCCATAAGCACATTAAGTTCATATCACAGACAGCTATCCTTGAGTTCAAATGTGGAGTTGCGGATAGAGGGAGATCACTATTTGAAGGCGTTCTTAGGGAATACCCGAAAAGAACAGACTTGTGGAGTGTATATCTGGACCAAGTTCGTTTATATTCTGCTTCTCCAAAGTTTATGTTTCATTGCCATCTTTGTAGCATTTCTAACTTGTAATCTCATGTTTGTCTTTGTACAGGAGATCCGGCTGGGAGAAGTGGATGTAATTAGATCTTTATTCGAGAGAGCCATTAGCTTGAGCTTGCCTCCTAAAAAGATGAAGGTGCGAAGCAGCCTGTTCTCTAAATCTGTTTCATAAAGTGTTTTTGATTACCATGGATTCTAAACTATTTTGTGCTGTGTGTTCTCAGTTCTTGTTCAAGAAGTACTTGGAATATGAGAAATCTGTAGGTGACGAGGAGAGAGTCGAATACGTGAAACAGAGGGCGATGGAGTATGCAGACAGTACCTTGGCCTGAGATTTTGTTGTAACAAACCCCCAATTTTTGTAAAATTCTAAAATTTTGAGAGCAACCATTTTTGAACAAGGCTGTAAGAGTTGCAAACCAGTAGTGACTGTTAAATTTAGACATACGTGTGTAAAACGACAATTATGAGTCCAGGTTATTAAATACTTAGTAGGGGAAGTATTTAAGAAAAGTTAAATTATATTTCAAATTTCAGATATAATAGGGAATTTTGTTGAGAGTATCACATTTGAATACAAATTTTTATATTCTACCACAATGGAAAATTCTTTTTCTGTTTTACCACAATAGACATGTAAAAAGATGTAAATACCCTATCACTTATTATCAAGAAGTCAAAAAGGAATCAGTATACCCATGTCACAAGGTATATCACGAGGAAGCAAAGTATAAAGTGTACTTTTCTTATAACACACGTAAACAAAATTATTTTTATTTTTTTATTCATCTCTTCCACATTGTTCGTATGTCAAATCATACATCGTGGACATATTATAAATATTGATAGACAACATTATCATGTCCACTAATTTTGGGATATTATGAACATTGTATGTTCGTAGACTATATTGATGGATAAGTTTCTGTCTGATTTCTGAATATCATGAAAAACTATCCCCTTTATAATAAAACGGAAGTACACAACATTGTTTTGGTAGACTTTATAATTTTAATAAATGTTTACAAATAGGTTATATATATATTATAAATTAATCCATATATTAATTATAACAAATAAAATCTTAATTGTAACATAAAGTCTTAAACGGGTTATTCCAAATTGATAGTTCATGGATATTCCAAACTTTATTTCGGAAGATCACATATATGGTTCCAAATATCTAGAATCACAATATTACCAATTTATTTTCCACAGATTTTATTGATAAACCACATCAATAAAAAAAGTTATGAAAGGGATAAAAATATACTATCAATCATTAAAAAATGAATCAAATCTCGCTAATTTAACAAGATTAATCGCGATCTCCGGGATCGTATTCAGAAATTAAAAAATAAACCTTAATGCTAGATTAGGACCGTGATAGAGCACGGGTTGAAACTCCTTTTATTTATATTATAATTTTAGAATAAAATATAATTTATATGATTGATTTTAAAAGTTTTTAAGGTTCTAATCTAGCATTAATCGTGATCTTTAGAATCGTATTTTATTCTATAATTATAATATAAATAAAAAAAATTTCAACCCGTGCTCTAGCACGAGTCCAAATCTAGTTTGCGTATAAATAGTCCATCAGTTCAAATGCAACAATAGACAATTTCAATAAATGAATACAAAAACTTGTCCACTATTTTGTATTCAGTACATAAATTGTCCTCTATTTGATTGTGAATAGTTTTTCATTTACTTGATGGACAACAAATCTTCTATATATAACTACTCATTTCTAATTGTGTTTTTATTTAACATAATCTATATATATATATATATATATATAAATTTAGTAGACATTTCTAGCTGACATGTTGTCCTCATATATATATACTATCCCTCAAATATTCTTCAGTGGACAAGTTCTAAACACTTATTTACTCCACAAGTTGTCCTCTACTAGAATGTGAACAACTTTTTATTTACATGGTAGACATTATTATTTATTAGACTATACTCAGACTGCAAAAGAAAAAAAACTGAATTTTTAGTTTGAGACTTTTGGCATAAAAAGATAACAAAATATGTTTTTTTATGTCTTGATTTTTTGTTTTGAGAAATGACGAGAGAAACAAAGGAAGGAAAGAAGAGTTGAGTGTTATAATGTGAGACTATTTTAGTTTAAAATTAGTCTGACAAAAGATGAAAAGACATGACACCAAAAAAACATGTGTTTATTTTTAAGGTTTAAAAATAGAAGAAGAAGAAAGCAGTGAAGGTTAATTTTGTTATTTTAGATTATCAATGTGGTATTTAAAAAAAGCAGTTATGTAATGTGGTAGATATCATAAGAAAAGTTTTTGAATATGGTAGATTTGTTAAAAAACTCTATTATAAAATAACAAGTTTTGCGGTTGAAGCATTCATTACCAAGAGGAACTCCAAAATCTTTTTCAGGGATCAGAGATGAACTATACCAACTGGCCAGCCTCTAAATCCCAAACTTCTCATCGCTTGAAGGGAAATCAGTTATGTATCATTTGCAAGCTCATATCGTACGGATGTGGACTAAATATGATCTGACGAGATAAAACAGAGGCGGACTCAACCTTTAAAACCAAGTTTTGTGGGAAACATACCCAGAAAAAATTTGCAGCTACCAAGAGACAATAGCTCAACTGGTAAAGATCTATGGCAAAAGCCTATAAATCACTATTTCGAATGGCGCTTGGTACCAGACCATATAGCATGCTCTGGTCTTAGCATGAGCAGATGCATGGTAAATATTGTGTTTGTGTGTTTTTTTATTTCAATAAATCATCAAATAAAATTATATTTTTATTTAACTCCATTATGCATGGATTTAACTTATTTTTTAATTGATATTAGTTACAGTGAATACAATAACATTAAATTAGTATTGTATAATACCAATTAACGTAATTTGATATGCTTTATGATATAATTTGTGGTATGATTTAAAAAATATTAGATTTGATCCTGTGGCCTATATTTGTTTTTGTTTTGGAAATTTTTAAGCAGATGATAGAGAATTTTTGTAAAACAAAAAAGAAAAAGTCAATTTGCATATTTATGATATTTTGTTGATGTTAGAAACCTTATTAATTTGGTAAAGAGATTTAAAGCGATTTTAGGAAATTGTCGATTCTATGAGAATAAACTTATTTGATTTGATCAGTTTAGTATATTTTACTTATTGAGTTTTGTGTAATTTTGTAGGGATATTACTATTACTATATTGATGAAAAGATAAGACTGTCGACACGTTATGAAAAGTAAGAAGAACCTAAGTTCTGTTCCATTGATCTTTGTTTTCTTTTTGCACTTCAAGTTTTGTTTTGTACTTAAGAAATAAGAAGAAATACGTTCAAGTTTTTTTTTTTTTTTTTAAAGAAAAAGTTACAAAGAAAACAATGGCGAAGATGTCGTACCTTCCAAAGGAATTAGTAGAGGAGATACTATCTAGGGTTCCGGTGAAATCGATGAGAACAGTCCGATTAACTTGCAAAACGTGGAACACTTTATCAAAGCACCTTGGTAAAGCAGCCCTGGCAAGGAAAGGGGAGTTGATGGGGATCTGGTTAGCAAATTTTAGGGTTTATTTGATGAGTTTCAGTCACAACAACTCTGAGTCATATATAAAGCCTATAGGTAAACTTATAAGCCTAACCGATTTAGATGATGTCGATGTAGCTTTTGTATGTTGCTGCGAGGGTTTATTGTTATGCACCACAAGAGACTTGTCTAGGATTGTGGTGTGGAATATGTATACTGGCCAAACTCGGTGGCTCTGCGTCGACAAATATTTTGATAACGGCAGAATGCTCAGCTTGTATCGTTATGCTCTGGGATACGACAAAAGCAAATCCTGCAGTGCCCAGAAAATCTTGAGATTTGTATTTGCTAATCATCATAATTCGGAGAGATATGTGACCGAGATCTACGAGTTCAAGTCTAACTCATGGAGGGTTCTTGATGTCACTTGTGACTGGTCTATCGACAAATGTGTCTGTGGTGTATCTTTGAAGGGAAATATGTACTGGCAAGCTGCAAGTAAGGATTTTGGAGAAGACGTACCTGATTTCTTACTCTGTTTTGATTTTACTGAAGAGAGATTTGGACCTCATCTGCCTCTACCGTTTAAGTCTTGTTATTATGATATTGTGACTCTATCTGCTTTTGGAGAAGAGCAGCTTGCGGTGTTATTCCAGCCTTCGAATAGATATGGGATGGAGATTTGGGTTACTAATAAGATAGAGCCCAGTGCCGTGTCGTGGAGCAAGTTCTTAGCCGTTGTTGATATGAGACCACTATATGATGGTAATTTCCTTATCGACGAGAAGAAGAGCCGCGTCGTGGTTTTTGATCGTTATGTAGATGCAACGAACCCGTCTAGACGCTACAAAGCTTACATCATTGGAGAAAAGGGATACTTCAAAGAAGTGGATCTCGGCAAAATTGATGAACCATATAGTAATATGCCTACTTGCTCTTATGTTCCAAGTGCAGTGTCTTCTTTTGACTCTTGGATCTGATGGGATTAAAATTTTACACTTTTTGCATCAACTCTGCTTATATACCTAATCAGATCCACGATTAACTCCTTAATCTCCTCAAAACAGAGCTTGCTTGATTGCTCTTGTTCGGTATCTCTGTGGTAATGTTGTAAAAGTTAGTATTTAATTCATAAGCTTCACTCATTATATTGGATTCAAGAATGTTGCAAATTGTTTAGTTAAGTAAATGCCAAATATCTTTTTTTTTTTATATATATCAATGATATGTACTAAACAACCAATTAATCAAAATCTTGACAAAGAGTTCTAAATTTTAAATTATAACGATTTGATTTTAGATTTTATCCATTAATTGTATATTCAGTTATTTTTAATGGGTTTAGAATTTTTATAATAAAATGAAATTTAATAAAGAACATAAAGTAAGTAAAAACTATCTATAAAAATAAATAAATACACTGAGGTGTCCAATGTGATATTTTGTGTAAAAGGTGCGACTCTGCGGTTGAGACTATTAATCACATGTTCTTTAAATGCCCTCGCTCGTGTGAAGTTTGAGATATATCTCTGACTCCGGTCTTGTCAGAGGGTTTTCTATATGAGTCGGTATACTCGAATTTGAATTTTGTTTTCAGGGATGCCTCTCAACAGAGTGATCCTGATCAATTTATTCAATTTCCATAAATTTTATGGGCAACTTGGAAGGTCATAAATAAAAAAGTTTTTTAAGGATTAGAAATCAAAGCAAATGATATAATTGCTTAGGCTATGGGCGATAAGTTAGTCTGGGAAGAGACACTCTCTTTTACAGCGGTCATGTCAGCTCCATCTCCGTCTTCGGATGTCCATGTTTCTTCACCTGGTTGTCAGATTGATGATTCTTGAAAAGCAACCAATGTGCATTCAGGATTGGGGTGGTGGTATTGCGTTGGTGAGGGGCGAACCTTGTTGTTGGGGTCCAAGTGTCTAAGACGGAGCCTCTCCCCTACATTCAGAGTTAGAAGCGTTGTTGTGGGCCACTAAGCGGATACTTGTTGCAGGGATCGCTTGTCAACATTTTAAAACTGATTGTGCTGAGTTACTCACTATGGTGCAGTCCCCTAAAGATTGGACGTCCTTCTCCAACATGTTCGATGAGTTTAACTCGCTGGGTCTTCCCACAATTCTCCATCTCTTGGATCCTCCGTGCGTCAAATACAAAGGCAGATTGTCTTGCTCGTGCTTCGCGTTCTTTTATCTCTGAAGTTTCTTTTGTAAACCCCTTCCTTCTCGTTTGGGCAACTAAACGAGAAATTTTCTTTTAATTTATTGTTTGTTTGAAAAAAAAAAAATACACTTTTAGTTAAAGAAAATAGTTGCAGATGAGTTCAAAGTTATTAAAACAAAACTAAATTCAACAAAGAATATATATATATATATATATATTTTTTTTTTTTGTAAGTAAAAACAATTTATAAAGTAAAGAGATAAACTTTTAGTTATAGAAAATAATTGTTCTTTTTTGTTATAATACACTAATGTATATCTATTAAAAAACCTACTATCTACATTAACACTAATAGTGTATTTGTAAACACAAATATATTTTACTGTTAAAATATTTTTTTTAGTCTTTACTACTACCAACAAAATGTCTTTATGAACACATTAAATAACCTATTATATGTCTCTTCACTTTAACATTATTATAGTTACAAAAACGCATATGTTAATCTTACATACTTCTATCTTATACTCTCTCTGTTTCATAATATAGTATGTTTACAGAAGTATTTTTGTTTTATAATATAGGATGTTTCCAACTTTCAATGTAACTTTTAGATTAATTTTATTTTTATATTATGCAATCTTGTTTATGATTGGTTAAACTTTTTTAAAATAATTATTTCTTAATATGCGTGTCTTAACTAAAACATCCTATATTTTGAAACGGAGGGAATATATTACAATAGCAGTTTTTTTGAATAAATTATTTGATTGGTGAAAAAAATATGAGACGATCTATTTTTGTTTTCTTTTTTCTTTTACTTCAAAAATCTTTTTCTTTATGTAAAGGTGAGTATTTACATTTTTTTAGAAACTGTAATTGATTGTATAATTTTCACAATCATTTTTTTTATCTTATATATAAGTAATCATTTTTCTTGTAAAATAAGTAAACAATATTATAATTTTGAATTTTATGATATATATATATATATATAATAATTTCCTTATAATGATCTTTTCTAAATTTAAAAGCTGTTTAAATTTTATAATTTTCTTATAATTGCCTTTTATTATTTTTAAAACTGTTAAAAACAAACTTTTGTTTTACATTTTGAAGTTTACAAAGGTTTTTTTTTGTTTAAAAGATTTTAAATTAAATTAGGTTTTCTATTCTGTATTTTACTTTTATATAAAACCTTTTTATGGTAGGTTTTAAATTTTTAAATTTTTATTTTTTAAAATTTTAATAAATTTAGAATTGACATGTGTCAACATCTGAATGATATAATTGACACGTGTCACGATCTTGTTAATGAGTAACTTTGACATCAAGCTTTATATTATAAGATTTGACTGTAATAAAAACAATTTGATAATATATGTAAAATAATAAATCTAAAAATGTTCTAGGGCGAAAACTGCACACATATTAAATATAGATAACTGTGAGTTTTAAAAAGTAAAAACATAAACTTATAATAAACAATATTATGGAAAAACACTTAACCCTAAGTCATAATGAGTCAAGCCAACCTTAAATTTTTTTTATATGTATTATAAGTATAAAATATTTTATGAAAAAATATTTAAAAAGTAACAAGCATTATAACAGTTATTGATATTTCTATTACTCATAAATAAATATTATGATGAAGTGATCCTAAGTGAGAATATCAAATGAACGATTATAATAAGTAAATGCAGTTTTCTAATAAAATGATTTTAAAAATAACCAATAATTATAATAAAAAGATACAACTTCTAAAAATAAAATATTAAATAGTTCAATCTTTAAAAACACATATCTTACATAATTAAAGTTGATTAAATTTCTATATTACTATTATCATTTCTAAAATCTTTACTTAGATTATAGAATAATGTTGGATATTGAATATTAAAATTCATATTATTTAGATACAACATGAAATAGAAATTTGCATCAACGAACAATGATTTGTTGGTTATCTAAGAAGAAACATAACATAAATATAACTATTAGAACAAAAAGTTTTAAATAAGATATGGTTGAAAAGACAAAACTCTAAAATAAACAGAAGCCTTTTTTAATTGTAAAAGATACAACTTTACAATAAATACTAGATTAAGACCCATGCTAGAGCACGGGTTGAAATTCATTTTATTTAAATTGTATTTTTTATATAAAATATAATTTATGTTATTGTTTTTAAAAGTTTTTTTTGGATAAAACATTATGCAATAAAATCATATGCTAAATATGAAGGCTCGAAAAAAACACATATTTTGTAAATTTTATATTGTTAATGATTCTAGATAAGTACTCGTGTTATAACACTGGTTAAATTTTATTTTGTAATATATCTTGTAACCCACTATTTAACTTGTAACCAATCAATCTATCAATTTCGTAATCTATCTTTAGTTAATGTTCTGGTCTATCGATAAAATCTGTGGTAAATAAATTAGTAAGATTGTGTTTAAAATCTTTGGAAACAACGTGATATAGGATTAAAATCTTCCAAAAATACAGTTTGGAATATCCATGATTTTATTTGTTACCATTAATATATCAATTATCAATTTGGAATATCCCTAATATATGGATATATGGATTAATCTATAACCTATCTATAACCTATTTGTAACCATTTGTAACCATTTATTAAAATTATAAAGTCTACAAAAATCATGTTGTTTACTTCCCTTTTATTAAAAAGGGGATGTTAAATATGAAGTCTCGAAAAAAAACACATATTTTGTAAGTTTTATATTGTTAATGAATCCAGATAAGTACCCGTGCTATAACACTGGTTAAATTTTATTTCGTAATCTATCTTGTAACCCACTATTTAAGTTGTAACCAATCAATCTATCAATTTCGTAATCTATCTTTGGTGCCAAGCCTTAGTCCTCTCCTTGTAGATCTTTGTGTTGTTTAACGTTGTGGTCTATCGATAAAATATGTGGAAAATAAATTTGTAATATTGTATTTAAAGATCTTTGGAAACAACGTGATATATGACTAAAATCTTCCAAAAAATATAGTTTGGAATATCTATAATTTTATTTGTTACCATTAATATATCAATTATCAATTTGGAATATCCCTATGGATATATGGATTAATCTATAACCTATCTATAACGTATTTGTAACCATTTATTAAAATTATAATGTTTACAAAAACTATGTTGTTTACTTCCCTTTTATCAAAAAAGGATTAAAAATTATTTAACGAAAAAGTACTATCATTAAAAAGTACGACGAAAAGTTGCAACCATTGCTAGCACTTATTTAGATTGTTATTGTTATATAGATTAAATATATGGATTCTCTCAGTTTTGCATCTATTGAATTCCCCATTTATCTGCGACGTCCTTGTTAGTTTCAAAATTTGTTCACTTGCACAGTAGAAATCGTAGTTTTATACCAAATTACAGAGATGGAGAATTATATTTGGTAATTCGTCTTTATATACACAATGATACCGAGTCCTATGCACTAGAAAACCCACTTCACTCATCAACTTCTGTACACAGGGGAAGTGTTCTCCCCTACAAAATGTTGCAGGGAGAGAGAGGATTGGTCGTTAGACTTGTTGCCCCCAAGTACACAAGGCCCTGAGACTGGGTATTTCCAACTCTTTGCATCCTATAATGTCGATAAGCTTGTAAACATTCAATATTCAATATTCACTGCTTTACCAATTAATTTAAAAATTCCATATATAGATTCCAGCTAAAAGGATTTTCGACTCATTTACGCACCAGATCAAATTAGTGAGTTTTCGTTAATCGTAGAACTGCCATCCTTTAATTGCAAGCCTCGGTAAGAAAGCAGGCTGCAAAGAGGATGACCTAGTGTAAAGCGTAATGAACACGCTCAAGCAACTGTACAACTTGGTGTAGCATGAGAGGCGGAGAAGAACGTTGTTTTGAACTTGCTTTTGATGTACTTGGTGATGGCGGAGGTGTCGATAAAACTGACTCTTGCTGTCTATTTGTAAGCTCCAAGAACTGAGCAAGCATGTCACCATCCAATATCTTTGTTGCTTGGTACTGCAACAAGTGAAAACTTATGTATCATACTAGCAATAATGGATAAGAGTTAACTTTTTAGCACTCTTTTCGTGCCCACAGACACAAACATTTAAAGTCCCACCGAATGCAAACATTGAAGTGTGAACTCGGCTCTTAGACATGATATTATTCTCACATCTAGAAAATTATAACTTTTCTGGTTCACTTACCGGATTCTCTCGACCTCGGAACTCCTTATGATCATTACCAAGAACAGGAGCAGTAAGCGGATGGATCCCGAGCTTCGCTTGGACAGCTTCTAAAAGCTCATATTCCTCACTACAGAAATTGGTGATCAGTCATTGAACTTACCAAGGAAAATAAGCACAAACAGAATTTTCTGGTGCAAGTTTAATTACACAAGAGAAAAAAAGCCACTATTTGGTGGAAAAGAAGGTCAAGGCAATATATTTTCAAAACTACGTATTACTTATGCCATAAACTAGCAATGTCTTCAGTCAGATATTCAAATCATACCTTGTAATAGGAGCAAATACAAATATACTTCCCAATAGCGTGCCTGCTATGATAGTGTCATCAGCTGTGCCAATACTTTTACTAAGACCATAACTCTGCAGTCCATCATCAGCTGGAAGTTTATAGATGTTGCAACCCTGTTAAGAAGGTGGGGGCAAGCAGAAATGAATTGACATATATATATATATTGGTTAACCACTGAGTGAACAGAAAGCAATTAAGATAGCAGCATTAGCCTTTTCAATTATTATAAAGTGTAATGCTCGCTGCAAGTCTAGGATTTACCTTTTTGATAGCCATGGCAATCTCGCCCATGTAATAAGCACAGTTTAGATTCAGGTTGGACTCCGGACTTGAATATTCTGGATCATCACAAGGTATTTTCAGTTAGCAATCATAAAAATTAGCCTCTATAACAGGTTTGTTTTATAGCATCTTAAAGATTCGTAAGAACAAGGAAGATCAGCGAAGACAAGATACTAAATTTAGTCCTACTATCAAGCAATCAATTTAAATGACGTTGGTACTTCCATCTTTGACATCTGAACTAAGCTACATGTTCTGCAGCATATGAAGCAATATTGCATACTCCTCCAACTGTGATCATCACGATCGGCAGGGGGTTTGCCGACTGGCTGGCACAGCAAGTACTATTTGGACACTAATAAATCTAGTATCTATAATCTACTAGATCACACCTTTTAAACTGTAGTGAACATTGTTCAATAAAAGCTAAACTTGAGAATGGAAGAGTGAAAAGAGAGTAATATCTGAGCTTCATGAGAAAAGGCTAAGTGCTTCTTACCAAAGTCTGCATGATCTTTGCAAGACAAGATTGCTATACTTCCCTTGCGATCAGATACAGCAACAGAATTGGCATCCATTAGAAAGCAGTCAGCAACTAACCTCTGCGCTGGATCACAATATATTTGGTGAAGTTTCTTCGAGTCCTTCAGTAACATAGAAAAAAAAAGAATCTCAAACATTTTTAGCCAAAATCAAGTAGGCAAAGAAATCAGAAGACATATAAGAAAGAAACAACAGAAGGTAATATTCATTAGTGACAACAGAACAAACCTCGTGATAGGAATAAAATAGAACACCATCACGGCAATCACCAACGACAATTCTAGTGAAGTATGTGCGCAGAGATGTTATCATAAAACGAGTCCTTCCAACCGCAAACCTCTTCATTTTCTCAGGACTATCGTTCGGAAAACCACATACATAGAACTATTGAAGACCATAGTCTTTGTTAGCAGATTAACATGTTAACAATTGGCACAAAACTACAGATAATCAAAGTGAGGCTTACAGCATTGCCAGCAGATGCCAGGAAGTAATGATCAAGGTATGGACAGATTGCAAGTACCATACCCGGCCAAGTGGTTGCAGAGGCCAATCTTAACTGCCATGTTTCAGCTTCATCAAGTTTGATTCCATCACAGCTGTTATCATCTGGACTGCTACAAAGACTACTGTTTGATAATTGTTCTGTTGGGTATCCCACAACATCACGAAAAGGTGATGTACGTTGGGAAGACGAACCAGCCTTTGAACAAATTGTCATTGAGCCACTATCCGAGTTTTGAGTGTGTTCTAAGCAGAGAATGATTAATCGTCCTTTTGTACTGTAAAAAGGCATGCAAAGGTAGACACACAGTCAGTACAAATTTCGTCTTACATCAGTCACCACTTTCACTCCAAGGTCAAGTTAAAAAGTGGCTAAGAACCAGATTTCCAACCTTTCGGCTTCACCACTGGGTAGTATAGCAGGACCAGAAGACAAACTCGTCCCAACCACAAGGACATGCTCATTTCCCACACGTACAAGCTCCATTGACTTTCCAGCTTCTCCAGGTTTGAGCTTGTAAGATGATAAGATTGACCCACTGAGCGGGTCCACACAGCATATATCAGACGTACACGTATCATACAGATCTGTTCTCATCACAATCAATAGTTTGCTTTCACTATGGTAGATAACCTTTCGCGGGGTGCCTCCAAGGTGAAACTTTTGCGCATTAAGCCGCTTGCTGTGCACCATCTCCACCTACAAAAGAAGCATATACATCAGGCGATCATAGCCAGACCCAAATATTAGCTCCAACATATTCCCACAACTGTTCTATCCTGTATAAGGCTACGAAATTATAGATGCAAGCAATTAGCAAATACAGTTGGTAACTACTTTCAGGTAAACCATATCAAAACATTGACCATTGATCAATGGAATTTGCATATATTTTTCCAAAGCATAACAAAATGGTCCGTGAAACCTGAAGTTAAAATTTGTAAACTAGAATACTTACCAGATGTAAACAGTTCTCTGAAACAAAAAGAATTCCTTGAGGGCATTCAGACGAACATACAGGAGTTGCATGAGTAGAAGGTTGGAATGAGATGGAAGTATATGAAAGGCTTTGTCGAGCTGTTTGTAACAACCATGGCCTGTCACTAAGAGCTATTATGTCTGAATCCAGTGTATCACTGAATGGAACCAAGAAAACAGGTGTGATGCCAATGCGCCGGGTGGCAATTAACAGAAGGTTGATGGGTAAATTGTCTTTTTTCCCCACAACAATGTCCATCTCTTCTTTGGAGTAACTAAAATAATCTGGACAATTAAACCCGGATGAATGTGAAAAAGGAGGCCATTCAAAACGGAGCAGCATCCCATTTCTCAACCCAGAAAGGACATAAAGTTGATCAACTAACACGAGTCTTACATCTTGAGGAATGCATCCACTAATAACAGTTCCCATTGTATTTGTTAGCGATACCAACCCAGAAGCAAGGACTCGTACACCAACACTATCTTCTGAGAAGGAGAGGACCTCAACAGAAGGCTTATGTGTGCCAATCACAAACGTATAGCCTTGCTCCATACCAGAAGGAATCGCAGCTTTGCAACTATTATCCAAGGAAGAAGCACCGGATCTCTTCTTTCCAATATGTTTTTGAGGAAATGAGATGCAGGAAACTTCATACTGCAATGTTACTCGCTGAATTTCGTAGATTTCACAGCACTGAGATGATAGTGATTTGATCCCAAGAATAGACAAGAAACAAGGGTTAGACGTAGAGACAACTATCAAATTTTGACCAACTGCACCCAAGCTGATACTGACATTTTCTGGGAACCACGACGAGAAAAATGGTAAAGAAACAGGAATACCATCAGAATGAGCATCCGTGGTGGGCATGCAAAGCCTTATTGCATCTTGGTGAATCTGAACCAACAAACCATCAGCAACAAGCCCACATGCCAAGGTACAAACATCAGACTGGAAACCAACTGAATCAGTGACATCTTTAAAACTTAATCCAACTGATAAAACCCTGGTCTCTTCAACAAATGACAAAACAAGAAATGAATGGTATACATCGGTAAGCTTCATTTTAACAGTCCAAGTACCAGTTATTCCTTGATAAACGGGAGCGGTTTTCAGAAGTTTTTCTACATTAATGCCACTACGAATAATTCTCAAAGAGCCTTCAGGGGTTACACCACAGCAAGCAAATATTTGGTCTCGTTTCTCATTCTGGTCATCCATAACCGAAAAATCCAAGATCGGAGCAATATTTTGTATGGAACTCATCCAATGTAGCTTTTCAGTTCCCAATTTGAAAACCGTTCCATCTGCCATTTCCGCAAATGTAGCCAAGAACCCACCTTCGACCCATAAAATTTCCTTGCATGGTAAACCTTTGTATAAACATTCTGATAGATTTACTTTAACCCCATCATCCTCATATATGAGTTCAAACATGAAAAATTCACCATCATCTAAGCAAATAATCATCCGAGGATTATGATTATTTTCCGGCTCCCAAGTCCATGAAGAGACATGCTTAGAACTCAACTTTCCAATGTCACTTTCAGAATCTATGAACATGGGATCATAATCCCTGAGCTCTAACAAAGCACATGCAGCAACATTAAAAAGACCCTCATCGTCACCATCTTGTACTCGACACGACTCTTCAACAAAATGCTCTTCCACTAATGAAGCGGGAACAAGATCTAAGGATGTCCTAAACAGACAGCAAGGGTTTTGAGGATCTCTAAGATCCATTAAGAGCGCATCACCAACCCTGAAGAGAAAGGCAAATCCACAGGAGTGAGGAACTTCGACAATACTATGTGCCAGAGCCCCAGCTTCAACATACTCTGATATTATAGACATGGATTCCTCTTTGACATTCCATCTAAACAAAACCAGCTCATTCACGAGAGACCCTTTCCTATACAATCAGAAAAATACTTAAGTAAGTAACCCTCGGATGACAGACATTCTCATTAAGCAAGCACAATAACTGAAAACAGAGCTTTTCAAACTGAACATATTCATACCTATTTGTAACAATGGCAAGAACAGGATCATACTCCTTGGATTCATGAAAATCTTTAGAAATGAAACACATGCTCCAAATAGTACCAGATATTGCTTGTACAGAACTACCATCCCCTCCGTCTTCAGAAGGATAAGAAATCCTCTAAAATTTAAGAGATTAAATATATCTATTTTAGCCACTCTTTCAGTATCACTCATGACACACAACTAAAGGTAACCCTGCTGTCTACTGAAGTTACAAAAAAATAGCGAAGTTGGTGGCAGAAATCAATACCTTATGAATAATATCACCCATAGACGATGTTGAGAGGGAAAATTGATCAAAACGATCATGATACGCACTCACAGCAAGAAAGAGACCACTGCAAAATGCATTACAGGAGTCAAAATTACTCGTTGCTTTTCAAGATACAAAATGTTAGCTTTAGCAGTAAGGTGTGGCTAAGAAACATGAACACTCCAATTCAATTTCCTAAAAAATCCAAGAGTGAGTACCAGGGCAATGGCCAAAACATACAGGAAAAGTACTACGTCATCAATAGGATAATGAAGTAAAAAAAATATGGTTAACGAAAACGTGCCTGGAATCTATTGTGAGCATTCTTCCAAGTTGAATCCTTGAGTTACCTGGAGTTGAAAGTTGAACATGTTGTATGGGCGAGAACCTATACATCAGACAGCAGTAAAATGAGCATGGTAACATTAGGTTTGCGGGATAAATAAGAGTACACGAGAAAGAAACCTGTGCATTTCATTGCTAAATGAGAGAAATGAGAGCTTTCCAGAATCAGAAAGAACAGCGAGAAGGTCTTTTCCCATCTACAAAAGATAACAGATGGTTAACATAACTAATCACAGAGATATGCATTCCTATCACTAACAAAACAAGAGCTCGGTCGTTACCCATTTGAAAAAGTAAAAAACCTGATCACTAAAATAGATTATTTCGTGTTTAATCGTAAAATGCTTACCTGAAAACTATTTGAATATAGTTTATTACTCTGAGGTATGACAGCCAAATCCTTAATTGTTCCAAAGACATTCTGTTCACACACCGATTCAACAATCCCATCTTCACCAATAATCACCAATTCTATGCATGTCTCCTGGTAAGAGAAGATAAAAAAAATACGTTCTAGTTACTGATAAAGCAACAGAATTCAACATACCATTTGCACGCACTAAAGACCTAAGCTTTTTCTCACTGGATCTCTACTCTACAAACTATACATCCATTTGAAATAAAAATTTGCAAAACCTTTTTATAACATCCTGATGCAACTACCATACCCAGAAGCAAGTATAAAACTTTTAACTCTTTTCACAATGCCCTCAACAGAGAAAACAGCTAAAAAAAAAGTGAAACAAGTGCAGATATACTCGAGTCGCATATCAAAATCTCAATCCCTAAAGGAGAGAGATGTTTAACAATTACCCACGAAAACAAATCAGAATCCAAATCACTAAAAAGTTAGAGATCAGTGAAAGAAGAAAGGATGAACTAAGACCTTGCCGAAAACTATGTCGCGGGAGGAACGGGAGCGGAAGTAGCCATAAGCAACCTGGAGAACGACGCTGGGACGGAGGATACACTTAGCGAGGTAATGATCCCCGACGGAAGAAGGGGAAGAGGAAGGCGGAGGCGTAGGAGCCGCCGCGGTGGCAGAAGATGATTGAGACTGAGCGGAAGATTCATCCTCCGGAGCCGCCATCAGAAATTCAAAGATACGGCAAGGGTCGTCGTGCCTTTAGTTTAATTTACTCTCCTCCGTCTTTGGGAAAAATTAAAAAGGGGGAAAAAAAAATCTTGCAGTGACACCACTGTTCCATAATAATATCTATAACCAAAGTATATTAGATTTTTATAATTAAACCGTCATTAACATTGTAACATGTCACAATAATTTACAACTAAGTTTGATAAATTAATTTATCAACTAGGAGATATTTTTTCTAAAAATAATAATATAGTAATAATAAATTTATTGTTATATATTTTTAAAAATTTATTTTGTTTGAGATAATATTTATTTTTAATATTGTAATTGTTCGGTAAATCTGTATATATCTTTTTAATACTAATTATTTTAGAATATTATATTTTTAATTTGTTTGATGTATAATACAGTTTTATATTGTTTGTTTATATTATTGCATCATTATTTTGTGAAGTATTTTGAAGTAGTAATTATAATATTGTAAAATTTTGAGTAAATAAAATTTATGAATTTATCAGCCACATAAATTTAGTTTTACCAATCCGCCAATGTCAAAAATTAAAATACATTTTTTTCTTCATAGATTGCGTAATACATCTTTGATTTTAAAATTTCAAATCACAACATATGCAGAAATTCTTTTACATATTTATTAATCATAACTATTATATGATTATTCAAAACAATTTGTATATAAATAAAATAAAGATGATAGGAGAATAATTTAAAATCTTAACAAAATCTTTCAAATCTAGTTATTAAAAATAATCATATTATCTACTTGGACATAAAATCTTAGTTTTAAAAATTTAGATTAGTTATATATTTTAAAAATAAATAATAATTTTTGTCCAAAATTAATTAGAAAAAGAAAATAATTTTTTGGAAAATTAATAATTATTTATAAAATTTTATTAGAAAATTCTAATATATTGTTTATATTTAGTCAAATTTATTATCTTTATTAAATTAAGTAATTAATCTTTATTAATTTTATCTAATGTCATTTGTATGTAAATTTTTAAAATTTTTAAAATTAGTTTCATATTTGTACTTTTCAATTAATATAGTAGGATTCAATTTTTTCTTTCATTTATTTAATTTAAAGATATTTTCATTGAGTTGGTAAATTAGATAAGAAAAAGAAAGGTACATTATTTTACTTGAGTTATTTATACTTTTTTTTTTGTTTGTTGTAAAAAATGTGATACACTTGACTTGAGTATAAATCATTGTACTAATTGCAAAAAGATAAAATTGTAAGAGAAAAAGGTTATTAAAAAAAAAAAAAAAAAAAAAAAAAAAAAAAGGAAAGAGTTAAATCGAAGAAGAGGCGACCAAAGTTGTGGTAAAAAGAAACAGAGACTCCGTTTATTGCGCCAAAACCAGAGGAGGTTTGCCTCTTCCCATCTCTCTCTTCTCTTCTTTCCTTTCACCTTGATCGATCTCGCCGTCTGATCTCCTTACAGGCGTTTGTTAGTTCCCTGCTCCGATTCATTCCTGTCTGTTTAGGACACAACTTTCTTGGGTAATGTTTTTTTCTTTTTTCTGTTATCTTCCATTTCTTTTATCAATCCAATCCAATCCAACAGTTGAATTTTTGCTTGTAATCTGACTCAATTTTGAAACTTTGGATCCGTGATGGTTGCTGCGAACGGAATTAAGAGTTGTTTCGTCTTAATTTTGAAACTTTGTGTTGCATTTTTTGTGATCTGATCTAGCGACGCTTGGTTCTTCGTTTTGTGTGTTTGTTTTGTCTGCAGACATTTTCTAATAATATATACAGCACAATGGATCCTCCTGTGACGGATCTTGAGAGTATCGAAGATCAGAAAGAAGGAGGACCTTCGTTTCACTGTGATCTTTACGATACAGAAGTAGTTCACAAGATTGCTCAGGTTTTTCTCCCTGGATTAGCCACCGCTTGTGTCGACAACACTACCGGTGATATCTTCAAGAGTCCAGGTTCTGTCGCTGCTGACATCCGGAAAGAGATGATCGATTACATGACTAGTAGAAGCGAAAGCTTCGTGGCTGAACACATTGTTCTTCAAGGTGGTTCGGAGATTGAAGCTTCTCATGATCCTTTTGACATTATATCTGACTTCATCGATGACTTTGCAACTTCTAAGCGTAACCTCTTCAGCCGGGTTTCTGGTTGGATGCTTAGCGAAAGGAGAGAAGATAACATCGATGATTTCGCGCAAGAGATGGAGATAAGTGGGTTCTGGTTGACGGATCATAGAGAAGGCATTGCTCAGACTTTGCTTAGAAACGTTGATTTTAAAAACACTTCTCATTGTGAGATGAAGTTCCAAACACAAGGAGAACTCGCCAAGCACGCCTTGAGTTGTGGGTATAGAACAATGAACTGTGAGAACGAGGGTTGTACTGCGGTCTTCTGTGCGAATCAGATGGAGAATCATGATTCTGTTTGCCCGTTCAAGATCATTCAATGTGAGCAGAACTGCTCAGAGAGTATAATGAGACGCGAAATGGATAGGCATTGTATAACCGTATGTCCTATGAAACTTGTGAACTGTCCATTTCATTCTGTTGGTTGTCTCTCTGATGTACATCAGTGTGAGCTCCAACAACATCATTTGGATAATGTAAGCTCTCATTTGATGTACATTCTCCGGAGTATTTACAAGGAAGCATCTCCTGATGATCTCAAACCCCGAGCTGAACAGATACAGCAGGTGAAATATCCAGCATATACTCTACATTTTTCCCCATTTCATTCTTTCTTGAGCTTAAAACATAACTTTTGTTGTATACTGCAGTTGTCAACTCGGCTGTCTGAAGCCAGGAATGCAAGATCACTAACAAATCTGGTCAAGGAACTTGATGCAAAGCTGGGGCCTTTAGATATCAAACCAAAGAAGATTATTACTGACTCGGAGTCTGATAAACCTGAAAGTACAGAAAAGAAAGTTTTAGAAGAAGCTGAGACTAAAGAAAACCCGGAGACGAGTAACTTAAAAGCTGGTTCACTGGAGCAAACCGCAAGGGAAGCTCCGGAAGATGTAGTAATTTCAAAAGAAGTAGATGATGCAATGGTGGAAGTAGCTGCAAAGAAAGTTTCAGAAGCTGCAAATAAAGTTTCAGAAGCTGAGATAGCAGAGAATGTTAATGAAGAAGGAGAACTAAAAGCGCAGAAGCTTTTAGAAATTGGTGAGTTCATTAAAGAAGGAGATAACAACTCTGCAGATGATTTATCAGAGAGAACTGAAACCAAAGCTCCAGAAGTTGTAGTGATGGATGAAGTTAGAGAGGAGGAGGAGAGTCCAGAGACAAAAGACTCGAGAACAATTGAAACAACCAGAGGTTTTGAGGTTGAAGTTAATGCCATGAGTAACGAAGATCACAGAGAGACAAAGAAATCAACTGAAACTGATACCGAAGCTCCATCAAGAATAGTCATGGACGAGGATAAAGAGACAATGAAGTCAAAGGCTAGTGCTTCTGATGAAGCTGAAGCACTGTCAAAGAGCTCTCAAGGTTTTTCGACAGCACAAGCTGAAACTGTACCCAATATGTCTTAACATCTTTTGTTGAGACAGACTCAACTCTTGAAGCTAACATTGTGTGTTTGTTTTCTTTTCTTTTAACCGAGATTGTTTGTTTTTACCTGTCTGAAAAATATTAGAGTCATCAAATGTAATCCAATTTTGTATAACTTAATCAATTGATTTGTTTGTTTTTGCCGTACTTCATCAATTGATTATGATTGTGTCCTAGTCCAAATTCTGATTTAACCTTTTTGAACCGAAATCGAGATCTTTCTAACCCAAAAGGAACCAATTTATTAGCAAACCGTTCCGGTCTATTACAGTACTTTCTTCTTCCGAACCGGAAAAAGGATTGGACACAACGCAAACACACAAGCCAAAAACAAATTTCGTCGTACAAATGAAAGTAGCAGAGTAAAGAAGAGAGAGTTTGTTTTGTTTTTGTGTGGCTTGGCTAGTAGAAGTGGTGGCATCATCAATGGAACTCTCGATCTCGCAATCACCGCGTGTCCGGTTCTCGTCTCTGGCGCCTCGTTTCTCAGCAGCTTCTTCTAATCACCTTCGTCCTTCAGTGCATTTAGCTGGGAAGTTTATAAGCCTCCCTCAAGATGTTCGCTTCACAAGCTTATCATCTTCGAGAATGCGGTCCAAATTTGTTTCAACTAATTATAGAAAAATCTCGATCCGGGTATGACCTCATTTGAGCTTTCTCTTTCATTATTTGCCGTTGCTTTTGACTTTTAGTCAAGATGGTAAAGATCAAATCTTTGTATACTTTATCTGGAACTGGTGGTTTTAATAAGCTCGACTAATTGTGCCATTAGCTCCCGTAATCAGTTAAATCAAACAAAGTTGGAAAATTTAAGGAACACTTGCTCAGTTCGCAGCATGTGAGTTTATGGTGTTTGAGCGTTTTTGCAATGTCACTCACAAAAGTAGATACTATCAGGCATGCTCTCAGGTTGGTGCTGCTGGGTCTGATCCAGTGCTGGATAGAATTTCCCGGTTCCAAAATGCTTGCTGGAGATTTCTTAGGCCTCATACGATCCGCGGAACAGCTTTAGGATCCACGTTAGTATTTTTGTTGCATATTTGATTTATGAAGGGACTTCATATTCTTTTGTAATCATTTAGCTTGACTGTAATTTTTTTTTTATGGCAGTGCCTTGGTGGCAAGAGCTTTGATAGAGAACACTCATCTGATCAAATGGAGTCTTGTACTCAAGGCACTTTCAGGTCTTCTTGCTCTTATATGTGGGAATGGATATATAGTCGGCATCAATCAGATCTACGACATTGGAATCGACAAGTATGTGGTACCGTTAAATGCATATGTACATTGGTCGCTATGATTATTTAATGTAGCATCACTATGATAGTTGTAGAAGCATCTCGTGTGCAATGTGTTACTTCTTATGAGTATCATGCATATGACCACTACTTCTGAGTCAGTATATCACCCTGTTTGAATTTGAATTTATCTTTTTTTGCAGAGTGAACAAACCATACTTGCCAATAGCAGCAGGAGATCTATCAGTGCAGTCTGCCTGGTTGCTGGTGGTATTTTTTGCGATAGCAGGGCTTTTAGTCGTCGGATTTAACTTTGGTCCATTCATTACATCCCTATACTGTCTTGGCCTTTTTCTGGGAACCATCTATTCTGTTCCACCATTGAGAATGAAAAGATTCCCAATTGCAGCATTTCTTATTATTGCAACGGTAAAGGCTGTGTTATGCTACTCAATCTAATAATTCAGCTATCACCATATGTGAATCTTTTAATAACATAAATACTGTATCGATGTTTCCTTATCAGGTGCGAGGATTCCTTCTAAACTTTGGTGTTTACCATGCTACAAGAGCTGCTCTTGGACTTCCGTTTCAATGGAGGTTAGTCGTCAAATGCACGATAATTTGAGAAAAAAAGGTCGAAATAGTGAGAAGTTTGCATGCTTGTATGGATAGAGTTTTAAAATATATGATGTTGTACTTTGATTTCATCGTGAGTACAATGAAGCTGACGATAGATTACTCAACTTATTCGGTATTTGCAGTGCACCTGTGGCTTTCATCACATCTTTTGTGACACTGTTTGCGCTGGTCATTGCTATTACAAAAGATCTTCCTGATGTTGAAGGAGATCGCAAGTAAGTAATTGCTCACATACCAGTTTCTCACCGCTCTTTGGCTTGATCCATTCTATAATCCTGGTGTCTTTTCAAAACGCAATTAATAGTTTGTCCTGGATTAACCGGCTCCGTTTGATATATATACACGTTATGACCACTGAACAAACTTGGTTGACGAACGTCTTTATGTGTTTGTTCAAGCATGTTTAGTTAATCATGCTTGTGCGTGCCTTTGATTAATTTTGAATAGGTTCCAAATATCAACCCTGGCAACAAAACTTGGAGTGAGAAATATTGCATTCCTCGGTTCTGGACTTCTGCTAGTTAACTATGTTTCTGCCATATCACTAGCTGTCTACATGCCTCAGGTAAACACACCTACTTCCAGTTCTGTCGGTTATTCTCATGAATACCATTTACTACCTGTATCAGCTTTATATTCGCTATCTCGGTATGCAGCTTTGTATCACTATTCCTCATAATTCTTTAACAATCAACAGGTTTTCAGAGGTAGCCTGATGATTCCTGCACACATGATCTTGGCTTCAGGCTTAATTTTCCAGGTACGGATCCAAAGATACATCCTATTGGCTATTTCTCTTCACGTAGTATTGTCAGCCTGAGATAGTGCCCAGAAACGTCATAACTATATGCTTTTATTTTATGCATTTTGACACATACCAAATTCATCCCATCTCTAATATCACTATTGTTGATTTTTTTTGTAGACATGGGTACTAGAAAAAGCTAACTACACTAAGGTAAAAATACTTGTACAAACTTAAAACATCTAATCACCGAAGATCATTGGAGTGTGTATCTAATGGAGTGTAGAAACTTTTGGTTGTTGCAGGAAGCTATCTCAGAATATTATCGATTCATATGGAATCTCTTCTATGCAGAGTATCTGTTATTCCCCTTCCTCTAGTTCTCTCTTTTGTATATCTTTCTTCCTTTCTTCTTCTTCTTTGTAGCTTGAAATCAAAATCAGTTTGTTTATGTACATCTATCACCAAGGATATGTCCTTTTGGAATTTTGATATCTTGCAATAATATTGTTGTTACCTATGCAAACACCAGCTTCTTTTTAGTTTGATGATCATCCTTGACTAAAGAATAAACCGTAAAAGAATAAAACAAAAATCAATTCTGAATTCAAAAACTGATCCTTTATAATTTTTGTAAATATAATCCATAAATCGTTTTTTTTTCATGATTTCATCTACAAAATTCATTCCTTAAACCATAAAAAGATTCGAATTTCACTAATCAGATTCAGATCATATTAATAATTATGATGCTATGTTAGTCCACGAGTAAACCCGCTAACCAAAAATAAACCGCTAAACCGGTTCTTTATTGGACAAACAAATGGAAAGCCCATTTGAACAGCCCAAAACCCTAATTTCCAAAGTATATAAAAAAGAGTGATATTAGGGTTTTCGTTCGTCCTCTTAAAGCTTTGAGTTTTCTCTGCCGTCGTCTCTCTCTCTCATTCGCGCGACGCTACACGATTTCAGGTGATCTTAAATTCTCTCTCTGGTTACTCTGCTTTCGTATTTGTGGAGTTGGCTCATTACTCTGTTTCATCTTGCAGCCATGGCCGCCGTCGCAGAAATTGACGCTGAGATGCAGCAACAGCTCACCAACGAGGTCAAGCTATTCAACCGCTGGACCTATGACGACGTTCAGGTAATTTCTTCAGCTTTCATTCTCTTGAAAATTTTGTTTATGGAACCCTTTCTCATTGATTCTGTTTCATCCGAATGATTCAATCATTTGCAATCTTAGCTTAGTGTATTAGATTTGGTTGAAATCATTTCTAGCCCCTTTATTGCATCCTTCTCTTTGGTTGTGATACTCATATCTTTGCATTGCTGGTTTAACCTTGTGCTCTTGTTTTGATGGGGAAATGAGATTCAATTCGTTGAGTTCTGTAGCATAGCTGCAGGACCAATTTAGATTTCACTAATTTGTGGTTTGTACTTGTAATGCTAGAGATTAGTCACTATTTTTGATTTTTTCAAGAGATATGAATCTTATTGATTTGTAAGTAACGGTTTGTTTTCTAATTTTGTAGGTGACAGACATCAGTCTTGTTGACTACATTGGAGTTCAGGCAGCTAAACATGCAACCTTTGTTCCCCACACAGCTGGAAGATACTCTGTGAAGAGATTCAGGAAGGCTCAATGCCCCATTGTTGAGAGGCTCACTAACTCTCTTATGATGCACGGAAGGAACAATGGTAAGAAGTTGATGGCAGTTAGGATCGTCAAGCACGCCATGGAGATTATCCACCTCTTGCAAGACCAGAACCCGATTCAGGTCATCATTGACGCCATCGTCAACAGGTATTTGCTAAGCTTGAGAATTTGCAAAGCAGCCAGCATGTTTTACCCTGGAATATATCATTGCTACTATGAACATTTCGTTTTTATTATTAATGTTTTGATTGTTGTTTGTTCCAGTGGTCCTCGTGAAGATGCTACCAGAATTGGATCTGCTGGTGTTGTTAGGAGACAAGCTGTTGATATCTCTCCTCTAAGACGTGTTAACCAGGCTATCTTCTTGATTACCACCGGTGCTCGGGAAGCTGCTTTCAGGAACATCAAGACTATTGCTGAGTGCCTTGCTGATGAATTGATCAACGCAGCTAAGGGCTCTTCCAACAGGTAAATACACTCCCCATGACTTCGTTATTTTGCTCTCATAAATAATTTAAGTATACCGAAGCTAATGATAAAACTGTTGCGTCTTGCAGCTATGCCATCAAGAAGAAGGATGAGATTGAAAGAGTTGCAAAGGCCAATCGTTAAAGGTTTTCCTTTTGCCCTGATGATTACAATCTTATCGATGAGTTCAATGTTTTATTTTCATTTAGATTGAAATGTGTGTCTCAGATGTTTTGCTCTTTTGTGTTATGAAGTTTATTTCGTCTGAACTACTTTGAATAGATAAATTTTTTATGCTTTAAGCTATTTCGCATCAGTTTATTGTCAGTTTTTGAACTTATCTTACTGACTGCCTTAAACCACCAAATGGATCGGTTTTGGTCGGATTGTCCAAATCTTTTTATCGATTCATCGTTCCAAAGTCAGGATTTTATTTAACCAGATGTAAAAGGACAAGATGTAATCATTGTAAACATTCCACAATATTATTTGGAATACAAATATTAGTTGATGTAAGTTACAAAACTACGAGAATTCGCTTTATATTCGACCCATATTTTCATTGACATTACTTTTCAGAGTACACTTTCATTTCTTAATATGCCACTAATTATCCAAATCAAACACAACACTTACGTACATACACTTACGTTTATGTATATGAATGTAAATAAATACAATACTTTTGATCTTGCCAAGGCCACGACTACCCACTATAAGAAGATCAACGTGCATGCATCTGCTCCACCGCCTCGCAAATCATCTCATTGTCAATCATAAATTATATTTTCAAGATTATGTTATATGTAGATTACATTAGTAATTTGTAAAGAGAACAAAATAAAAGTTATTTAGGTTTTGAAAATATAATTTACAGTTATGAACTGTATCCTATAATTAAACATTTTATTTCAAGTTTATTTAAAAAATCTTAACACTTGAATCATTGGTGTACAAAATTTTTAATTTTCGAATTAGTTTGAAGTTAAGGTTTTGATACCCACAAAAGTATAAATTATAAAGAAGAAGCAAACAAAAAGGAGAAAATTAAAATTATGATGTTATCATAACTTAAAAAGCTACTAATTTTTCGAAAAGGAATAAGCTTCTATGCCAACGACGTCAAAATAAAAGTAATCGTTATTAGTTACAAGTTCTTACTTACTATTACTGCATAATAGAAATGGTCTCTTACATGTTCAGTTATGTCTTGTTGGTCAATGTTGCACACTATATATGAGCATAAAATCATTCCTGCCTTTCTCAAATATGAACGGTAGATGCTGCATTAACCAAATAGACTCAGATAGCATTCAAGACTTCTCCGGTAAGAGCCAACACCCGAAAACCAGATCTACCTGTTTATCGCCCCCATATTGTTCATCCAATGCTCTTTTAACAGACTTTTTTCACTACTTCGTCTTCGAGTTTCAACTTGAAAGAACAGCAACATTTCATCAGCATACTTTTACATTTCTTGGTGAAATCTTCTTTTACCAACATTTACCACAACAAAGCAACAAAATTTAGCAAGTATTTGGTGGATTTTAGCAGATAATTACTAGCAATTCAAATTTAACCAAGAAAGGCAAAATTTTCATTAGAAGGGGATACTCTTTTTCCTTTTTTCTTTTGTTAATTTTTTTCATCTAAATAATAAATTGAAAGAATAGAAAAGCTACCCGAATTGGATCTGCTGGTGTTGTTAGGCGACAAGCTGTTGACTACCACCGGTGCTCGTGAAGCTGCTTTTAGAAACATCAAGATTATTGCTGAGTGCCTTTCGGATGAATTGATCAACGCAGCAAAGGGCTCTTCCAACAGGTAAATACACTCTAAATGACTTTGTTATTTTGTTAACATATTATATAAGTACAGCGCAGCTAATGAAAGAGTTGAAAGAGTTGATTGAAAGAAGAAGGATGAGATTGAAAGAGTTGCAAAAGGCCAATCGTTAATTAACGATATTCCTTTTGCCCTGAGAGTTACAATCTTATCAATGAGTTCAATGTTTTATTTTCATTTAGATTGAAATATGTGTCTCAGATGTTTGCTCTTTTGTGTTGTGAAGTTTATTTCGTCTGAACTACTTTGAATAGATAAATTTTTTATGCTTTAAGCTATTTTGCATCAGTTTATTGTCAGTTTTTAAACTTATCCTTACTGATCACCTTAAAGACTACCACCAATTGGTTCGTTTTGGTCGGATTGTCCTAATCTCTTTTCTCATATTTTTGTATACTTCTGTAAATTCACTCTCGATCGTTAATACCTATTATTCGTTCCCAAGAGGGGATTTGATTTATAATAAATTAAAATTTAGAAGAAAAAGATGCTTCTAACTATCAATCATTGTAAACATTCAACAATATGATTTGGAACAAGATGCTTTATATTCGACCCATATTTTCATTGACATTACTTTTCAGAGTAACACTTTTCATTTCTTAATATGTCACTAATTTATCCAAAGTATATAAAAAAGAATGATATATTTTTGAAGCTCTTAAATTTTTAATTAATATATTTTGTACTTTTGGTAGGATAAGAACTTTGGGAATCCTCATTAAAATTTTGCCCTCCAATTATGGGTTTTAATTTTGAGTCTCTTATTTAATTTTTTTTTTTAAATTAAAATTTTAAAATATAATATGAAATTATTGCATTTAAGATATATGTTTATAAAATTATTGCATTTCATAAAATTTTAAACAAAGAAAACATTAAAACATAATAAAATAGAAATACAATTCATAAAAAAGATCCTACAAGTATAAAGTTCAAAACAGAATTTCAAGTAAATGCAGTAACTGTGATAAGAGAATTTGAAAGCCCATCAAACATCGAAAGAGAATTTCAAAATCAGGAACGGCCAAAGTTACAGTGAGATGCAGATCACAATGAAAAATGGAGAAATCTCTGTAAATTGCAAAATATGAAGTTGAAGAATGCTATAAAATATGCTAAAGTTTCTCATGCTAAAGCAGCACATGTCGTTATCGGGAAAAACAAGCAAGTCCCTATCATCATCTCCAAGATCAACGACAGTTGTTACGCCTCTAGTCAAAGCATATTTGCTAGCTCTTACAAGTGCTTCCCAAAAAAAACACCAACTAATTTTTATTTGAAAGAAAAAAACACCAACTTTTAAGGTTTCCAAACAAATACATCAATTAATTTTTTGTGACTAATAAAAACCCAAACTATAAAATGTTGGCAGATTCATACAATATCAAACAAAAAAAATATTCCAATTTTAATCGCCATGCGAGGGTCAGTCTCTCAAAAGCGTCCTCTCTCTCGCCCGTAACTGCCTGGTTCTGAGAGTTTTTCTTTCCGATCAAATCTGGCCGGTGGCCGATGCATCTTTTGTGTCGGTACCGTGTCCTGTCTTCTTATTTGTAATTATGTATCTACACATGTCTCTTCGTCTTCTTCAATCTGGACTGGGTTTTTAATCCTTTCTCTAGTTTGTCTTCAGTCATTGTTACAATTAGATGATTCTGTTTGTCTTGAATGCGATGGTGGTTTCCTTGTAACGTCAGCGGCTTTGACACACATCCACGGTGGCTTCCTCAAGGGACATCGTTGGTAGTGTCTCATTGTGACTATTCGTGATGATGCTTTGCAATGGTGGCTAAGAAGACTGGAGATTAAACTTGATATTGGAGTGAAGATTGAAGTATGTGGATTATTTTAGTATTAGTAATTATTATTATTATTATCAGTTTATGTATCTCTTCAGTAGAGTTTGATTCCGGCGAATGATCATCTGCAAATTCTTCTGCCGGTTGGTGTTTTAAACGATTGCGAAGTGAATTTGGTATTTTCATAGTTGGATGATAGCCAAGAATCGCAACGACTTGGGGTGGACTGGGGTTCAAGCACGAAGAAGGAAAATAACAGATTTGATTATCTGTTAGCGAGTAAGCTCTTCTAGACAAGAAGCATCGTTAAATTCACTTCTTTTGTTGTATGTTCCTTATTTATGTTCATAAATGTATCCTTGTGTGGATCATTTCTCTGTAACTTTGTAAACTCTTCTTCGAAGTAAATGAAAATAGATGTTAAAAAAAAATATATATATTCCAATTTTACCCTTTGAAAAAATCTTAATTTTATTTGTCTAAAATTAAAAAGAAATCACATATATAAAAGTAAGGTTTTGATATCTCCTTATTGGTTGATTTTCACTTAATGCTTTCTAATTTATTTATTTTTTATTTGCTTTGTAATTGTTTAATTTCTTTAAATAATATTTAAGACTCAAATAACACAATATATTTATAAATCACACACTAAAATAAAATTATAACTGAAATAAAATAAATTATGCATTAATCATATTCTACCATTCAATTTTTTTCAAACATAATAAATTATAATTATGCACTCACTTTTCTTTTGTAACTTCCATCAGTTCTTATCATATAAATAAGCATTATCTCATTCTCTCATATTAACATTCTTTTACTTTCAAATTTTTCATATTCTCTCATTCTCTTCTACAATACCTTAAATAATTTTTCATTTTTTTGTTTTTGATTTCTATTTTTGTTGTATGTGTTACAAAAAACCAAATGAAATATCATTGTAATATTTTAATGCTAAATTTTAATTTTAGAGACTATATATATATATTTTACATTGCTCTTAATTTTAAAGATTCATCTCAATTATCTAATTTGGATTATCATCTTATAATTAATCATTCTCTCTTCATCTCCCACCAATATCAAATGTTGTTATCTCTCATATGTGTTGTAAGAGTTTAATTCTATATTTTAATTTAGAAAGTATTATATATATTTAACATTGTTTTCAATTTTTATTTTATTTATATATATATATATATAAAATATTTCTTTTATATTACTTACCTTTCTAATCTATTCATATTTATTTTTAAAATTTTCATAGTTAAATTTAAATTCACATATGTTGGTTTTAAGCAAAAGAAAATCAAGTTTAACATATATAATTCACATAAATAATTCACTTTAATATATATAATTGACTTTTTCCATTCATTATCACTCAAACACACTATAATTAACTCCTCTAATTAAATTATTTTAGAAATGTAACTTATATCTTTGAAATCTTATAAATAAACATTAGAATATTTTAATCTTATAAATAACCAATAAGGAGAGATCAAAATCTTACTTTTATATATATGATTTCTTTTTAATTTTAAACAAAGGGCAAAATTGGAAATTTTTGTTTGTTTGATATCATATGTATGAATCTGCAAACATTTTATAGTTTGGGTTTTTATTAGTTACAAAAAATTAGTTGATGTATTTTTTTGGAAGCCTTAAAAGTTGGTGTTTTTTTCTTCCAAATAAAAATTAGTTGGTGTTTTTTTTGGGAATTTTCCTTTGCTAGCTCTTACAAGTGCTTCCCTACGTTCATCTACAGAGATTTCTTTAACCCAGCGAGTGACAAACTCCATAGCAGCATCTATCAAAAGACCTGTCGGTTCTGCACTGATTCAAGCATAAAAGCAAGTACCAGCATAAGTATACACTCACAAAATATATAGTCCCTCTGTAATTCCAAGTATTAGAAGCATAAGCAGGCCACATGTTAGATGTATTACCGCCACTAGGCATCGTCATTATGGTTCCACCAACTGGATCTTCCGTTAAACTCGTAACACCAGCCATCCTAAGCGCAAGGGAATTTGCCAATGACTCTCAATCAACATCACAACTCCAAAATCAGTCTTCGGTTTCACCTACAATGACCAAAAAATAATTCCAAACATTAAGCATATATTAACTCACTCAGCGTGTGGAGATTGCTGGGAAATTGCGTGAGAAGGCGAAAAATAAAAACCTGTAAGATAGAAAACAGAGGAAAAATCAAACCTTAGCCTTTGAATTTGGCTCTGCAAGCGGCCTCTTTCCTCGAGTCCACCAGTCAACAGAACAAACATCAGCTGGGGGCTCTTCACTTGGCTCGGCCAACACGTAGCTACAAGAAAATGACATGTCAAAACAGATGGAACATTGTCGAAACCATAAGAAAAAGAAAACATCCGAAGATTCAGAGTAAGAGAAACATACCTTGTCAGTTTTCAGTGTAGCAACTATATCATATAATGAAGGTTAAGATACATATAATCCTCCTCCAGCGATCTCAAATTCACTAGCTTATGATCATGTACAACCTGCAACATAGTAAACTTCAGTCAAGACAAACTTATAGCTTTTTTTTGCTTAGTGGTAATCGAACAATAACACAAACTGAACCAAAGTTTTTCTGCTTCCTCGTAAACCAACAATAAAATGACAACTTCCACCAAAAATATGCATCATATCGGAACAAAGGCGAGGCAAGCAAGAACTCTAAATTTTCGAACAACCAACCCTAAACCCTAATTTGCGAACAAAATCCAAACAACCCTAATCCGTTTAACTAATCGCGAATTCATACTACTAAACAGAGAAACTTACCCTCCGATTCCAATTGCTTCAATCTCAACCGAATGAATCGACTCCAAACTCAAATATCAAACCAATCAATCTTAGAGTCGATTCAATATCCTCCGATTGGCCTCCCCAGATTCAATCTCCTCCGCTTCGGATCTCTTCCTACCCCTATCTCCTCTGATTCCATAGCCTTTGATTCCTTCTCCTTCCTTTGTCAATTCTGGAATTCGATCGAGAGAAAAAGAGAGAGAGAGAGAGAGGGGAAAGAAAGAAAATATTCGATCGTCCGAAAAAAAAAAATTTCTACTTCTATTTTTTTTTTAAGCCAACAAAAACGTGACACGTATGGACGGACTCTTATTCTACAAGTGAGTCTACTAAATAAGAGGCTCTCTTGTATTTTTTTCCTTTATCTGATTTATTTTTTTTCCTCTTCTCCACTAAAACCTCTCTTAAAACCCCCCATTGGGGATAGCCTTAGGGTTTTCGTTCGTCCTCTTAAAGCTTTTAGTTTTCTCTGCCGTCGTCTCTCTCTCTCTCTCATTCGCGCGACGCTACACTATATCAGGTGATCTTGTTTCTCCAAATTTCTCTCTCTGGTTACTCTGCTTTCGTATTTGTGGAGTTAGCTCATTACTCTGTTTCATCTTGCAGCCATGGCCGCCGTCGCAGAAATTGACGCTGAGATGCAGCAACAGCTCACCAACGAGGTCAAGCTATTCAACCGCTGGACCTATGACGACGTTCAGGTAATTTCTTCAGCTTTCATTCTCTTGAAAATTTTGTTTATGGAACCCTTTCTCATTGATTCTGTTTCATCCGAATGATTCAATCATTTGCAATCTTTAGCTTACTGTATTAGATTTGGTTGAAATCATTTCTAGCCCCTTTATTGCATCCTTCTCTTTGCATTGCTGGTTTAACCTTGTGCTCTTGTTTTGGTGTTATTGATTGGGGGAAATGAGATTCAATTCGTGATACTACCTGCGTTTCTTATTAGATTCATATTTTTGCATTACTGGTTTAACCTTGTGCTCTTGTTTTGATGGGGAAAGGAGATTCGCTTTCACTGATTAGTCACTATTTTGATTTTATGAGGTATGGTTCTTATTGATTGTAAGTAGCGGTTTGTTTTTCTATTTTTGTAGGTCGCAGACATAAGTCTTGTTGACTACATTGGAGTTGAGGCAGCTAAACATGCAACCTTTGTCCCCCACACCGCTGGAAGATACTCTGTGAAGAGATTCAGGAAGGCTCAATGCCCCATTATTGAGAGGCTCACTAACTCTCTTATGATGCACGGAAGGAACAATGGTAAGAAGTTGATGGCAGTTAGGATCGTCAAGCACGCCATGGAGATTATCCACCTCTTGTCTGACATGAACCCGATTCAGGTCATCATTGACGCCATCGTCAACAGGTATTTTGCTAAGCTTGAGAATTTGCTAAGCTTGACATTTCGTTTTTATTATTAATGTTTTTGATTGTTGTTTGTTTCAGTGGTCCACGAGAAGATGCTACCAGAATTGGATCTGCTGGTGTTGTTAGGAGACAAGCTGTTGATATCTCTCCTCTAAGACGTGTTAACCAGGCTATCTTCTTGATTACCACCGGTGCTCGTGAAGCTGCTTTCAGGAGCATCAAGACTATTGCTGAGTGCCTTGCTGATGAATTGATCAACGCAGCCAAGGGCTCTTCCAACAGGTAAATACACTCCCCATGACTTCGTTATTTTGCTCTCATAAATAATTGAAGTATAGGGAAGCTAATGATAAAACTGTTGTGTCTTGCAGCTATGCCATCAAGAAGAAGGATGAGATTGAAAGAGTTGCAAAGGCCAATCGTTAAAGATTTTCCTTTTGCCCTGATGATTACAATCTTATCGATGAGTTCAATGTTTTATTTTCCTTTAGATTGAAATATGTGTCTCAGATGTTCTGCTCTTTTGTGTTATGAAGTTTATTTCGTTGAATAGAGAAATTTTTGATGCTTTAAGCTATTTCGTATCAGTTTACTGTCAGTTTTTGAACTTATCTTACTGACTGCCTTAAGCTACCAATTGGATCGGTTTTGGTCGGATTGTCCAAATCTCTTTTCTCATGTTTACAATTATATGCAAAACTTACTACTGTATACGTTAATAGTTAATACTTTTTATTCGTTCCAAAGAGGGGATTTGATTTACAAGAAATCAAAACTAGAATAACAAGATGATATGGAACACATTATTTGCTGATAAGCAGCAAAACTACGAGAATTCGCTTTATATTCGACCCATATTTTCATTTGACATTACTTTCCAGAGTACAATTTCATTTCTTAATATGCCACTAATTATCCAAATCGAACACAACACTTACGTACATGCACTCTTACGTTTATAAGTTTATTTATCCCCTTTATAATAAAACGGAAGTACACAACATTGTTTTGGTAAACTTTATAATTTTAATAAATGGTTACAAATAGGTTATACATATATTATAAATTAATTCATATATTAATTGTAACAAATAAAATCTTAATTGTAACAGAAAATCTTAAACGGGTTATTCCAAATTGATAGTTCATGGATATTTCAAACTTTATTTCGGAATATCACGTATATGGTTTCAAATATCTAGAATCACAATATTACCAATTTATTTTCCACATATTTTATTGATAAACCACATCAATAAAAAATTACTAAAAGGATAAAAATATAATCTCAATCATAAAAAGTAATCAAATCTCGCTAATTTAATAAAATTAATTGTGATCTTTGGAATCGTATTCAGAAATTAAAAATTAAACATTAATGCTAGATTAGGAGTCTAGAGCACGGGTTGAAATTCCTTTTATTTATATTATAATTTTAGAATAAAATATAATTGATATGATTGATTTTAAAAGTTTTTAAGGTCCTAATCTAGCATTAATCGTGATCTTCGGAATCATATTTTATTCTAAAATTATAATATAAATAAAAGGAATTCTAACCCGTGCTCTAGCACGGGTATAATCTAGTAATAATGTAAATAAGTAAAGTACCTTTTCATCTTGTCAAGGCCACGACTACCCACAATATGAAGATCAACGTACGTATGTATACTAGAGTTTCAGTACGTTCCTGCAAATAGTAAAAATAATTGTCATCATAAATTATATTTTCAAGAATATGTTATATGTAGATTACATTAGTAATATGTTAAGAGAACAAACTAAAAGTGATTTAGGTTTTGAAAATATAATTTACAGTTATGAACTGTATCCTATAATTAAACATTTTTTTTTACCCAATAATTAAACATTTTATTTCAAGTTTTTTTTTCAAAAAACTTAACACTTGAATCATTGGTGTACAAAATCTTCAATTTTTGAATTAGTTTAAAAGTTAAGGTTTTGATACCAACAAAAGTATAAATTATAAAGAAGAAGCAAAAAAATGAAAAAATTAAACGATAATGTTATCATAAGTTATAATAACTACGTCAAAATAAAAGTAATGGATATTAGTTAGTAGTTCATTGATGCGTATGTTACCGACATCTTGGTCACACGTGTAGAGCTCTTGGTGAGCTTACATGGTTGATCTGTCGGAGTATACAAAATCAATGACATCTAGATGATCTGTGTAGTCAGGGGTGACAAAAGAAAATATATATTATATCACTTAAATAGTATCACAAAACTAAGTGATATTATTTTAAATTACTTTACAATAATTGATATAAAAATTATAATTTTATATCAGTTACAATAATCATTATTATTATGAATTTATATGACATCATCTCATTATAATTGATGCAAAAGTAAATCATTTACATCATTTTCAAAATACTGATACAAAATATAAAAATTTACTTCACTTAATAATTGATGTATTTATCAATTTATACTATCATCACTTAGAAAATGATCCAAAACTTACATCATTAAATGATGTTAGTAAAATTATTTGTCAAATTAATATATTAACTGAATTAAAAGAAAGAAAAAAAGAATATTATGTTACTTTTTAATCGACTAAAACTAAAATTCAAATTGAAAACACAAAAATAATAATAAAAAAAAACAAACTGAAAACAAAAACAAAATAGTCTCGTCGTATTGGTTTGTTTGAGCCAATCTTGCTCCTATGTTGTCAAAAAAAAACAAATAGCCTATATCCCACATCAGCTGTATAATAAAAAAAGCTCTCCTAATTGCTCCTATATATTCTGTTTAGTCGTTCACTTTTAATGGGATAACAAGTTAACAACTATTTGTATAGGCCTCATCATAAATACTGTATAAATAATATATGTAAATTATCAAATAAATATATAAACAAATATAATTAAAATATATATATAATTAAATATTATACTAAATAACAAAATTATTTTCATATATTTTATTATAATATTGATTTTAATATCAGTTTTTCTGAAATGATATAAATATCTAACATTATTTTTTATAAATGATGTAAATATTTTATATCAATTTATTATAAATGATGTAAGACTTGCAACATTTTTTGAAGTGATGTAAATGAACATTGATTCTACTAACTGAAGTAAATATTTATTTCAATTGATACAAATTATTTGCATCAACAAAATGTAAATCACTTATTTAAATGATGCAAAATATTTTAGCATCATTTAAACATGATACAAATATCAAATATAAATGATGTAAACCCATCTTTCTTTTTGGTAGTGTTGGTCTGTTCCAACAGGTAAATACACACACACCCAATGACTTCGATGAGTTCAATGTTTTATTTTCATTTAGATTGAAATATGCTCTTTTGTGTTATCAAGTTTATTTCGTCTCAACTACATTGAATAGATAAATTTTTGATGCTTTAAGCTATTTTGCATCAGTTACTGTCAGTTTTTGAACTTATCTTACTGACTGCAATTAACTACCAATTGGATCGGTTTTGGTCCGATATGATTGTCCAAATCTCTTCTCTCAGGTTTACAATTATATGCAAAACTTATTAAGAGGGGATTTGATTTATAATAAATCAAAATTTAGAAGAAAAATATGCTTCTAACTATCAATCATTGGAATCGGCCAAAACTGTTTGGCCTCTCTCTCTCTTCTCACCTTGATATCTTTTAGAAAGAGGGAGGTGATTTCCGATTCTTATTCTGCTGTCCGGAATTCTCTGGCAAAGCCGTCCAGTTAGTTGTAACCAGTTTCAGCCCGACATCCACTGGCTTCTTATGCAGTGGTTGGTCGGTTACTTGCCCAGAATTTCTGGCTCTTTTAGCAGAGATGTCCAGTTTTGCCGTCCGATCCAATATTTACCGGCTATGAAAGCGGTGGTTGATCGGCTTTTGTCTAGCATCATCGGCTTTTCTAGCGATGATGGCTAGTTTTGTTTTTTTCTCCGGCGTTTGTCCGGTTTCTATCACGGTGACTTATGTGCCGTTGAATGTTTTTAGCTTTCAGATCTTTCGATCTGTGTTGGTGGTGGCATGCGGTGTACGGGAATAATCTAAGCGATCTGCAATTTCAGATGAAAATACAAAGCAATTTCCTCAGCTTATTACAAATGCCTTTTAGCTGTCCCTTGTTTACGACAAGTTGTTTCTGAGCTTCGATTGGTTAAGGAAACAGTTTGGATTAATCAGATTTCTCTTTCTCTAACCCGTTTGGCAAACGATAGAGTTTAACTGATTCTGTATTTTATCCTTATGCTGATTTGCATTTACCGGTGAAAAACAGAAGAATCTATCTATCCTTGATTTCATCTCGGCGATAGCTTTTATTCATCGGAAGAATCGGTGACTCCGATGGCGAAGGATGACGATGGAAACCTTTCAATTGCTCATCTTACACGTGTTACTGATACGTGTCTTTGAGTGGACTTTTTTGACTCAATCTTCTTCTTAAACGGTGCAATAGTGAACTCAAATTGGGCTTTTGTTGTTTTCGTATTTTGTTAGGTTACTGCCTTTGCTTTTGTGCGTCTTTTGTTTAGGCTCGGTTTGTATGCCGTGTATGTTGTGGGCCTTTTGTTTAAGCTCGGTTTGTATGCCTTGTATCTTTAATAAAAAAAAAATCTTTCCAGGGAAAAAAAAAAAACTATCAATCATTGTAAACATTCAACAATACGATTTGGAATACTACGAGAATTCGCTTTATATTCGACCCATATTTTCATTGACATTACTTTTCAGAGTACACTTTCATTTCTTAATATGTCACTAATTATCCAAATCAAACACAACGCTTACGTACATACACTCTTTTTTTTTTTTTCTTTTTTTTTTTTGTTCTTTTCGTAATTAGGACACACTCATTACATATCAAAAGGAACTTATAATAATAACCCAAACATATAAATAGATCCACGTTACTTAGTGAGGAGCTCCTTGGGTGGCTTGACAATAAGGATGGGACAGTTGGCGTGATGAGCGCAGTAATCGCTAACGCTCCCAATAAACGCTCTTCCGAAACGCACAAAGCAAACAAATTGAAAAGCGGTCACACGTTTTGGTGAGTTTGGTTAATTCAATATGATATATAAGAATGTAAATAATAAATACAATACCTTTTGATCTTGCCAAGGCCACGACTACCCACAATAAGAAGATCAACGTGCATCTGCTCCACCGCCTCGCAAAGCATCTCCTTGGCTTCGCCTTCAAGCACTAGGGTTTCGGTACGTATCTGCACATCCATCAGACAACATTTATAAATTACGTGTCATAATAAGAAGATTTAGTTAGCTAGTATATAGTGAAATGTGTTTAGGACCTGTTTGGCTCGGCAAATTTGGAGAGCACGAGAGAGAAGAGCAGCAGAGGTCTCTTGTTGTGCTTTTTTCACTGACTCAATCATCGTCGAAGATGCGTACACTGCTGCTACGTGCGTTCACAAAACCAGGTTATCCACAATAACATTCTTATACAAAAATCAAATTTTTTGGAATGATGACATACTACACCGTTCTGTTTTTCGAGGGTTAATTTTATTTTTCGCTCTAATACGCACTAGAACTTATCTAATAGTAATCGTAAACAAGATTACATATATATTAATATATATATATATATATATATAATCCGACCGTTATCTTGGCTCTTACTATTCAAAACCATAAAATCTGTAATATGATCATTTTTAAGATATTAATTAAAATTCTATAAGATGAGAGATATCAAATTAGGACCAGACCTGTGGCGCCGCCCGGTCCAGCTGGAAAGGCAGCAAAGTGATGGAAAGGGGACTGCACATGAACCACCGTGAGCATTCCACCCTCCGAGTCAGCCGCATCAGTGCCAGTTGTCATTAAGAGGTTAGAGAAATGGTCAATGACCCATTGGAGAGCGTAGAAGCTCGAGTCGCTCTCATCGATAGCAACCATCATCCTCTTCGTCCTAGCCACACTCGGTGCACCTTCCGCCTCTGGCGTCGTCTCTGGCTGCTTCTCCACCGCCGATGTTTTCATTGTCGTAGCTGTTTGATCTTCGGCCATTGATCTTGATTCGTTTAATAGTTTAATTATAAGTGAATGATTTTGTGATCAAACTCTGTTTCGTTTGCAGTCCTTTTTATATTGCATGTTGAGGATGATACGTCTCAAAGTATACTGGACACGTGGCATGCATGGCTGAGAAGATTGTAACGTGCAATAGGATATACTCATATAAATAATCTTTTACTTTATTATTATAAATTATTAAAAAGAAGTTTCATGTTGATCAAATCAACAAACAAAAAAAAGTTGTGTGCGCTATATGTTTTTAGTGGTATGTTGTTTGTTTGCTAATGGTTTTGCTTTCATCGTGGCCATCCCTATCTCTATCTTCTATCTTTGATCCTTCTGCTTTAAATTTTTAAATGCCACTCGGTATAAAGAAAGAGGATAAAAAGAAGCTGAAATCGATTTTTAGTAGGGGATATATGAGTTTAGCGATCGATAAGGCAGAGATTATAGTCTGAATTTGAGATTATATTGTTTAATTTTAAAAATAATGTAAACAAAAATGAAGATTACTTATGTCCCAAAAAAAAAGAAGATTACTTTAATCACATGGAAGTGGTTAGGGAATAAGAGTTCCTTAAATGTGTATAAAGTAATCTAATTTTGTAGATGGAAAAATATTGCATCACAAGTAATTTGTTCGTTTCTCAATCTAACCGTCACCGTCATATAAGTATTACGTACACTTTAACTGCACCTTAAAGCTCTCTCTCTTCACAAGTTCCCAACAAACCGTGAAATAGTTGTCATCAGAAATGATATTTCAGAAACGCAATTAATAGTGACTTTTTTAACAGAACAGAATGAACAATTGAAAATATATAAACTGAATCTTATTTAACAGTTTAATATCGAGTTTTCTTTAAGAATACTAACACTTGAATCATTTACGCTTTATAAATATTTTTATTTCTGGAATTAGCTTAAATATAAAGTTATGGTTTCGATATCAAAGAAAACAAAAAATGTGAAGAAAAGCAAGAAAAAAAAGGAGTAAAGTAAGACGCTGATGTTATGATAACATCAAAAGCTTCTATCATTTTTCCAAAAAGAAGAAACTTCCACACCAACTAAATAAAAGTAATCTATATTATATTAGTTCATTAGATGGGTGATCATTCATTAGACGTTATCCGAGTAATAGTATGATTTGACAAAATCATTTGAATAACTGCTGCGTTTAATTATTGATATTGTTTATAGTCAATATGATTAGTTAGCAGTACAAGTCTATACCTCCATTGGTGATCAATGAGAGGTTGGATGTCTTAAAAATAATTGTAAATTAAGATTTAAGACATCTCATTTTGTTTTTTTGTGTTTTAATAAAGACATTAGCATCCTTTCTTATAGACATTTTTATTAAAATAACAAAAAAAAAATAGTTATAAAAAAAGTTTAAGACATTCATATTGAGTATCAGTGTATCACCAATAAGGTAGCTAGCTAAGCCAATATATACATTTGAAATGATCCTCAACAACAGAGTAGTGAAGACACGATAGTGAATACAAAATACTAAAGTAGTTACATTAAACTATTGGCCGTTGGAATATAGTATATTTATCTTCTTTGATTCTTAAAGAGTAAAGAGCCCAAATCCAGGATCCGCAGTGAATCATGCATGAACAAAAAAAATGAGTTTTGATATGGATCAAAAGTTTAATTTCAATTGTTAATAGACCAATCATAGTCTTGGTAAACGATGTTAACAGAACCTCCTCCATCACCAAGAAGATGGGTTAAAAGACCTGCTTTATTTGCATCTATATAACTCACTATCCACTTCAACATTTTCTTGTCTTCAGTGAAATCTTCTTTGTACCTATATTTACCATAACAAACAAATAAGTGCTTAAAATTCGATCGTAATTATTTTAGTGGATAATTACTAGTTATAATTTCAAAACACCATTTGAGCTATGATCAACACTTTCATTTTGGTTAACCGTTTGATTGCATGCATCGTGTCTCGGTCCATAAGTGCATTAGATGGGTGGGTGAGTATGAAAATTAGCAGAATCTTATTTTGAATTCAACTAGAAATTATGAGGGTAATTTACCTATGACTCATATGTATAAATCTCAATAAGTAGATCTCATAATATCATTATTCAATATTGATATTGTAAAGAGGATAATTACCACTTCATGATTCTTGATAGTTGTATGGTCCTCTTGTCCAAGACAACCTCAATTCCACCATTTTGGAAAAATTCTCTAGCTGCTCGTTTGAGCTCAGCTTCAACTCCTTGCGGTGTGAAAAACCTCACCATTGGACTTGATTTAGTCCCATCGCATAGCCCAAAATGTACTAATGGATTCAGTTTTTGAAGACCAAGCTGCCATCAAACCAGAAGATTAGACCTATATAGGGAATAGTATATCCGATCGAACACGGGTACGTATGAGTATCAAACAGACCTGGAAATCTAAAATTACCTCATGCCGTGTTGTATTTCCGTTGATGAACGGCCTAATAAATGGACTAGACAGCCTGCGACCGCGTCTAAGGATGTCATTTCGGATGGAGTTAAGGGAATAAGAGTAGCCTCCTACAACGTACTGAAAATCTGTAAAGAAGGACCTTCTTGCGATCATTCCCTCGGGACGTCCGATTCTGATCAAGGCATGGATCACCATTGCGTTGTATAAGTTCAAGAAAAATGCTAACATCTCTTCCGTTGAGAGTTCCACAAGATTCAAACGGTGAAGGTCTTGAGCCATATTTAAGTACCTTTATTCATGGCCATGGTCAAAGCATATAACCAAATTAATGAACAAAAATAAACTAAAATCCGTTTATACACTCTTAACTCGATGACATGATAGTACCTTCTAAACTCTTCACTCTGGCTGATTCTCATGTAATCAACACTAGTACGGTCATTGGAGGAATAAGACTCGAGAATAGCAGTCATGATTTTGAAAAGCTTCTGCCCAACCATGGCTGCACTTTGGGGTTCCATGTCGTTGGTAGAACCTCTAAAATTGTAACATTTTGAAATAAATGGCTCATGCTCGAGGAAACGGTAGTAATGATTGCCATCTTCAAACTCGTTTTCTCTACAAATGTTTTTTTTCCAAAAAGATAGAAAATTACACTAGATTAAGACGACAGTTATGCAAAATCCTTTACAAAATACGAAAAGGGAAGGAGATTTATGTACCCAAAGACATGGTGGATAAAGTGTTTCTTGGCTAGCCTCTTGCCAATTTCGACGGCCTGCACAAGAACGTAAACAAATAAGCTTTAACAAACAATATGATCATCAAGATTCAAGAATGATATTAATCTAGATGAAGAATATATTATGTCAAAGTAATTTGACTTTAGGAAAAATATATTTTCTTCTAAAAATAAATTTAAAAGTCCATATATACACACAAATGCATGGATCATACATATTCGATTTTAGTGCCGAAGAATAATATCAAAATCTACCAAAAATAAATAACATCATCGGTCAATCAATCATGAGAAATTGGAATGAAATATCTTATTAGAAAATATATTGTTATAATAGCTTTGACTTAATCAAATCAAATGATTTAACCAAACTTGGTATGTAGCGTCCACGTAAAGATAACATGGGTGGCGTAACACATGATCATTATAAAATTATCGAATTCTCATGTATTACGTACGTACGTACCTTGATCCTCCCACAATCCGAGTGATGAACCATGAGTATCTCGATCATCTCACCGCCGGAGAAACAGTTCTTAACGATCTTCATCTTCAACAAACGATCCTTAATCGGTAGCTTCTGTCTCAAAACCCTAACGAAACTCATCATCTCATCATCACCAGCAACAAAACCGTCTTCATTACTACTGCTCTCTTCGTCGAACCCGTACATAACCGGCGACGGCGCATCGCCGCAACATTTCTCCGTTAAAAACTCCTTGATCCTCCGATCGAATTCACCGCTGTTTCTCAGCGAGTTCAACGCCGTTAAACCTCCGAAGTGTTTCTCGTTGAAAAAGATCTGAGGGACTTGAGACTTCCCTGTTCTCTCGACCAGCTCTTTCTCTCTCTCTGTATACACGTCGATGTTAATCTCCGAGAAATCGAAGCCTCGTTCCCGGAAAAACAATCGGACGGCTGTGGAGTCTCGGCAGTTAGATCTCGAGAATAAAGTCACACGGCCTTTGATCTCTTCTTCGCTTTTCAGCTTCACGAGGACTTTGACTCCGGAGATTTCGAACTCGGTCACGTCTGACTTGACGACGTCGACGTCGTTGTCGCAACTCTCCTGCGAGATCGAGAGGTGTTTCGAAATCGCGTCGCTGCTTCGGCGTATGAGTCTCATCAAATCGGATGTGAATTTCTCCGGAGGATGCAACAGTTCTTCTAAGGAGACACGACGGCCACGTGGCGGTTCGAGTCTCGGGAGCTGAGGATGTGGTGTGAGAATCTTCTGGTCGTCGATTGAGATTTGCTTCATCGGGTTACTACGAGTGGCGGGATGATCGTGATCACTACTGCTCGAGTTTGAATTTGAATATGGAGAAGAGATATTGTTTGCATCTTTTACGGTTTGTAACTTATTCAGATTTTCTCGGACTTTGGCGAGAAAATCTAATTTGGTCATTGAGATTTTTTTTTTTCCTAACAAGATGTTGAAAATGGAGAGAGATAGATATATAAAAATCAGATTTCAACTATTTTGGTAATATTGAAGAGAATAATTAAGCAGTTTTGGTAAGTTTCATACACATCATCTCTTTAGTCAAATTACAATATGTACTGTAATGTAACTCATTTATGAACTAGTCAAAACTCAAAAAGTAGTTTTGGTCCAATGAGAAATAGACCAAACCAGGTGAAACCACTAATAAGCACGAATTGGTTATCTGTAACCTGAAAGATCTGGTACGCTATAAAGTCCCTGCTAGGGTCATTCTTCACTTTCACAAAACTTCTTACCACTTTATCATCAAAGCTCTCATTCTGCTTCAATAACTCTACGACTAAGCTCTTGCGCTTTTCACTGAAGCCATGTTCCAACGGTAGGAACATGATCAAGGTTTTCCTGAAGATAGAGTGCAGCTTCTCATCACAATGAACTTTCTTCTTCTAAAGCACTTTTTAATTCATTCAATTTGCTCAAGACATTGGTAGATTCATCAATCTTTGCCTAAGGGGCTAAGATTTGTGGAGTTGTTTCACTCATATTCTTCCAAACCATGCTTATATTCGTCTCGTTTGTGCCACCTCATTGTATAAACCTACACCTTGAAATTGACAAATCCTCTTTAGTTATATAATAGATACGCAAAACTCACAAACAACCCTTCATCACCAGACATCCTCAGACCAAAACAGCAGCAGCATTATGTTTTTCCTTCATCGGAGTTAAACTAACACTACAAAAAAAAACTATAAATTATTTACATCACTTTCAAAATTAATGACACAAAATATATATATTTACTTCACTTAATAATTGATGTATTTATTAATTTATCCAAAATTTACATCATTTAAAAAATGATGCTAGTAAAATTATATGTCAAATTAATATATTAGCTGACCTAAAGAAAAAGAATACATTATTATGTTACTCTTTAATCCACTGAAACTAAAATTCAATTTGGCAACACAAAAAAAAAAAAACAAAAACAAAATAGCCTATATCCCACATCAGTTGTATAAAAAAAGTTCTCCTAATTGCTCCTATATATTCTCTTTTCACTTAGTTTTACACTAGATTAGGACCCGTGCTAGAGTAAGGCTTGAAAATTTCATTTATTTATATTATAATTTTAGAATAAAATATGATTCCGAAGATCACGATTAATGCTAAATTAGGACCTTAAAAACTTTTAAAATCAATCTTATAAATTATATTTTATTCTAAAATTATAATATAAATAAAGGGAATTTCAACCCGTGCTCTAGCACGGTCCTAATCTAGCATTAATATTTAATTTTTAATTTCTGAATACGATCTCGAATATCACGATTAATCTTGTTAAATTAGCGAGATTTGATTACTTTTTATGATTGAGAGTATATTTTTATCCCTTTAATAATTTATTTATTGATGTGGTTTATCAATAAAATATGTGGAAAATAAATTGGTAATATTGTGATTTTAGATATTTGGAACCATATACGTGATTTTCCGAAATAAAGTTTGAAATATCCGTGAACTATCAATTTGGAATAACCCGTTTAAGATTTTCTGTTACAATTAAGATTTTATTTATTACAATTAATATATGGATTAATTTATAATATATGTATAACCTATTTGTAACCATTTATTAAAATTATAAAGTCTACCAAAACAATGTTGTGTACTTCCGTTTTATTATAAAGGGGATCTTTAATGGTATAACAACAATTTGTGTGGATCCTATCATAAATACTGTATAAATAATATAAGTAAATTATCAAATGAATATATAACAAATATGATTTAAAATAAGTAATTAAATATTATATTAAAAAAATATTTTCATATAATTTATTAGAATATTGATTTTAACATCAGTTTTTCTGAAATGATATAAATATTTAACATTTACTTTTGATAAATGATGTAAATATTTTATATCGATTTAGTAAAAATAATGTAAGATTAACAACATTTTTTGGAAATGATGTAAATGAACATCGATTCTAATAATCGAGCAAATATTTATTTCAATTGATTCAAATAATTTACATCAACAAAATAGAAATCATTTATTTAAGTGATGCAAAATATTTTAGCATCATTTAAATATAATATAAACATAAAATATAAATGATATGAAACCATCTTTTTTTTTTTGTACTGAAAGCTCCTCCTAACAAATTAATTGAACAAGAAGTGTACTTAAACCAATCAATACCATAATTTATGGTTGAGTTGTTGAAGAAGTGACTCCCACAAAAAGCTAAGGACACAAAGCATCGTAAGATCAATTTATGTATGGTTGTTCCATGTAAAGCAATCTTTTTGAATGAATCATCTTCGAGTTCTTAGAGGAGTTAATTTCATCCTCTTCTCTCATCCGTACTAAGATGATCCATCTTTCTACGTCAACAACTAAGATATCCCAATCTCTGCCCACTTTTACAAGCAAATAACCATATTTGGTCATAGCTATCTGATCAGCTGAGTATTGATGGGAAGTTGGGAGAATTCCACTTAGCTCGACATGTAGCTCAGTCCCATAAGAAGACCGCATAGCCATCATGATTCCACAGTTGTATCACTTTGTTTGACATCAGACCAATTACACATTTATCGTCAAATGCGCAAGAAAGAATACCACGTCCAGTTGTTTCATAGGTTTGAATGCATTGTCCTGAATGAGCAACCCACCGTTTGATTACCTCTTTGTCTCCACAGGTAATTAGCTCTTCATCATTTTTACTCCACAAAATCATAACAACCGGAGACTTATGCCCTTTAAGTGTATGCTTGACTGAAAAACTCATCTGTGAGTCGTCCATCTGTAGGAACACCATAATCAACCAATTCATTTTGAGGTTAAGTATATGATATAGCTAACACTCCACAGTTGGGTTTATGTACAAACCTCCCATATAATTGCAGAGTGATATTTCGAACATGAGGCCAAGAAGTAACCATCGTGGGAGAACTTGAGAAACAATATTTCATCTCGATGTTCTTTCAACGTCTGACACACATTAGAGCAAAAATTGGATCATCTGGTGTATCTATAACATCACATATGTAGAGAGAGCTTAACATTAAGTCACTGAAAGTGTGAAGAATACCAAAACGTCATAAAATTGTCTTATTACCTGTAGAGTCTTAGAAGGTATCATACCAAGCCCACAATTATGATCATAGTAGAGGGAAATCTCACTGTCATGAACATTGTGAAACTGGCAACGTTCTCGATCAGTTTTAAGTGTCCTCTCTAGCAGAGACTCCAGCCTCTCTGTTGGGATAACTGATAGAGGAAGCAACCTAGGGTACCACCATATGCATGGAATAATAGATTTGTCATTCCCAAGGATGATCATACTACATAAACCATGTAATTGTCTATGAATGAAAATATACTAGCTACTACTATTATATAGTTACGTTAATGTTTGTACTTGGTCTTGGTGTACATTGGAATCATCGCTGAAGTGATAAAGTCTATGCCAATAATGATCCGATATATATAAATCAACACACTGGAAATAAAAGATAAAAAAAATTCATGACCAGACAATAAGCATATCTATCGATTTCATCATCATTACTCAGTTTGAGAATATGAAGACAACTGAAATATCCAAGGATGATGGACATAACGAATATGAATGTTAATAATAACACAATGTTGTCGACCTATTTACTAAGAAAAACGAGCGCAACAGATATTTTACAGACAGTGTCTATAACGAAACGCGTCTTCGAAAGTGATAGCCGACATAAGTTTTTTTTTCATACCAGAAAAAACAATCCTGGTAAGAAAACCATAGAGATAACCCCATTTATCTGATATAAATTATCATATAATGTTATATTTGGTAGTAAAAGGAGCCTACTAAAAACCAATATATTATGAATCAAAAAAAAGTATTTGATCCTATTATAATTCAGTTCCACAATGTGATTTTTTTAATCTAGGTATTGGTTTGGCTTGTTGGATTTTTAATAAAATAGAAACCAAATGCAAAAATTTAATTGCCTTTTTTTTTTTGGCTCTTGTTCAATTCACTTTTTTAGCAAAATATGTGTAGATTCAAATGTTTTTAAAAGTGAACTTTTTGACCTTTTCATTTTTAATTTGTTTCGATTACATTTTATTGCAATAGAGAAAAGTTAACCTTTATACATTTCATTTTAGTGGATACCTCAAGCCTCAAATAATGTACACTAGGAAATATCTCGTGCTTAAAGTATGAGTCAACATTTAAAAAAAAAATTATAATAGAATAATAAAAGTTTATTGTTATATTTTTTTTTAAAAAATATTTGTTTGAGGGAATATTTATTTTTAATTGTTCTGTAAATCTATATATGTTTTTTGAATACTAATTATTTTAGAATATTATAGTACTAGATTAGGATCCGCCCGATGTGCGGGTTTAGAGTCTTTAAAATAAAACTAAATTTAACAAATAATATAAAATAAATATTTTTAGTAAGTAAATACTATCTATAAAAGTAAATAATACATCAAAGTGTTTAATGTGATATTTGGTGTAAAATGTGTGATTAGACTATTAATCACGTTTTTTTAAATGTCTTCGCTCGTGTGAAGTTTGGGATTTATCTCCGACTCCGGTCTTGTCAGAGGATTTTTTATATGAGTCGATGTACTCGAATTTAGATTTTGTTTTATGGAGGGATGCCTCTCAACAGGGTGATCCTGATCAACTTCTTCAATTACCATGGATTTTATGGACAATCTGGAAAGCCATAAAAAAAAAATTCAAGGTTTAGAGATCGAGGTGAATGACATAATTGCTCAGGCTTTGGGCGATAAGTTAGTCTGGGAAGATACGCTCTCTTTTATGGAGGTCATGTCAGCTCCATCTCCGTCTTTGGATGTCCATATTTCTTCACCTCGTTGTCAGATTGATGGTTCTTGGAAAGCAACCAATATGCATTCAGGATTGGACTGGTGGTGTTGCGTTGGTGAGGAGTGAACCTTGTTGTTGGGGGCCAAGTCTCTAAGACGGAGCCCCTCCCCCTGCATTCGGAGTTAGAAGCGTTGTTGTGGGCCATGGAGCGGATACGTGCTGCAGGGATCGCTTGTCAACACTTTGAAAATGATTGTGCTGAGTTACTCACTGTGGTGCAGTCCCCTAAAGATTGGCCGTCTTTCTCCAACCTGCTCGATGAGTTCCAACTCGCTGGAGTCCTTCCAACTATTCTCCATCTCTTGGATCCCGTGTGCATCAAATCCGAAGGTGAGTTGTCTTGTCCGTGCTTCGCGTTCTCTTATCTCTGAAGTTTCTTTTGTAAACCCCTTCTCTCCGGCTTGACAACTAACCGAGGAATTTTCTTTTAATTTATTGTTTGCGTGAAAAAAGTAAACAAATACACTTTTAGTTAAAAAAATAGTTGTAGATAAGTGCAAATTTATTAAAAGTAAATTAAATTTAACAAAGAATATATATATTTATTTAATTCTTTCGTAAAATGTATAAAATTAAAGAGATAAACTTTTAGTTATAGAAAATAGCCGTTTTTTCTATAATAAACTAAGTAATGTATATCCATTTACAAATATACTATCTACATTACTACTAAAAGTGTATTTGTTCACACAAATATACTTTACTGTTAAAATATACTCATCAGTCTTTACTACTACCAAAAAATTGTCTTTATGAACACATTAAATAGTATATTATATGTCTCTTCACTTTAACATTTTTATAGTTACAAAAACACATACATTAATCTTACATACTCCTATCTTATATGTTACAATAGCAGTCTTTTAAAATAAATTATTTGATTGGTTAAAAAAATGTGAGATGATCTATTTTATTTTATTTTCTTTTACTTCAACAATCTCTTTCTTTATGTATTGGTGAGTATTTACATTTTTTCAAAAACAGTAATTAATTGTATAATTTTCACAATCATATTTTTTTTTATCTTATATAAAAAGTAATCATTTTCTTATAAAATTACCAACTTAAAATTAAAAATAAGTAAACAATATTACAATTTTGAATTTTATGATATATATATATATACATTTTCTTATAATGATTAGGTTTTAAATTTTTACATTTTTATTTTCTAAAAATTTAATAATTTTAGAATTGACATGTGCCAACATCTGAATAATATAACTGACACATGTCACGATCTTGTTAATTAGTAATTTTGACATCAAATTTTATATAATAAGATTTTATTTTTGACGTATATTATATTTTTATATTGTTTGTTTGTTGTATTTGCATCATTATTTTGTGAAATATGAAGTAGTAATTTTAATATTATAATTACGAACAAATAAAATTTATTAATTTATCAGCTATATAAATTTAGTTTTACCAATCCGCCAATGTGAAAATTAAAACACACATTTTATTTTCATAGATCGAGTAATATATCTTTGTTTTTAAAAGTTCAAATCACAACATATGCAGAAAAAAAATTTGCATTTTATTAATCATAAGTATTATATGAAAATTTCAAACAATTCGTAAATAAAATAAAATAAAGATTATAGTAGAATCATAATTTGAAATTTCAAGTACAAATTATTTTTGATTTGAATAGATTTCTTTTATTTTTCTAGAATTTTTTATATTTGATCTGTCAACCTTTTTTATATTAATTATATATATTTAATTTATTAATTAATCTTAATTAAAAAATTTTAAAGGCAATTGAATGAATTTTTTTACAAATTTTAAGGTTAGTTTTATATTTGTAGTTTTCAATTAATATAGTAGGATAAACAACCTTTTTTGTTGGTAATAAATAATATTGTAACAAATTAATGTTAAATATAATATGTCAAAAAAGTGTAAAACTTATAAATGAAGGTGGATATTATAAGTATTGTTATACTATTTATATAGTACATCATTCACATTTAAAGTTGTGTGACAGGACATAGTAAATAACAAAATCTAAGCATTAATTTCCGTATGAAATTTCCTAAAATATACTTATGAAACTTGCATTTCCATTTACCCTATTTATAAAACCCTTGAGAATAAAATTTTTTGAAGCAGAGAGAAGTAGAGAAGCCCAAAAGTTCACCGAAGGCCTCCAAACATCGTCACGGTCACAGTCACGTTTGAGCCCCGTGGAGAGTTTTAATTGGTGTTAACATGTACCTGTCGCATTCTCATTAGCCTGTCACGCTTCTCAGACGAGCCCTCAGGGGAACATATAAATCTGAATCCCAATAGTATTCGGAATTACAATACAAACCCTTAAGTTTAGTAAATATATCGTAATTATCCCTATCGAAAAGCGAGAAAGAGTAAGAAGAAATTGAGAGCGATTGATCTCTCTCCGTCCTTCTGCAAGTTCTCTCTATTTCTTCCCTCACTCCTTCGTCTTGTCCCATCTCTCTGCTCGACGCTCTCTTCTCTACTTCTCGATCCATCCGTGAATCGCTCTCGGAGCAATGACTATGATGACTCCGCCGCCGCTTGATGTAATCTCCGATTAGCCTTGTTTTTTTTATTTTTTGGTGTTTTGTGTCAATTTGATGTCGTGTTCGTGGGGGTTTTTTATAACGCGTATTCTACCTTCTTCTGCTTCGGATTTTTTACTCTCTTCGTTTGACCGATCCGTTAGGGTTTTGTTTCTCTGTATTTCGAAGGCGGTAGAATCATCGGGAGATTACCGTGTGTTTTTTTTGGGTGATTGCGGTTTCCGTTTGATGTTCTGATCACGGGGTTGGGAAATTAGGGTTTCTATTAGTCGGAAGTCTGATTTTTCTTCTTACGATTTTGACAGCAGCAGGAAGACGAGGAAATGCTTGTTCCGAATCCGGATTTGGTCGAGGGACCTCAGCCTATGGAAGGTGAAATTTTCTGCTTCTTCTACTTTCGTCTGTGTTATATACTCTGATTGTTTTGTGTAGATGCTGTATTACTCGTGGGATAGTGCTGGAGGGTAGAATTGATGTTTTCACTGTGCGCTAGGGTTTTGTCTATTTTTTGGTTTGTGGATTTCTTAACGAGTTGTTGATGCATTTGTAGTTGCCCAAACTGAGACTGCTGCTACCACTGTGGAGAATCCGCCAGCCGAGGATCCTCCAAGTCTGAAATTCACGTGGACCGTCCCTATGTTCACTAGGCTCAATACCAGGAAGCAGTACTCTGAAATATTTGTTGTTGGAGGTTATAAATGGTAATGACATATAGACTTTTTGATGCTTTTTTTTGCAATTGATTTCATGATGTGCATTTCATTGGTTGACGTCATGTGAGCTTCTATTTTTTTTCCTCTTGCAGGCGTATATTGATCTTTCCCAAAGGAAACAATGTTGACCATTTGTCCATGTACTTGGATGTTGCTGACGCGGCCAGTTTGCCGTACGGGTGGAGCAGATATTCACAGTTCAGTCTGGCTGTAGTGAATCAAGTCCACAGCAGATATTCCATCAGAAAAGGTATCTTAGTTTATTAATTTCGTTATCTGAATGCATGCATAAAATGTGAATTATGTTTAAGAGGAGTACATGGTCGACCTTGCACTGCAGTCAAGTTACCTGGAAACTGAATTGAACATGATGATTTTTCATGCAATTTTTTTGAACTTCTTAAGAGCCAATGACTTTGTTACTTGTTTTCTGGTCAACCTGCTGTTCTGATTACTTTCTTTTTGCATGTTGCAGAGACGCAACATCAATTCAACGCAAGAGAAAGCGATTGGGGGTTTACATCATTCATGCCTCTCAGCGAGCTCTATGATCCCACTCGAGGATATATAGTGAATGACACTGTTCTGATTGAAGCTGAAGTTGCTGTGCGTAAAGTTCTTGATTACTGGTCATATGACTCAAAAAAGGAGACTGGTTTTGTTGGACTTAAAAACCAAGGTGCTACCTGTTACATGAATTCTCTCCTGCAGACGTTATACCACATACCTTACTTCAGAAAGGTTGGATGCACGTCTTGTTTTTTCTTCTTCAATTTGCTTAATCAGGAGTTCACTAAATTCTATATAAAGACATCTGAATAATGAACCGATGCTTGTAGGCTGTGTATCACATGCCAACGACTGAAAATGATGCACCGACCGCTAGTATCCCATTGGCGCTCCAAAGTTTGTTTTACAAACTTCAGTATAATGACACCAGTGTAGCCACAAAGGAGCTGACAAAATCGTTTGGTTGGGATACATATGATTCTTTCATGCAACATGATGTCCAAGAACTCAACCGAGTTCTCTGTGAAAAGCTCGAAGACAAGATGAAGGTAAATTTTCTTCGTCGGCCCAGCCTTTCTTCCATTCCCAGTTGGTATTTTATGTTTTACTTTCTTTTTTGCCTTTTTCAAGGGAACTGTTGTGGAGGGAACAATACAAAAGCTATTTGAGGGTCACCACATGAATTACATTGAGTGCATTAATGTAGATTACAAATCTACTCGAAAAGAATCATTCTATGGTATGTACTTTTAAACAGTAACGCATCTTCAGTTGTCTTATTTTATTGAAGCTGATATGTTTATATCAAACTAACTGTACAGTTGTGTACTTTGACTTGTGACAGACCTCCAGCTTGATGTTAAAGGCTGCAAAGATGTATATGCTTCTTTTGACAAGTATGTTGAAGTCGAACGCCTTGAAGGAGACAACAAATACCATGCAGAAGGACATGATTTGCAGGTAGGCTGTCGTTTATGTTTCTTTAATTGGTTCTTGGGGATGTTGAGAAGTGTCAGTGTCTCTATGTTGGTCCTATGCAAGTCAATCTAGTCTATCATTTCCTGCAAATTATTTGGTGTTCATAATGCGTGTGGATGCTACCAACTACCAAGCAAGCTAAATTAGGAAACTAGAAAAGCTTTTTTACTTATAATTTTTCAAAGCAGCGGAAAAAGTTGTGTTTGAGTAACTGTCATTGTTACTGTGGACTAATCTTATATTGGAATGATTTATTTATTTATTTTCAGGATGCAAAAAAAGGTGTTCTATTCATAGACTTTCCACCAGTGCTTCAACTTCAGCTCAAGAGGTTTGAATACGATTTTATGCGGGACACAATGGTGAAGGTTAGTATCTGAAATTCCACTTACCCAACAAAGACAGCATGTAGTGCCGACTGTGTTTAGACTTGCTTTTAGGCTGACGTTATTAGATTTACAGATCAATGATCGGTATGAGTTTCCTCTGCAACTGGATCTCGATAGAGAGGATGGAAAATATTTATCCCCTGATGCCGACAAGAGTGTCCGCAATCTCTACACCCTCCACAGGTATATATTTTTATTGTATCTCTACTTTTGTAATTTGAGATACAGTAGATTCAAGCAGGGCTATATAGTGGTGGGATTTTTCCTGAAGTATATAGTTCTATTGATTATAAGGCTAGGTTCCTCTCCTCAGGAATCCGTTGCCGTAGCTTAGGTTTCCCTTGAAAGATGGACAGTTCATCTTCCTTCTGTGATAGTGAAATACAAGTTGAATTATGTTGTAGTAAGATCTTGTTGTTCCTTGTGGGCTTGCTTGAACAGTTTGCTGCTCATTTTCTATGCAGTGTCTTGGTTCATAGCGGAGGAGTGCATGGAGGGCATTATTATGCTTTTATTAGGCCAACACTTTCTGATCAGTGGTACACATCCTTCAACTCTTTCATGCTAAAACAAGTTTTGTATTTTGTAATATAAGTTATTTTAATTGAAAGTTAGTTTCCTCATCATCTAGGCTTAGCAAGGCACGAGTCATTTCGTATGATACTGAAAAATGTTATCGTATTTCTAATGGCTCTTCTATCCACATATCCAAACGTGGATTTACTGTTATTAGTTTCACAAATAAGATTCACTGTATAAGTGATCTTTATAGTTTCTTTTTTGCTTCCCTTTTCTCCCAAATTATCCACTGAAATAAGTCTTTCTGGTGTCTGTTTAGATGACAATAATGAACAAATTTTTTCATTGCTTTACTTTTAAGACTATCTAAACTTAATTCTCTCAGGTATAAATTTGATGATGAACGGGTAACGAAGGAAGATGTGAAAAGGGCACTGGAAGAGCAGTATGGTGGTGAAGAAGAGGTAACACTCTCTTCCTAGGTTTCTCTTTTTGCTTTGCTCTTATTTTTCTCATTTTATGTACTTTCAAATTTTGTGTCGCTTCAGTTACCGCAGAATAATCCTGGTTTCAATAACCCACCTTTCAAATTCACAAAATACTCGAATGCGTACATGCTTGTTTATATTCGGGACAGTGACAAGGATAAAATAATCTGCAACGTTGATGAAAAAGACATTGCGGAACATTTGCGGGTAAGAAATTCATTTACACGCTTTTTCCTGTTTACCTATCTTTGTGTTGCCTGAATCAGTTAATTATTTTCTGACAGGTGAGGCTGAAAAAAGAACAAGAAGAAAAGGAAGATAAAAGAAAATACAAGGCTCAAGCTCACCTTTTCACGACAATCAAGGTTTTCTACTGGTCTAAAAGTGAACGCAGACGTAATTACCTATTGCTGGTATAGGTTTGAATTAATGATCTTACTAATGCAATTTAACTTTCATAAAGGTCGCAAGAGATGATGACATAGCTGAGCAAATTGGAAAGAATATTTATTTTGATCTTGTTGATCATGAAAAAGTTCGGAGTTTTAGAATCCAGAAACAGACCCCCTTTCAACAGTTTAAGGTACATGCCTGTATATTCCTATTTGTTTCCAGACAAATGCAATTTATTGCAGCAAGAGATAGGGTTTGTGAAGAAGCTTCTTTCTTGGTAACCTGAATCTATCTTGAAGGAGAAGAATAGTGATCAGGATTCTGATGAGAAGTATATTGCTTTCGTTTGGAATCTAGTTTGTTTAAGGGTTTTTATAAGATGCTGTCTTCGATGGAATTATTCATTGGTTGCAAGTTTCTTAGTGTCTTGTGTACTTAACATTGTTTAAAATTTGTCCTCGTGTAGGAAGAGGTAGCCAAAGAGTTTGGTGTCCCGGTTCAACAACAGCGGTTCTGGATCTGGGCAAAGCGTCAAAACCATACTTATCGTCCCAATCGTCCCCTGTTACCTAATGAAGAATTACAGACGGTAGCTATACTTATGTTTTTTATAAGCTATACTTTGTTTTTTATAATTGCTTCATGCCTATGGTTTGCGTCTTTCATTTGGTATTATTCCTTTCCTGGACTTTAAAATGTACAACACATAAAAACCGTCTCTTTGTCTAGTTATTTTTTAGAATGTACTCGCTGATTTTTTTTCTGTGTCTAGTTATCTGCTCGTAAGACATATTACTAGTGGGGATTATTCTTGTATTAGGTGTGGTGAGGTAGTGGTGCCTTTTTAGGTCTCGTTATTACACTAGTTTCTCGTTTCTCATATCTGCCATTCCTAGGTAATTAAATTATGTTTTTTATATTAGGAGTAATTAATTTTTAAGATGTTATTGTAGGTTGGACAAATAAGAGAGGCATCTAACAAGGCAAACAATGCTGAACTGAAGCTGTTTTTGGAAATAGAGCGCGGACCGGTAATACTACACTGCTGCAAAGTTTAATTGTTGAGGCCTATTCATTTAATGAAAATCTGAAACCAATTGGTCAAAGGGAAGAAATTAAATAGTCGTACTAATTCTTAAATTAAAATGATCCAGGATGACCGTCCTATTTCTCCCCCAGAAAAATCTCCTGAAGATATTCTTCTTTTCTTTAAGCTCTATGACCCTGTGAACGCAGTACTAAGGTAATTCTAGTACCCACCACTTTTTCACTTTGACGTCTGTTCAAACAAAAGGTGGTATACTCCCGTATATTCTCATCCTAAAAGCATTATTTCTTTCTTCTATTTTCTTTTTAATGGAGAATTTGTCACCTTTTCCCTGTTTCTTGTTTGCATCATTCTTACATCACTTTGTCCATATGTTGTAGATATGTTGGCAGGCTCATGGTGAAAAGTTCCAGTAAGCCCATGGATATAGTAGGGCAACTGAATAAAATGGCCGGCTTTTCCCCTGATGAGGAAATAGAACTTTTTGAGGTTGAGGCTGGTGCCTTTTAGTTCTACCTTTTCATCATACTTATGGCCATGAAACATTTCATTTAATTGGTATTTGTGCCCATTTTCAGGAAATAAAGTTTGAACCTTGTGTAATGTGCGAGCATCTAGATAAGAAGACTTCTTTCAGACTGTGCCAAGTAATGTTAATCTCATTGTATCAAATGTGTCAAGTGATGTTTCATAGTTTGTCCTATTGATTGAAATGGTTTTCTGGCGTATAGATTGAAGATGGAGATATCATTTGCTATCAGAAACCTCTTCGTATCCAGGAGAGTGAATGTCTATACCCAGATGTGCCCTCATTTTTGGAGTATGTTCAGAATCGAGAGGTATAATTAACCTGGGCAATGATGGCAATCTTAAAATGGGCTCTAACAGTAGAGCTCCAACTGTTATAGCTTCTTTTTATCAAACTGTGATGATTAGCGTCTTTTTATCAATTCCTTGGAAACTACTAATAGTTGCTGACAAGTTTTGGTGGTAACTAACTTATGTGGTTTGTTATTTCGTAGCTGGTGCGTTTTCGTACTCTGGAAAAACCAAAAGAAGACGAGTTTATTCTGGAGTTGTAAGTACCTCTATGGACAACTTTGTGTCATTTATTTCAGTATTGGAATTCGTAATGCTTCTACTTTCAGGTCAAAGCTGCACACTTATGATGATGTTGTCGAAAGAGTGGCTGAGAAGCTTGGCCTTGATGATGCATCGAAACTTAGGCTTACATCTCACAATTGCTATTCCCAGCAACCCAAGCCTCAGCCAATAAAATACCGTGGAGTAGATCATCTTTCAGATATGTTAGTTCACTATAATCAGGTGATTGACGTTGGTTTGAGTGAACTTACATATGTTTTTTCGATTCCAATGCTGAATTGCTTATGACTCTTCTTCTTTTTCAGACGTCTGACATTTTGTATTATGAAGTTCTGGACATTCCTCTTCCAGAATTGCAAGGTCTTAAGACTTTAAAAGTTGCTTTCCATAGCGCCACAAAGGATGAAGTATGGGTTGAACTTTTATTTGTGATTTGTAGCTCTCTACACATGCTATTGTATTTCAGTCCTTAAAACTCTTAAAATTGCAGGTGGTAATTCACAATATCAGACTACCTAAGCAGAGTACTGTTGGAGATGTTATTAATGAACTTAAAACAAAGGTCAGTATAGTTACAATTTTTTATTAGATCATTGCATGCATCTCTGCTAATTGGCCACATATTGAGCTGTGTTTTCTCCTTATAAAGTGCTTGTCTTTTAATGGATTCGGCTCTATATTTTGTGGTTTAATCTATTTCATAGTTTAATATAATCTACACTTGTGCATCAGGTGGAACTTTCGCATCAAGATGCAGAACTGAGGTTACTTGAGGTCTTTTTCCACAAGATCTACAAGGTAACAGGCTAACTTCTTGTCTTTTACATTGTAGTTAACTTTTTAACTATTTTAAGATTATGGCTTGTAGACTATACCACATCTCGTGTGATCTACTTTGCAATCTTCTCGAACTGAGCAAATTTTTGATCCAATTTGTTCGGGTGCTCGTTGCAGATATTTCCATCTACTGAAAGAATTGAGAACATCAATGACCAGTACTGGACTTTACGGGCAGAGGAGGTATATCTCTCTTCCTCACCTTCTTTCGCTTTAGTTCTGTAATCGTCCAAGCTTTTTATTGTATTTTGTATCTTGTTTCTCCGATGGAAGTAGATTTTGGTTTCTTGGAACTTTTTGCCCGTCTCTTTTTTAGTTTAAAACTTGCAAAATTAAAATGATGTGGTACATTTGTAATTGAATGAGATAATCATTTTACTGCATTCGCTGTTTTGGAGTCAGAGGCATAGGTTGTTTGGATTGATAATTGCTTGAGTGGAACGTCATCTGCATTGTAACTAGTTTGTGCAGGTTATTTGAATGCTTGAGATGAATAGTTGCATTTGAGCTACATTAGTAAAATGTAAATGCAAGTTTTTGCTGGTTAATGACTCAAAAGATGCTGAGTTTCTTCTTTTGCTATCGTGTGAAATCTCAGATACCTGACGAAGAGAAGAATATTGGTCCCAATGATCGGTTAATCCATGTATATCATTTTACTAAAGAGCCCGGACAAAATCAGGTGGTAGTCCATATCACTCTTAAGTTACTTGAAAAGCTATATGAGGAGTCCAGTCTTTTGGATGGGAGATTTTTAAAACTTTGTTAACCATATTTTCTTTTGCAGCAAGTACAAAATTTCGGCGAGCCCTTCTTTTTGGTAATCCATGAAGGTGAAACTTTAGAAGAAGTCAAGACCCGTATCCAAAAGAAACTTCATGTCCCTGATGAGGACTTTGCCAAGGTATGCATGACTTTTGTCTGATTTGATAACAGTTAAATATGTAATTAAGTTTATTAATTGTTATTATTGGTGGCGGAGTAAGATCATTGTTAATGTGTTTTTTGTCTTGTCTTATTCAGTGGAAGTTTGCATCTTTTTCAATGGGACGACCCGATTACTTGCAGGACACAGATGTCGTTTATAGTCGCTTTCAGGTAAGGACTTTTATCTTTAGTTCTGTTCAAAAAAAAAATCGGGATTTAACTCTATATTTTTTCGGAAACAAAAAATGACTTAACAGAGAAGAGATGTGTACGGTGCGTGGGAGCAGTATCTTGGGTTGGAGCACATTGATAATGCTCCTAAAAGGGCTTATGCTGCAAATCAGGTAAGAAGCTCTCGCTCGTTTTCTAAGAATCCATCTCCCTTAAGTCTAACATCTGTTTGAATGCTCTTGTTGTAGAACCGACACGCATATGAGAAGCCGGTGAAAATATACAATTAGGGGAGAGACATGGCGAGGATTCTCAAGGGTGGTTTTGGTGCGAGGATAGGATGTAGAGAGTCTCAATTTAGATTTGATAACTAAAATGAATATATATCTTTCAGGAAAGGGTTTTGATTTTGGCTCTGACATTAGTAAGTGTGATCTATTTTGCTTCCGAAACTACTCAGTTGGTGTTAATATGGTATTGTCTGAGAACTCTCTCTCCCCCCCCCTTTTCTCTCTGCAAAATTCCCATTTTGAAGACAAAGGCCCCGTTCTTGGATTTGAGAGGGCGTTGGCTTTTTTTGGTTCTCAATTAGGATATTGTATTTCGAGGTATAGTTTTAAATATTTTCAAAATATTCTACCCTTTTCGCTGTTTATTTCTCTCTTATTTCCTCCTTTCAACCTTAATGAAATCTTGGGATAGGTTTCAGATTCATGTCCTTTTACGTGACAAATCAAACCTATGGCCTCTTGCTCAATATTTCTCCATGTACAAGAATTCGAAATTATTGTCTCAAGCTTACACTTTACAGTCTTTACTGTAATATGTAAACAAATGAGTTATTCACAAACGTGTACAAATCAAACCCTCCCGAGATGAAACACAATACAATGAAAACAATATTCCAATTATTTTATAGCATTAATGATTTCTTTTATAAATAATATTCGAATTACTACTGTTTAATGTGTTTTTTTGATAAGAGTATGGTTCCGACTATTTTGGTAAGACACACATATCCCGAGAAAATGGATCTATAACCTAGCCACGTTGTAGTAGTATTTAGAAAAATAGAACAAACGAAGCTTGTCAAATTAAACAAGTGGTCACGACTTTTCCTGACACCATTAAATGATCATACAACAATCTCACTTTTCTCACCATATATTTCTATTTCAGATTCATGTAAAAGATCTATGCATTTTCTTGTTTGTTTCACCAAACTTCTTGTACGTACTTGTATACGTTGCTTTACAAAAGATCGCTTGCTTTCCCTTTTCACACTCCGACGACTGTGTTGTACGTACCATAAACAGCAAAGAGCAATCCGCAAATCACGATGAATACATCGACGGATTTGTGCCATACATTTAGTGAAGGACCGAGCAGCGTGAGGTGATAAGAAGCCGGCAACACAAACGATATGAGTGCACACAAAGTACTTCCAACAAGAGATGCAAATGTACCAAACCCTGGGACTAAACTCGCGATTGCTGCAAGTCCTACCACCAAAAGTGTCCTCGTCACAAAAATTGCATATTTTGAGACTGAACCTGTTTCGTTGCTGTAATCATGATGATGCTTCCGTTGAAGGCATTCTATCCTCTTCAGTTTCTGCTCTATGATCTCGTTAAGCGGATGTACCATGATTGGAAATGTAAACGTCAATCCCACACATAACCCAATCTGGTTAAACCAAAGAAACAGAATCAGCTTACATGATCAACAAACACCAAGATGCCAAAAACAGATCTTTCAAATGATATACAAGCTTCCACACAAATCTATTCAAAAGGCAAATCATAAGCAAGAACAGAGCAGTAAAACATTTATAACTGGCATAACTTTATACCTGGACAGCAATGGCAGACCAATTATTAGGGAGGTTAAGTGTGATGATATCCTTTGTTTGATCACCATAAGCCATATAACCACAAAACCCAAACAACACATAGACAAACGTAATCCCCGCAAGAACTTTAGCTAACAACTTAGGAAAAGCTTCTCTATCCTTCATAGAACTTTCTAAAGCCAAAGTCATAGCAAAACCTTCAAAACAGAACACAGCAACTCCTCCAGCAAAAGGTAAACCACCAATGGTAGACGAAATAGCAATTCTATCACTAAACGAAAAGTCTCCTTCAACCACCATTTCCACATTCTCTTTCACAACGAAACACATCGCTATAATATTGCAAATATCAGCAAAGATACTGAAAGGCGACAGAGCTGATAAAGAAGTGATCCAAGACAATCCAACTTCAATTGGAACCAGAATCAAGATGAAAGAAACCATACTCAACCCATACGAAGTGAATATAGAAGACAAGTTTCGACCTATGAAGACTAGATACGCTACTGAACCACCACATTGAGCTGTGAAAATGAGGAACTCGGTTAAGTATCGACCTTTTGTTCCCATACATTTATAACCTAAATCACCATACGTTTTCGATTCTTCTTCTCCTTCTCCTTGTTCCGATTCTAGCTTGTCTCTGCACTGAATCTGCAATCGAAACAATCCAAAATTAGATTTACGTTGTTGAGAGATTTAAGGATTTTGAGGGGGGGGGGAGAAAGGAAGCTAACGAGGAGGAGCATGCAGTAATAGGTAGCGAATCCGACGATGATGACGCCGAGAGATCCGGCGAACCAACCGGCGATACGGAATGCGTAAGGGAGGCCAAGGACGCCTGTACCGACGATGGAGACGATAATGTTTCCGAGGGTTTGAAGAGCAGAGGTTCTGTCGCCGCCGGTTGTTTCAGACGGCGGTGGTTTTATCAGAGGAAGAGATGGATCATCGTTCGCCGCCGTCAGGTTTTTGATCGCCATCGCCGAGATTCACTATTGTTTCTTTTTTTTATTATTTTTTTTTTGGTTTTTTTTGTTTTGTTGCGAAGATTTTTCTCGATAACATTTGGAGACGTGAGAAACATTGCCGCCGCCATTTTTATAGGTGTCATTGTATCCCCCGCCCAAAGATTGATTTCTCGATCTGACGTGGCACCACAGCATCCTTACATCTGGCACGTGCGTACCACGCGCTCCGTCGATGAGATAGATAGATCTCTGTGCACAATTTGGAAGCCAGAGGGTGATATAATAAGTAAAAAGGAAGATGGAGAGAAATTCAAAAAATATCCACAGATTTGTCTGTTCTTTTATAAAATTCAATTTTCTGACATCAATAATAATTGGTAGTTAGATCCAAAAAAAAAAAATAATGCATATAGATGGGAAAAATTATGCAAAGTTTTTGACGTGTCTGCAACAACTGATATGATATGTCTGTAATGGTAATGTTGATAAGAGTTTGTTTTATTATGAATGGGAACAATATATATTGTCAATTATTTTGTAGAGAAGAAGATTGTACATATTGATATTGTTGTCGCATATGAAGCTTTGACTGTTTTGTGTTCTACTTTTAAGAAGAAAATACAGTTGTCTTAAACAACTCTCAAGTTATACTTAACAACTAATAAAATGTCAGAAGTCAGCTATAAGAGCATGTGCATTGGTTGATTTTTCACCCGTCCCAGGCTAATAAAATGTTTGATTTAAATCAAAAACAAAATAATATTGTAGAACCGTTCCTACAATTGGGACGTAATTTGCATCGTCCTTCTTAACACGTGGCAACGTGTGGGTGGTTGTTGTTGTTTCTGTAGATTTTTCCCTTTTCTTCTTCTTCTTCTTCTTCTTCTCCATTTTCTCGAGATTTAGCTTTTTTTCTCTTCGTGATCGGGAACGTACTGATCAGATTCGTGTCCCAGGTAAGATTCTCAGCTGAAATCGAATTCGTTTCTCGATTTTTTTTTTTCTCTCTAGATCTATCTAAGTGTGTGATTTGAAAATTTGTATACCCCAAATAGTCTCGTCTTCAGTTTGGAATTTTCATGTAATTCGAATCATGAGTGATCAATTGAATTTCTAATAGATCTTTTGCTCAAGGAGTGATAATTGATTTTTGTTGTACATTGTGTTCTAGAGAGAAAATCACTTTTGTTGTACATTGTGTTATAGAGCGAAGTGAGCAGTAACTTCTTTTTCACTTTATGTTGCCTCTTATTCGTGTTCTTTTGTTGGCCTTCGTGTTGGTAGCATGTCATAGCAAACTGATTGTGGTTATCACTAAACATGGTTTGCTTAAACTTAGGGCAATGGGTCATAACATGGATATTTGTGTAGATAAGAATTGAGAAATGGATACTGTTTGATTAGAAAGATTCTTAATCACATGTCTTTACATTATGAGAGGAAGATAGCTGAGTTCATTGGTGCAACTAAATGCTTGAGAAGTTTGTGCTTTTTTGTAATATTTTCCGGTTGGAACAAGTGGTTTTATCATCAGTATTTTCTGAAACTCACATTTTGAGCTCTATTATGCAGGCCAAAGTTCTAGAGGCTTTAGAAAGTGCAGGCGTTTTCACATCTGGTGGTTTGGTCAAAGAAAAGGTATTCAATTCAGCCTTTCTTCGACAGTCTTGTATCAAAGCATGACTAATCAAAATTTATCTGTCCTCAACCATGCAAACACTAGTGGAATGGTTTTGACAAAGTGCCAAGAATAACAATTCTGTAAACATGAAACTGCAGGTCCTCTTTTGTAGTACAGAGATCGGAAGAACTTCATTTGTCAGACAGCTAGAACCTGACTGGCATATCGATACAAACCCAGAAATCAGCACACAACTAGCTGTAAAGTCTTTTGCTTGTTTACTCATTTTATATTCTCATGTTGCTTCTTTAGTTGACTGATATATATCTCTCTTAATTGCAGAGGTTCATCAAATATCAGCTTCACGTGGCTGCAGTGAAACCAGAGCGAATAGCTCCGAATGTGTTCACCTCGCAGTCGATAGAACAGTTCTTTGGATGTGTTTGATGTCAAATGAAAAGAGAGGTGAAAGATATATGTTGTCTTGAGTCCTGACTTGTATAGTGCTTTCCTGAACACACAAGAGAGGTTGAATTGTATAGTACCTAGCTGTGGTTGCCAGTTCATTTTTGATTGCAATTAAGAACTCTGTGGTTCCTTTTGTTTGGTGCTACAGATTCATGATGAAGCAATTTTGATTCTTGAATGTTGTTGTTAAGTTTAGTTTTCTTGGAAAGAAGATTTAATGAGTGCAGAAGTTATGGTTTATCCTCTTTGTTTCAGATTTTATGCTCACAACATCCCAATCTCTTTGTGTCATACTCTTTGTTTCTTATATCATCAGCTATTGCATTTGTTTTTTTACTTATCATTTACTCCCAGGGGCTCTCTGCTTCTATTATATAGTGCTTTCATGAACACACAAGAGATCAAGAGGACAGTAGAAGATATTTGGATTAGCAAAGAGGATAATGTGACATGTAGGTTTGATTCTGATGAAGGTAACAAAAAGGCTCCATCAATTTCAGCTGCTGTGGAGGTAACAAAAAGGCTCCATCTGCTATGGTTTGGTGTTCCCTCCGATCCATTTGAATCTTAACTTAACTTAACAAAAACTTGTTGGCCAATACAGAATGCATAGGAGGAAGATCCAAAACTTTCCTTAACACTAAACATATGTTTGTAACTTTGTAATTTTCTTATGTTTTATTTATTTAAATAATTATTTTTTTAAATTAAAAATACTATGAAGGACAACACCTGAAGGACACCAATGCTATAAAAAACTTAAGAAACTTTCAAAATATAAATAAAATAAGTGAAGGACCAAAATTCTGTCCCAACCAATGCACATGCCCTAAGAGCATGTGCATTGGTTGATTTTTCACCCGTCCCAGGCTAATAAAATGTTTGATTTAAATCAAAAACAAAATAATATTGTAGAACCGTTCCTACAATTGGGACGTAATTTGCATCGTCCTTCTTAACACGTGGCAACGTGTGGGTGGTTGTTGTTGTTTCTGTAGATTTTTCCCTTTTCTTCTTCTTCTTCTTCTTCTTCTCCATTTTCTCGAGATTTAGCTTTTTTCTCTTCGTGATCGGGAACGTACTGATCAGATTCGTGTCCCAGGTAAGATTCTCAGCTGAAATCGAATTCGTTTCTCGATTTTTTTTTCTCTCTAGATCTATCTAAGTGTGTGATTTGAAAATTTGTATACCCCAAATAGTCTCGTCTTCAGTTTGGAATTTTCATGTAATTCGAATCATGAGTGATCAATTGAATTTCTAATAGATCTTTTGCTCAAGGAGTGATAATTGATTTTTGTTGTACATTGTGTTCTAGAGAGAAAATCACTTTTGTTGTACATTGTGTTATAGAGCGAAGTGAGCAGTAACTTCTTTTTCACTTTATGTTGCCTCTTATTCGTGTTCTTTTGTTGGCCTTCGTGTTGGTAGCATGTCATAGCAAACTGATTGTGGTTATCACTAAACATGGTTTGCTTAAACTTAGGGCAATGGGTCATAACATGGATATTTGTGTAGATAAGAATTGAGAAATGGATACTGTTTGATTAGAAAGATTCTTAATCACATGTCTTTACATTATGAGAGGAAGATAGCTGAGTTCATTGGTGCAACTAAATGCTTGAGAAGTTTGTGCTTTTTGTAATATTTTCCGGTTGGAACAAGTGGTTTTATCATCAGTATTTTCTGAAACTCACATTTTGAGCTCTATTATGCAGGCCAAAGTTCTAGAGGCTTTAGAAAGTGCAGGCGTTTTCACATCTGGTGGTTTGGTCAAAGAAAAGGTATTCAATTCAGCCTTTCTTCGACAGTCTTGTATCAAAGCATGACTAATCAAAATTTATCTGTCCTCAACCATGCAAACACTAGTGGAATGGTTTTGACAAAGTGCCAAGAATAACAATTCTGTAAACATGAAACTGCAGGTCCTCTTTTGTAGTACAGAGATCGGAAGAACTTCATTTGTCAGACAGCTAGAACCTGACTGGCATATCGATACAAACCCAGAAATCAGCACACAACTAGCTGTAAAGTCTTTTGCTTGTTTACTCATTTTATATTCTCATGTTGCTTCTTTAGTTGACTGATATATATCTCTCTTAATTGCAGAGGTTCATCAAATATCAGCTTCACGTGGCTGCAGTGAAACCAGAGCGAATAGCTCCGAATGTGTTCACCTCGCAGTCGATAGAACAGTTCTTTGGATGTGTTTGATGTCAAAGGAAAAGAGAGGTGAAAGATATATGTTGTCTTGAGTCCTGACTTGTATAGTGCTTTCCTGAACACACAAGAGAGGTTGAATTGTATAGTACCTAGCTGTGGTTGCCAGTTCATTTTTGATTGCAATTAAGAACTCTGTGGTTCCTTTTGTTTGGTGCTACAGATTCATGATGAAGCAATTTTGATTCTTGAATGTTGTTGTTAAGTTTAGTTTTCTTGGAAAGAAGATTTAATGAGTGCAGAAGTTATGGTTTATCCTCTTTGTTTCAGATTTTATGCTCACAACATCCCAATCTCTTTGTGTCATACTCTTTGTTTCTTATATCATCAGCTATTGCATTTGTTTTTTTACTTATCATTTACTCCCAGGGGCTCTCTGCTTCTATTATATAGTGCTTTCATGAACACACAAGAGATCAAGAGGACAGTAGAAGATATTTGGATTAGCAAAGAGGATAATGTGACATGTAGGTTTGATTCTGATGAAGGTAACAAAAAGGCTCCATCAATTTCAGCTGCTGTGGAGGTAACAAAAAGGCTCCATCTGCTATGGTTTGGTGTTCCCTCTGATCCATTAGAATCTTAACTTAACTTAACAAAAACTTGTTGGCCAATACAGAATGCATAGGAGGAAGATCCAAAACTTTCCTTAACACTAAACATATGTTTGTAACTTTGTAATTTTCTTATGTTTTATTTATTTAAATAATTATTTTTTTAAATTAAAAATACTATGAAGGACAACACCTGAAGGACACCAACGCTATAAAAACTTAAGAAACTTTCAAAATATAAATAAAATAAGTGAAGGACCAAAATTGTAACCAACGCACGCCCTAAGAAGCGTGTGCGTTGGTTGATTTTTCACCCGTCCCAGGCTAATAAAATGTTTGATTTAAATCAAAAACAAAATAATATTGTAGAACCGTTCCTACAATTGGGACGTAATTTGCATCGTCCTTCTTAACACGTGGCAACGTGTGGGTGGTTGTTGTTGTTTCTGTAGATTTTTCCCTTTTCTTCTTCTTCTTCTTCTTCTTCTCCATTTTCTCGAGATTTAGCTTTTTTCTCTTCGTGATCGGGAACGTACTGATCAGATTCGTGTCCCAGGTAAGATTCTCAGCTGAAATCGAATTCGTTTCTCGATTTTTTTTTCTCTCTAGATCTATCTAAGTGTGTGATTTGAAAATTTGTATACCCCAAATAGTCTCGTCTTCAGTTTGGAATTTTCATGTAATTCGAATCATGAGTGATCAATTGAATTTCTAATAGATCTTTTGCTCAAGGAGTGATAATTGATTTTTGTTGTACATTGTGTTCTAGAGAGAAAATCACTTTTGTTGTACATTGTGTTATAGAGCGAAGTGAGCAGTAACTTCTTTTTCACTTTATGTTGCCTCTTATTCGTGTTCTTTTGTTGGCCTTCGTGTTGGTAGCATGTCATAGCAAACTGATTGTGGTTATCACTAAACATGGTTTGCTTAAACTTAGGGCAATGGGTCATAACATGGATATTTGTGTAGATAAGAATTGAGAAATGGATACTGTTTGATTAGAAAGATTCTTAATCACATGTCTTTACATTATGAGAGGAAGATAGCTGAGTTCATTGGTGCAACTAAATGCTTGAGAAGTTTGTGCTTTTTTGTAATATTTTCCGGTTGGAACAAGTGGTTTTATCATCAGTATTTTCTGAAACTCACATTTTGAGCTCTATTATGCAGGCCAAAGTTCTAGAGGCTTTAGAAAGTGCAGGCGTTTTCACATCTGGTGGTTTGGTCAAAGAAAAGGTATTCAATTCAGCCTTTCTTCGACAGTCTTGTATCAAAGCATGACTAATCAAAATTTATCTGTCCTCAACCATGCAAACACTAGTGGAATGGTTTTGACAAAGTGCCAAGAATAACAATTCTGTAAACATGAAACTGCAGGTCCTCTTTGTAGTACAGAGATCGGAAGAACTTCATTTGTCAGACAGCTAGAACCTGACTGGCATATCGATACAAACCCAGAAATCAGCACACAACTAGCTGTAAAGTCTTTTGCTTGTTTACTCATTTTATATTCTCATGTTGCTTCTTTAGTTGACTGATATATATCTCTCTTAATTGCAGAGGTTCATCAAATATCAGCTTCACGTGGCTGCAGTGAAACCAGAGCGAATAGCTCCGAATGTGTTCACCTCGCAGTCGATAGAACAGTTCTTTGGATGTGTTTGATGTCAAAGGAAAAGAGAGGTGAAAGATATATGTTGTCTTGAGTCCTGACTTGTATAGTGCTTTCCTGAACACACAAGAGAGGTTGAATTGTATAGTACCTAGCTGTGGTTGCCAGTTCATTTTTGATTGCAATTAAGAACTCTGTGGTTCCTTTTGTTTGGTGCTACAGATTCATGATGAAGCAATTTTGATTCTTGAATGTTGTTGTTAAGTTTAGTTTTCTTGGAAAGAAGATTTAATGAGTGCAGAAGTTATGGTTTATCCTCTTTGTTTCAGATTTTATGCTCACAACATCCCAATCTCTTTGTGTCATACTCTTTGTTTCTTATATCATCAGCTATTGCATTTGTTTTTTTACTTATCATTTACTCCCAGGGGCTCTCTGCTTCTATTATATAGTGCTTTCATGAACACACAAGAGATCAAGAGGACAGTAGAAGATATTTGGATTAGCAAAGAGGATAATGTGACATGTAGGTTTGATTCTGATGAAGGTAACAAAAAGGCTCCATCAATTTCAGCTGCTGTGGAGGTAACAAAAAGGCTCCATCTGCTATGGTTTGGTGTTCCCTCTGATCCATTAGAATCTTAACTTAACTTAACAAAAACTTGTTGGCCAATACAGAATGCATAGGAGGAAGATCCAAAACTTTCCTTAACACTAAACATATGTTTGTAACTTTGTAATTTTCTTATGTTTTATTTATTTAAATAATTATTTTTTTAAATTAAAAATACTATGAAGGACAACACCTGAAGGACACCAATGCTATAAAAAACTTAAGAAACTTTCAAAATATAAATAAAATAAGTGAAGGACCAAAATTCTGTCCCAACCAATGCACATGCCCTAAATAAATTTGCGTACGCGTTTGTGAAGAACTTAATAATAGTAGAATACTTACATGGTACAAGATTCTTGTAATTTATTGTATTTTATAGTTAATGGATCTTGTAAACTTTAAAATACTACATCGCATCATGCATGATATTGAATGTGCAAACGCTCATACTAGAAATAGAACAAGTTATCCTCAATTGTCACAATAAAATTAGGCGCGATATACATTATCACATCAAACAGTGACATTGTCGCATTCACCACGTGAAAACACGTCAGTATTTCTCATCATTTGACCTTTTGATAATCATATAGGCTTTGAGTTTTGACTCATTAATAAATCTTAGCTACGTCTTAAGCTTTAAGTGGATTTAAACAAGAAAAAAATAATCATCTAGGCTTCGTATTCGTATGCTTTAATTACATCTAGGCTTCGGATAACCAGGGTTTTACCACCTTGTGTCTAAGCAAGCAAGCAAATGGTATAATAGTATAAGACTATATGTATCCGGTTATGTGTAAACCGTGTAAATTAGAGTCTATACCGGTCAAACCGGATTCTACACTTCACTACAGAAAGTGACTAAGTTGTAACAGAATCTTTTGTGAGAACACGAGGAAGACGAAGATGAACCTTACAATAAACCTATATCGTTTAAATTGAACTTCAACCAGGTGTTTCGTAACTTTACTTGGCTGACCTTGGAAAGCTTTAGGGAGAAGCATGAACAGGGCCAGGGTTCGAATCCCACCATCAACAAGAGGTAAGAGACTAGTTATACCTTCCTCTGGTCTATGGTCCAAAAATACTATCAATTACCAAAAGATAATAATTGAACATCAGTCAACGTATCTAATAAGTATTATTGCCCCCACATTAATGGCTAAACTTTACTAGATTGTTCTCAGTTAAAAGGACGCACGGAGACAATGTGGGTGATAGACACAACAAATCGCATGTATAAGCTTTCTTCTTGGCCCAACGGCTAAAGCACCCATCTGCTTAAGCTTCTCCATTGTCAAATTCGCCATCTGAAACTTATTCATCCTCTGTCCTCTCAACATCCTCTCAAACTCTCTTCCCAATCCTATTGATCCAACCCATTGGTTCAATCCACCTGCTTTCTCAACCTTCTTCTCCAGATTCAACACTCTCAGCTTCTCATTATCCATAACAACTGAGCTGCACATCACTCTAGGAAACCTTATGGGCTTGTGTCCCGCACGGCTCCTATGAATCTCCATTCTTCTATCCCGATTCTTACTACAATCTTGAAGTGCTCTCCTCGGAGCTGAACCTTTCCTGGTTGTTACATTGCGACCCATAACTATCTCTGGTTTGTCTACTGAAGTGAAATCAGGACAGGTCTCAGGTTCCACGGCGTGAGCATGAGTAGTTTCGTGAGTAACCGCAACCAGGTCTCTCAGCTCAGTTTGTGGCTGCGAAGCCGCAGTCTTCTGCGAAGTGCACTGTTCAATTACAGGAAGGGAAGGCGCCACTGTGCGGACAAGAGTAGCTTTGCGTGTCTCTGCTCTTAACTCAGCTTGTGATTGAGATGTTGCAGGTTCAGGAAGAGAAGGTATCACAGTGTGAACGAGAGTAGCTCTGCGTGTCTCCGTTCTTGACTCAGCTTGTGATTTAGAAGTTGCAGGCTTCTGTAAAGTACAATGTTCAGGTACAGGAAGAGAAGGCATCACAGTGCGAACGAGAGAAGCTTTGCGTGTCTCCTTTCTTAACTCAGCTTGTGATTTAGAAGTTGCAGGATTCTGCTGCAAAGTGCAATGTTCAGGTACAGGAAGAGAAGGAAGTATTGTGTGAACAAGAGCAGTTTCGTATGTATCCACTTGTGATTGAGAAGTTGCAGGCTTCTGCGAAACGAAATGTTCAGGTAATGGAAGAGAAGACATCACTGTTTGAAGAGGCGTAGTAGTTCTCTTAGTATCCGCAATAACATCTCTTTTGTCAACTTGTAACTGAGAAGTAGCAGGCTTCTGTAACGTGAAACGTTCAGTTACCGGAAGAGAAGGCAGCACTGCGTGAAGAGGAGTAATTTCGTGTGTCTCCGCAACACAGTCTCTTAACTCAACTAGTGATTGAGAAGCTTCAGGCTTCTGCGGAATGAATTGTTCAGGAAGAAGAAGAGCAGGTACCAGAGTGGGAACAGGAGGAGTAGTTTCGTGCGTATCTGCAATAACGTCTCTTAACTCAGCTTGTGACAGCGAAGTTTCAGGCTTGTGCACAATGAAAGGTTCAGGCACTACAGTGTGATCACAATTACTTTCTTGCGCATCCTCAACGCTGTCTCTTAACTCAGCTTCTAACTGAAAAGTTAGTGCAGGTTTATCCAAAGTGAAATCTACAGGTGGAGGAAGAGAAGGCAAGACAATGATGATTCTCTGCTTTTTGACAAAGACCCAACCATCTTCTTCTTCTTCTCCATCAAAACCAAACTTCAAAGGACCAGTCTTGCCTGGTTCCAACTGTCTCGGCCTTAGCCTTGCCATCATCAGACCTGAGATTATCAAAACAACATTGAGCTAATAAAAAAAAAAAGCAAAACTAGGTTTCAATCACAGAAGTACACATTTGGTATCACAAATCACAAGGAAGAACGCATAGAGAATTAGAGAAGTATGCTTCGAAAGACACAATCACAATAAGAAAGAAACCAATTTTGTGTAAAACCCATCATCACTGTGTTGAACCCCATTTTCGAAGAATCGGAGCAAAAAGAAGGACAATTATTCGTATGAATTGGAGTGACAAGCACAATTTCATGAAAGTGATTTAAGAAATTACAATCGAAACAGAAGACTAGCCCAATAAAATTAGCGACGAGGAATAAACAAACCCTAGAATACAAAAAATATTTTGTTAGCAGATAGAGAAATTAAGAGACCGGAGAAACATTTCGGAACCCTCCCAACAGAAGAGGGTGCTAACGAGTCTTACCTATACCCTCTTGAGTGTTCTTTCTGAGAGTGAGTGACGATGATGATGATGACTCTCTCTCCGACCGGAGCTAAACTTTTTCTTTCGACAAAGGTATACAGAATCCCAATATTGACTACCTTGTCCTTTTAACTATTGAGAAATTTGAGAAATATTAAAATACACACAAAAATACACATTTTTGGCATTTTTAACATAAAATACACACAAAAGAACAAAAAATGTTAAAGGCTAATTTAAAAAGCTTTTTTTTTTTATATACTAGCTCAAAATTGTTTTGTATTATCAATTTAGAGTTGAAGTAAATTAAGAAATTTTATCTTAAAATTTACATTATATAAGACTATATTTACTTTAAAATAGAGTAAAAATAATTGATTTTAAACAACATTTACTTTGAAACAGATATAAATATGTTAATAAATCTTCTTATGCTTTTTAACTCATTAATGCAAATCATTTATTTTGATCTAACTTGTAAGCTTAGGATAATGAGATTCTAATTATCAACAATATGAACATAATCAAAAAAAAAATTATAATTTATTCAAATAAATAAAATCGATTTGAAACTACACAAATACCTTTTTGGTACATAAAATGTCCAATCTAAAAAAAACCTCAAATTCATGACTGGTCTAATACATAATTTTACATTTACTAGCAGAGTTCAAGAATATGGTAGACCGCATGTGGGTGGTGACCTAGCGCCAAAACAACATTTACTTTGAAACATATATTAAATATTGTTAATAAATCTTATGCTTAACTTATTAATGCAAATCATTTATTGTGATCTAACTTATAAGCATAGGATAATGAGAGTCTAATTATCAACATTATGAGCATAATAAAAAAAATATTATAATTTATTCAAATAAATAAAGTCGATTTGAAACTACATAAATCCTTTTTTGTACATAATAAATCCAATCAAAGCAAACCAGTAGTAAACCCCAAATTCGTGATTGGTCTAATAAATTCTACACTTGCAAGTTGCAAATCAACCATAACGTTTTTTTAAAAAAAAATTATAAACATTAAAATTGTGAATACAAAATAAACTCACTCGAACAAAGAAAGCTCACCAAACGAATTTTTACTGGGTTGTATTGGGCCTTGAAAAACATTCACCTCATCAAGGTATCCAGTAAGTATAAATATTAAGGAGAGATCATGCCGCCATGTTTGTATATTTTTGTAGGTTTTTATGACTAATTCTCAAAGTCAAATCAAATCTGAACCGTTAATACTAAAGCCAAACCCATCCTGAACGTTGGTTCATTCAGAGCATCGTCTCCCTCGTTTAAACCAAAAATAGTCTCTCTGACAACCAGAGAGAGTCCCTGAGACAGAGAAGACACTCCATCAAACGCCTTCTTCCCCGTTTATTATAGCAAATAAAACCCCAAAAACAAAAAAAAAAAATCAAAACAAATTTGATATTACGAATATTCCTTTTTATTTTTTTTCCCTTTTTCGTTTAAGCGATAAAAAAAAAAAAAAGAGAGAAGCGCGCAGAGATATTGATTTTGGCTATCTCCTCCCTTGTGAATTCGTGGAAAGGGAGCCAAATTCTCAACCTAAGCTTTTCGATTTTTTCCTTCTCCGATTTCTGAGTCGCCAAGGGGTATGGTTTATCTCCAATGTTTTTTTTTCTTTTTCTTTTTCTTCAGATTGTGATTTTACGATTCCGAGAATTGAGTTCTTTTGGTTGTTGTGGTTTCTCTACAGAATTGGCTTCAGCTTTGATGTTCATCGATTTAGGGCTTTAGTTGCGATTTTAGGTTTCTGTTTTTGTGGTTGGTTTGTTTGTTGGAACAATCTCTGGGAATTTGGAGAATGGAGTCTCCTCCTCCGATCAAATGTTGTGATTGTGATTGCGATTGTTCATCACAAGGTGGTTCATGGATTCGATCTATCAAGAGAAGAAACGACGAATTCGTCAAGGATAATAAACGTTTCTCTGTACCGGAGCTAGACGACCTTGACATGTTCTCTAACCCCAGAGTCCATATCGAGAACGAATGTGAATTGCTACGCGAAACCGTTACCAACCAACAGCAAACGATTCAGCATTTGTACGATGAGCTCGAGAAAGAGCGTAACGCTTCATCTTCAGCTGCAGATGGAGCTATGGGTATGATTCAGAAGCTAACGACTGAGAAAGCTGCTCTTCAGTTGGAATGTACACAGCTTGAGCGTACCGTTAACGGCAGAGTGAATTACGAAAACGCTGAGATTGCTGCATTGGAAGATGTGGTTTATCAGAGGGATCAGATTATTCAGTCTCTTAAGTTTGAGATTCAGGCTTATAAGCATAGGTTGATGAGTTATGGGCTCACTGAGGCAGAAGCTGATGGTGACAAGAGCTTGCTTACTCGTTACCCGAGCAGCGTGATCGACGTTAGTTCTGAGTTTGACTTCCCTACTTATGACTACCCTCCTCTTAAGTGCAATATAAATGAGAACCATGAAGATCCTCTGGAGGCTGATATCTATGTTGCAGATGATGAGAACTACCCACCTGTTGATTCTCCTCATGGCCGAGAACATTTGAAGACTTTGGATCGTAGACTAAGTCAGATGGAGACTAATCCCAGCTTTATTCCGTTGAATGGTGATTTCTCGGGAGCGAGAGGGAGGGATGTTTCGGAGAAGGTAATGGTTGGTGAGAGTCCTAGGCATCAAAGACATTTTAAGAGGATTTCTACCACTGGTTCAAGTTCACATTTGGGAGCATCTAAAGAGCTAAGACATGATGTTTTTGTTGATTCCCCGAGGTATGAAAGCTACAGCTCAAAGAAAGTGGAAAATGCAGAGAATAATAATAATAATGCTAAAGATGACTCGTCAGAGATAGGAGATGACATGAGTGATAGAGTTTATACCATTGATTCTGTCCATCACAGCAGTGTGTCTTATAGTGGCGGTGTAACTGAACAGAAGCTTGGGGATGGCACTTGTGATAGCAATGTGGTTTTCCCGAGAGAACAGACAGATCTTGGTGATCCTGATATAACGAAACTATACATGAGGCTTCAAGCACTGGAGGCTGACAGGGAATCAATGAAACAGGCACTTGTCTCTATGAGGACTGAAAAAGCTCAAATGGTATTGTTGAAAGAAATTGCTCAGCATTTGTCAAAGGAAGTTGTTCCTCAGCGGAGATTGCCTCTACGTAAAGCATCTATTGCTGGGCCTTTCACGCCAGTCTTTAAGGTTGTTGTCATGTTTCTATATGATCACAAAACATTCTGACTGGAAGCAACTTCTTCTATATGATCACGCCAGTCTTTAAGGTTGTTTTCTACTGTTCTCATTCTCTAACTTGATCTTTTGATTATGCAGTGGGTCACATCTTTTGTTTCCTGGAAAAGAAAGGCTCGTCGAAGCAAGTAAGTAACCTGTAACAAAACTTTGTAAGATTTTATCACAAAGAGGAGGTGGTTGATTATAAATCAAAACGTTGCTCGCTTGCATTATAATCTAGTCTTTTAATATTCCAAAAGCAGGGACACTGTTTCACTTGATAGTTAGAAATCACTGTCGAATTTTAGGGAGCTGCCTCTGAAACTTACGCTCGTCTCTAACCTCTATTCCGATGCAAATGTGCAGATACATGTATGGAATGTCAGGAAACAACGTGGGCTTGCAAATGCTTCTAGAAAAAGTCCCTCGGTCACAAAAATGGCGATGTCTTCTTAGGAGCACGCAAGTGTGAAATAAATGCCAACACTTTCAAACAAACAAGATCACTCTCATGACTCTAAAATTCGAAACACTTAAAGTCTAATACTGATGGATTAGATTGCGAGGTAACATTTGTATGCCTTTCTTCAACTTGGAATTGGATTCTCTCATTCTTTCTTCATTTGTGCTGTGCGATATTCAATCTGTTTTCCCCGAATACTTCAACTGTTGTATAATAGAATTGGGTTGAAGAATGATATATACCTCATAGCCATAGCCATACAATCTTTGTATGGTTTCTAACTTGAATTGTTTCATTCATGGGTTTCTTTTTTTCCAATATTTTATAGATCGATTCATCACAGTAAGTTCTTTAATTATTTTTGTGGTTTGTGACCATCATATGTCAATTACCACGTTTTTTTGTCGTTTGTGACCATCATATGTCAATTACATCATATATGTTTGCTTTAAAAGCTCAAAGATGATTCTTATACATTACGATGCTGCTATCTTTTTTTATTAGGGCATCTCCAATGGTATTCTATTTTTGCCTCTATAATAGAGGAGTTCTATTTTAGAGGTGAGAATAGGGGAGTTATACTCCAATGGTACTCTATTCTCACCTCTAAAATAGAGATTGCTATTTTTTCCTCTATTTATAGCGGAAACCTATTTTTTTTTTACAAAGGTTCCTCTATAAATAAAGAAAAAAATAGCAATCTCTATTTTAGAGGTGAGAGTAGAGAACCATTGGAGCAAAACTCACCTCTATTATAGAGTTCCTCTATTATAGAGTTCCTCTATTATAGAGTAAAAAATAGGGAAAACCATTGGAGATGGTCTTAAGGGTACAACAGAAAGTGATTTTAATTTAAAAACTACGAAACAGAACAACACCGAAGAAAACGAACTAATGTAAAATAAACTAGGGCATGTGCATTGGTCGTATTTTCACCCGTCCTAAGGTATTAAAAGATTTGATTTAAATCAAAAACCAATTTTAATCATGGAACCGTTCCCACAATTGGGACGTATTTTCCATCGTCCCTCTGGACACGTGGCTCGTTCTTGTTGTTTCTGTAGGGTAAGACCAAAAAAAATCTCTGGATCGGGTTTATTTTTTTCCCCGACTCTCTCTCTCTCCTATCTCTCTCTCTCGACGGCGATTCGTTTGGAGATCTGCTGCTTCATCTCGCGTTTTTAGACTAGTGTTTACTGCGTGCCTGAAAGGTTTCTTCTTCTTCTACTGCTCTCTCATCTGGGGTTCTTCTTCAATGGCGAGTGTTGAAGGTGATGATGATTTCAGAACTTCTTTGTCAAGTGAGTAAGAAGGCAGATAGAAAAAATTTCAATTTTTTTTTTGTTTGTTATGAGTTTTAACGGTGACTCTGTTTTGGGGTTTTGCTCTATAGAATCAAAATCAGCTTTGTAAAAGTTTCAATTTTTTTTTTCTTCTGGTGGAATTAGTATTGATTGACTCAGTTTGTTGTGTTATTTGCAGCAAATTGAACCCACAAGTCTTGATCCACCTCTGGTTGAACCAGCTAAGCAAATGTTTCATTCGTTTGTTAAGATTTTAACGGCTGAGACTGAAACTTCACTGGTCGTGTTTTAGCTTCATGAATTCAATGTAATGCCTTTTGTGCTTTTAGGGGTGAGAATGGAGATTTACGGGTTGGAGTGAGGCGATTAGCTCGACATCAAAGCAAGATGCCTACTTCGGTTATCTCAACTCAGAGCATGCAATTGGGAGTTCTTGCTACAGCTTCTCATGCCGTGGGTTCAAAAACAATGTTTGTTGTGTTTTACAAGCCTAGGTATATTATTATTTCCTTGGATCATTTTGCTTTATTTACATATAGATTGTTTAGGACTCGTTAGGTTGAAGAAATGTGAGTGTTCATTTCCTTTGATCATTCTTTTCAGTGTTCTTTGATTCTGAAATCTGGAGCGTCTTCAGATTTACAGGTACGATTGTGGGAACTGGAGATCTATCTTCAGAGTGGCCAGCTTCTAAATGGAGGTCATTGCAGGTTCAGTTAACCATTCCACTTCTTTCAGTTAACCGGTTTACTTACTATATGCATGATCTTTATATAACGTTCTGTCTCCCTCTTTCTTAGGTGCAATGGGATGAGCCAACAACAGTTCAGAGACCAGACAAAGTCTCACCATGGGAGATAGAGCCTTTCTTGCCAACATCCCCAATTACAACCCCTGCTCAACAACCACAATCGAAATGCAAGAGGTCAAGACCCATGGAGCCATCGATTATAACACCAGCTCCACCTAGTTCCTTGTAATTGAATGATCAAAACTGAGAAACATCTTTTTTTTTGCAATAAACCAAATACTTGTACTGCATATATTTGATCAAGTTACACAATGGATTCACCAAAATTAAGATTTTATAAAACTTTAATATGTTTTCTTTGAATTTAAACTTTAATATGATTGTACTTATTAATTTAAATATTTAATTTTATTGAGAGACACCAATGTTGAGGGACACCAATGTTCATAACAAAATTAAGAAACTCTGAAAATAACTGAAAATAAGATTAATATATTTGAGGGACCAAATTTTTGTCCCAACCAATGCACATGCTCTAAACAAATACAAATCAAAGCACAATAATACTTCGTTACAGGTGAGCCTCCTTACCCCACTCACTGACTCAAAGAAAGTTGAAGCCTTGCGACACATCCATCCATCAAACGGTAGAAGCAATAACACTGATGAATTCATCAAATGGACCTTCGGGTGTAAGGGTAAGGACATGATCAAACCACTCAACTTTACCCCAAATTTCACAAGTTGCGCTGCTGCTGCTGCGCCTTTCAAGCGCAATCTCCGCACAGCAAATCTTCTTCTTACGGGTATAAAAACAGATGGTCTGCCACCACATAACAGCTAGCTTTCCACCAAAATTAGCCAATCTAAAAACAGAATCACGATGAAACGTGGGTAGTCCAACCAAACCCTGCAAATCTCTCCACATTCCTGCCTGGGTGTCATACCATCTGAATGATTCCGGAGAAGCCGAGTAGACAACATTATCTATCTGGCAATAAGAATTAGGAATCATGCCATAATACATTGATCGATTAGAGAGTTCGTCCCATTTAGCTTCCTTGACATCGTAAACAGCCGTCGTTTTATGAGCCACCACATGTAACTTTCCGTCAATAGATGCGCTGTGGCGGCAAAACATACCGACTGTCTCACGGCAGGGGACGGGCTGAGGATCCCAAGCTTGTGTTTTTGGGTCGAAGAGAGAGAGTGAGTTCTTCAACTTCCAATTATTATTGGGATCGTCATCATCGCATAATCCTGTGACATAAATCTTTCCATCGATGACGCCAACAGAGACAGAATACAGCTCCACCGGCAAGCTTGGAGCCGTGCGCCACGTGTGAGACTGCCACGTGTGAGACTGGCACATTGTTCTGCGCCAATGTTGTAGATTTCAGAACCAACCGCCACTATACTCGCAAATTCCGAATAAGGAGAGTTGGGGATTGGGATTGAAGCCAAAGCATACCCACTTGTTGTTGCTGTTGATGTCTTATGATGATCAGGTTTCCGGCAGAGGGTGAACCAACGAAAACCAGACAAGCACTTGAAGCACGCATAGAGACAAGTCTCGGTGGTGCCCAGGAGTGACCTGACCTTGTAAAGCTCCGGTGAAGCTACGAGAGATCGAAAGCTCTTCGAGACGAGGGATAAAATCGGATAGTACAATCTTGAGACGCGTGCGACGATGCTCAATGCCAAATCATCGGGAAGTGAAGGGATTAGGGCCGATTGCGGCGTTGACGGCTTCGTCCTCTTCTTTGGCGTAATCATAGGCGTTGTCTTCGTCTTCCTTTTCCTCTTCCTCTTCCTCTTCATTTCTGGGGTTGACATTGATGGAATTGACGATACGATGGATTCACCCTTGATTAATCTCTCCATTTGATAACAAATTCGGATAGGAGACCCCTAAAAAATCTGAAAAATATGTTACATTTTCTTAAGAAAATTTATATTGACCCCCATGTTTTATAATTTAACTATATGGGATCAAAATTATTCACCCACAATTAAAGTTTAAGGGAAGCGCATGATTAACGTTCGACGCAATAAATTTACATTGCTTATAAATCAAATCTTGACTAGGATGAATCACTGTATATATGTCGCAGTGTCGCACAATAAACACAACGTAGGCACGTAGCACTAGTTTGGACTGACATTGATGTATCATCAAAGCTTGTGACAGCGATAGAAGGCTCACCGCTTTGCATGGCGTGTTTTTGTCTTAGTTTATTTAAGACATCAGTTGCATCAAATCCAGCATTGTCACATTACCTGCCGTGGATTTATTTGTGTATCAAATGTGAACCAACAAATTTCAGATCCCCGTCATAGATCCCTCCTTAGGCAAAACACTCCTAGCTAGTCATATTATACACAACAAGCGAACATAAAATATGTCTTCTCTATAATGCTTCATAACAAAGAACACCTTCAGAGAAAGCAAAACATCCAAGCCAACCAGGAAGTGTACCTCCAGAGCCTTTGCATATTTATTCTAGAATGCTACCTCAGATACTTGCTTATCTCCATCTACAGCCAGGAGGAATGATTCAACCCTACATGCAAAACATTAAATACTGAACCACAATGAATGGAGGATACTTACATCTATAGCTCCACCTCCAGAAAAAAAACACTTGTGTTCTTACAGCTCTTCTCACAATCATAATCGCATCATGTAAACTCCCCCCTCAGCTTCTTGAGTGAGCTGCCATTATTAATGTTTCAAAGAAATTCATATTTTTTTTTTTTTTTTTTAGGAATTCATATTTTATGCTGATTAGTTTTCGTTCATGAAGCTTCCAATAGTTGATGTATACCTGATCACTGTTAGATATAATTGGGTTTTGTATAACATAAAGTCACATTCGTTTAAGTTAGTTACTACGTTAAGAGTCACAATATCTAGATCTTGTTGGTCAAGATATTTTTGAATTAAGAAATATAAAATAAATTATGGTATAATCTTAATTATATCGTTTATCCTCATAAATAAGATTAGATAAAATATCAATTTCAATACATAAACTATAAATTGTTTCACAAAAAGTGTCATTTTAGAGAAATTTGTTTTGTTTCACAAAAAGTGTCATTTTAGAGAAATTTTTTTTGTTTCACAAAAAGTGTCATTTTATATTTTCAAAAAAATTTTAGTGCTAATTATTTTTTTTACCCTTAAACGCAAAGCTATTTTTATTGCATTTAATTTACTAATTACTTATTAAATAAAAGTAAACATGTATAATTTAAGATTTTCTTAATTTGTATGCGTCAAATGATAGTATTTGTGAAACAGAGAGAGTATATAATAAGAAAAAATCTTACTGTATTGAAAAATTATTTTGAATGGATTTTCCCAGCGATTTAGTAAATGGAAAGTCATTAATAATTTGAAAATTAAACCTTAATATACATGACTTTTGATGCATGGATAAATTGAATTTTGAGGTCTGTCTTTGATGCATGGATATATTGAATAATTATTGTGCTATAAACTACATGAATTTGAAGATCGATTCTCCAACAAAAAAAAAAATACTGATTATGAATCAGAACAGCTTCGAGTCTCCAGGAAAACTATCAGAATATCCATAGCATTAGAGTGCACTGACAATTAAAACATACACATGTCATGTGTTTAATAGTGAATATTCTTTGTCTAAAAAACATATGTTAGTGAAAATTCAAAGCGTTTACCAATCAACAAATCTTTAGTCTCTCCTAAGTAAATCTAGCCGCCACTTCTTACCTCCACCACATGTTTGTGTGAATTTGGAGCTTAGAATGACCAAAGAGAACATGGCAGTGGCTGTGACTGACTTTATTAAAAAGTTAGGACTCTCTAAGAAAATTAGAACAAATAATATGCATCTCTATAAAGCGGATGGTCTTACTCTACATAAATTTGACAATGTAGAAGAAAGTAAGTAGAGAATCCAAATGTTTTATCATGTGTTTTCTCCTTTATAAGAGACTAACCTTTTACATCTCCATTGCAGTTCTTGAAGACTTTTACATTCACAGGATTCAAGCATATGTAGAAAGAAAGGTTACAAAACTTTAAACTATGATTCAATCTTTTAGAGGTAATTTGTAATTAAGGCCATATTAACATTATTTGTCTTCTGATGTGTATAGGAATATATTGTGGATAAACTACGAGCTGAGCTGGACAAAGCACAAAAGAAATTAGCTTTTGTTAATGGAGTTTTATCTGAGGATATCCAAGTGAACAATCTTACAAAAGCTACTTTTGTTCAACGGTTGGGAGTTCGGTTGGGAGTTCTTCGTCAAGATTTTGATCACATCTTAGAGTTGCCCATAGCTATGTTGATTTCTGGTGGAGTTGCTCAATTTATCTACAACGACAGATGAACTTAGAAAAGAACTTGCACACGTAACAAGCTACAGAGTTATGGCTTAAGGATCTCACATCCTTTGAGGATGAGTTGGATAAATAATAGTGATTGTTTTCTTAGAAAACGTTTTTAACGATCTTTGTATATATGTTTTTGTTAAACTCAAATTTTATTAATTAATAATAACAATTTTTATATATTATTTCTTTTATAAACATACGTTTTGGATATTGGACCAAACTTGCCCAATACCATATAGCAATTTGAATTTAATAGAGAGAATCTTTCAACATATAGAAGGAGAGGAAGACTGAGTAAAAAATATTACATTTATTATGACAAAAATTATTCATCAGATCACTTAAAAAAGAGAATCATCATTTTTGAGGTTACAAAACTGTGAGGAATCTCATATTTACGCCAAATTAAGCAAGATTTGACATAAAAGGATTAGAGAATGATGTAATTGCTCTAATGAGCTAGAGAGTAGTTGATATTGTTTCCTGTTAAGGTCACTATTAAGCTTTATGAAAAAAGTAATTCTATTTCAATCATTTGAAAACTATGTTGACCTATACTTGCGTCCAATATGGCACATCCTCTCCTAAGGTTTGTTTTGTGATTGTTATTGCTCACATATAATAAGATTGTGTATTACATGTATTTTGATTTTCGAATTTCATCTGGTTAGGGTGATGGTTGAAAAAAAATGATGCCAAATAGGAACTTTGTGTGACTAAAAGTGATAGTCACATGTTGATTATGTGACCAACCAAGTCACTGACTATATAGAGAAGGTTATGAATACAAAGAATGTGCACTATAATGTCACTAACTTTGGGTTTTTGCAAATGCATGAATTCACAATCCAACTTTTGATTATTCAACAAAAAAAAACACTGTCTATGAATCAGAGTAACTTCGAGTCTAAAGTAAAACTATAAAAACATCCATAATCAGAACATCCCATAGCATTAGAGTGCCCATTCTTTTAAGAGACATAAAAAAAAAAAAAAAAAAAAAAAAAAAAAAAGTCAGCTACGTGCATGATTTCATTGACAATTAAAAGATACACGTGTCGTGTGTTTAATAATGAATATTCATTCTTTGTCTAAAAAATACATCTGTTAGTGGAAATTCAAATCATTGACCAATCAACAACAATTCTTTAGTCTCTCCTCAAGTAAACGGAGCCGCCACCTCTTACCTCCACCACATGTTTTTCTTCTCCTTCTTATTTACTAATAAATAATATTCTCTAGTCTGCATATATATCATTACAAACTCATACGTTTTCTCGTCAAATGGATCATGAAGAGGAGGAAGAGGTCGAGATCCCTAATTACTTTATCTGCCCAATCTCACTTGAGATCATGAAAGATCCTGTCACGACCGTTTCTGGCATCACTTACGACCGTCAATGCATCGTTAAATGGCTCGAAAAGGTCCCCTCCTCTTGTCCCGTCACGAAGCAACCTCTTCCTTTAGACTCCGATCTTACTCCTAACCACATGCTTCGCCGTCTCATCCAGCAGTGGTGCGTCGAGAACGAGACTCGTGGCGTCGTCAGAATCTCTACACCTCGAGCTCCTCCTGGCAAACCTAATGTCGTCCACGAGATCAAGAATCTCAAAAAGTTCGGCCAAGAAGGTAGAGACTCGGTTATTTCGAATAACGTGGTTATGTGGATTTATTTTGGTTCGGTTTGGAGCTACAAATTTATAAATGTCAAAGTAATGACTATTTCTAAGAAATTAAATATATTTTTTTGACGTAAACTTAGATAGGTCCAAAAAGAAAACTAAATTAGTTAGGCTCGGTTAGAATATATCAAATTTAAGTTCAGCTCGGTTAGTTTTTTTCTACTGATCGGTATAAGGTTAACAATTTTGGTTTGGTATTTTGAATCGTATAGCCTTAGGAAGAGAAGATACGTTGCACAAGCTTGAAGTTTTGGCTATGGAAGGAAATAACAGGAGACTGATGTGTGAAGCTGACGTACATAAGTATTTGATCTTGTTCGTAGTCAAGTGCACTAGCGAAGAAGATGAAGAGGGACGACGCCATATCAAAGGGCTAGATGAGTCTCTTCGTCTTCTTCACTTGATCGGTGTTCCATCAAACGACGCAAAAACAATCTTGATGGAAGACGATCGAATCATGGAATCGTTGACTTGGGTTTTACACCAAGAAGACTTCTTCAATAAGGCGTACACAATCTTGCTCTTGAGGAATTTAACTGAATACACTTCCTCTCATATAGTGGAGAGATTGAATCCCGAGGTTTTCAAAGGGATCATAGGGTTTCTCAAGGATGTAGTAAATAGTCTTAACCGGACGAACCCTAGCGTGAGAGATACGGTGCAATCTTCAAGGCCTAGCTTGGCGAAAACGGAACCATCAAAACTTGATCATACTTTGGTCATTAAACAAGCTGTGACCTCCGCGCTGATGATTCTTTTAGAGACTTCTTCGTGGAGCCGTAACCGATCGATCCTTGTGGATCTAGGTGCGATTTATGAACTCATAGAACTCGAAATAAGCTACTCGGGGGAGAAGAGAATTACAGAACTTATGTTAGGAGTTTTGTCTCGTCTATGTTGTAGCGCGAACGGTAGAGCAGAGATTCTTGCTCATAGGAGCGGAATCGCGGTTGTGACAAAGCGGCTACTGAGGGTTTCACCTGCCGCAGACGATAGAGCTCTCTCTATCCTAAGCACTGTCTCAAAATTCTCACCAGAAAACATGGTTGTGGAAGAGTTGGTAAACGTTGGGGCAGTGGAGAAGCTCTGTAACGTTCTAAGATTGGATTGTGGTCTGAACTTAAAGGAGAAAGCTAGAGAGATACTTAAAGATCATTTTAATGAGTGGAAGAAGTTTCCATGTATTGATATGACTCTACTTACTAAGCTCCTAAGCTCCTCACCCAAAGATCAACTCAACGAGTTTCACTCACGAGTTGGTGTTTAGCTTTCCTCTGTGTACTCGGATCAAGAATATTTATAATCTGCCGGGCACAACACATACTTTAGCTCCAGAGTTAAATTAAAATACTCACCATAGAGATTTCGATATATACAAGTGTACGCATTCAATAAATCCTCCATCGACCTATTATATCAAAATAATGATGCATAAGGCTAAGCGATACAGTGATATATACTTGTCAAGATCTGATTAAGCAAATGTAATTCCTTAAGTGTAACCAAAACAACTCTAAAACTTCTGTTTCACAGATTGTATAGACAGACATAAACCAACAAGTAATTCTAATTGAAATACACACACCCAATAATAGCCTTCTTAACTCCAAAACCAAAATTCAACAAAATCGAAATTAGAGGAGAATCCCACAAGTTTGGCATAAGAGACAGAACTTATCGCCTTCGCATTCCACGGCCACGACCTCCACCACGTCCTCTCCCCATTGCACCTGCAGCATCTCCCTGTGCGCTTTCCGACTGCAATTTACAACAATTATCAAAACAATATATACACATTATCACAACATATAAAAGAAAATGAGAGCATGTGTTATATACTTTAGGGTTCTTCACAGTTTCGTCCACACTTAGAATGAGGCAAGCCGCTTCAGTCGCAGCATTTATTGCGTTGATCTGCCATAACAATGGGAATCAAACTATCAATAAACTTTTCAATGAAAGATAGCCACACAAGATATAAACATATTCATCACTGGCACAATAGTCAGAAGAACGACAAGAGAGTGGAATTTAATAGAATCGTGAAATACCTTCACAACTGCTGGTTCCCAGACGAAGTTAGCAAAAGAATCTGCTATTCCACCAGTGTTAATGTCCACTCCATAAGAAGCTCCTTCACCTGTTATAACACAGATATCATGAATGAGATTAAGCAGCTGCCCATCAAAAGATTAATATATCAAGCTTGTGACAGTGAGAGAAGGCTCACCGCTTTGCATGGCGTGTTTTTGTCTAAGTTTATTTAAGACATCAGTTGCATCAAATCCAGCATTGTCACATAACTGTCGTGGAATAACCTGTAGTACCACCACAACCAGTGTGAATTTAGATTTTTGTGTATCATATGTCAACCAACAAATTTCAGATCCCGGGGGTCAAAGATCCTTCTTAGTTGTTTACTAAACTCCTATTATACACAACAAGCGAACAGAAAACGTGTCTTCTCTGTAATGCTTAATAATAGAGAACACTTCGAAAACTCATTTTCTTTATATGCCCATTGTGAGATTTTCAAAATTGTGAGATTTTCAGAAATTAATAGGCACAAAAGCAAAACATCCAAGCCAACCAGGAAGTGTACCTCTAGAGCCTTTGCATAGGAGTTGATGAATAGCTGTGACTTCCCAGCAATTGTTCTAGAATGCTGCCTCAGGTACTTGCTTATCTCCATCTACAACCAGGAGGAAGGATTCAACCCTACATGCAAAACATAAATACTGAACCAAAGTGAATGGAGGACACTTACATCTATAGCTCCACCTCCAGGAACAACAGTTGAGTTCTTCACAGCTCTTCTCACAATCATAATCGCATCATGTAAACTCCGCTCAGCTTCTTCGATGAACTGCGATTAATGTTTCAAAGGAATTCATATTTATGCTGATTAGTTTACATTCATGAAGCTTCCAATATCTGATATATACCTGATCAGCTCCACCACGGAGGACAATAGTTGCTGTACGGCCTGAAGGGCAACCACTGAATATGTTAAACCTCTCCCCACCAACTTGTTTTTCCTCGAAAATCTCACAAGTTCCAAGAACCTGCATAGATTAAAAACAACCTTTGATTCAGATGAAATCAACAAGTCACTGAAAGTTAGTAAGCCTATCCAATAGCAAGCAAAGAAAATCATTTTTCACGGGCCTCATCTATTATGTTGTTAACACTTGTCTGAACTGTTCCTCCAGCTGCAGCAGCCACACGGTTAAGATCTTCTTCTGCCACACGACCGGCACAGAATATATCACGATCCGCAAAATACTGCAAACAAAATGCCAAGTAAAACACAGTCAAGCACTCTTGAGTGATACGAAAATGAAATACCAAATTGCAAGGTACCGTAGTGAACAATATCGATTGATAAGAGCAAACTTATTCATAGGTTTCTGAGGAATATACACTAACAAACGAACATACAATTGCAACTTTGAAGTGTTGCTCATGCTTAATAGTCTTTTACTGAGAATTACAAGAGTATTAACCTACCAGTGTAATCATGCTATTAAGTTGCCAAATGATTTTATAAGAAATACAAATAGACATCAGTATTCAGCCTGACTATGCAAGCACATCCACCAGAACATGAGAAGAATAGAAAAAAAAGATATCAACAAACCTGAGTAGCTAGATCACCAATAGCCAGTCGAGAAAGAACAACTTTTGCTCCACTCTCAACACATTTGTCTAGCTTGTCATAAATGATATTCCATTCTGCATCAACTATTGACTGGTACTGTGATGGATCTGACAGCCTGTGAACAATGGGTGGAGCCAAGTCAAACAAGGCGAAAAGATGCTTCATTGTAGGGAAAAAATCAACATAAAGAGCCAAAACGCCGACCTAATTTCAGCGTTTTCCTTCTCAGATTTCAACTCCAATTCGATGTTAAGCAAGAGAATTTTGGGGCTAAGAAATTTCTTTGGCTGTTGCTCAAAACCCGCATATGAGAATGTCTTTTTGAAAGCTACACCATCAACGAGGAAAGAGTCTCTCATATTGCCACCAGGAACCTGCAGAGAAAATCATGACATTAGCTTAGGTGCATCATTAATTTGGTTTTACAGTATAGGCACAAATGGGAAAGTCTATAAATTGACTTGGATCTTGAAGAATCTCAATCACAGACAATCTGTTATAGAAGTCAATCATATGGACCCTGTAGCATTAAGCTAATTCACACTGCCCCAAATTTAACTGGACCTAGAAATGAAATGGAATGGATAGAGGCACACAATGCAGCAGATATGCCATTTTTGGTACAAGATTGCAACTAGAAAACAAGAAAATGCCATCCTACTTGACTGCAAAAGCCATGTAGAAATCCACTGATAGATAAAATTGAAGTCGCAAGATAAACAGAACATAGCACAAAAAACATTAATTGACCTAATATGCAAAGCCAGTTTAAAACATTCCCATAATGAAAAAGAACGAAAGAGACACAACAGATTGTAGAAAGAAAAAACAAAAAATGTGTTAACCTTCTTGATCCCAATCAGATTTAGCCTGTCGTCATTCCCAATAGCCATTACAGCATCAACAACCATAGTAGCAAAAAACTCCTTTTCCCCACCAATAAGCTTAGATGAGAGAGTAGTAGCAGCGCATTTAGCCAACAAACCTTTCTTTTCCTCTACACTCTTCCCCTCAATACTAACAGCGAGTGCTTTAACCTTCTCAATTGCCTACATCAATAAAAGAGTAGTGATTTTAAGGTGTTAAAAGATCCAACAATTAAAAATAGACTTGTAACTGTACTAACAAAAAGAAAAAGTACAAACCAAAGTGCAAGCAGTGCGGTAACTCCTAATTAAATTCTGAGCGTGAACACCATCCTCAATAAATGGCTTAGCCTCCTTCAAAAACTCTGCTGCAAGAAGAACAACAGTAGTTGTCCCATCACCCACCTATAAACCAAAAAGCAGAGTCCATAAACTAAATCACACATTCTAAGATCTGAGTACTGGATCGGACTTAAATTAAACAGTGTAGATCCAAGATTTGGATTAGTAATTAGCTCAGAATCAGAATAGGGCACACAAAATCCAATTGGAAAACGAGATTGGGAAAATAAAATAAAATCGAAATCAAACAAGACCTCAGAGTCTTGGGATTTGGCGATATCAACGAGGATCTTAGCAGCAGGATGAACAATATCGAGGAGCTTCATGATAGTAGCACCATCGTTGGAAATGGTGACGGATCCTTTATCGTCGTGAATGAGTTTGTCCATCCCTCGTGGTCCGAGCGTGGTTCGAACCACATCTCCAACCGCCGTGCAAGCGTTGATGTTGCTCAGTAGCTGTGCTTTCCCCTGAGAAGTGTCTGTACCTTCCTTCAACAGTATGATCTGCGGTTGCTGTGCTCACGAATCCAAATCAAAGTAGCGGCGCGTTAGTCAGTGTCTTAGACATATATGTATGTAAAGTAGAGAGAGAGAGTGTAGATGTGACTTACCATCATCGACGCCATTGTAGATGCGTGAAGAGAGAGCTTTGTAGATTTGAAGAGAGTGAGAGAAATGGAGCAGAGAGAGAGAGAGAGAGAAGGAGTTAGGGTTTAGGTCTTGTGTTGTTCATTCATAAAGAGCAACTAGATCGACCGATGTTTTTAAACCGGACCGGCCGGTTGAACCGATAATTTCACTCAAAACGCTGCGTTTATGGCCCCGACAAACAAACCCCTCTTAAAATAGTTGGATAACTAAAAAGAACAATACTTGGGTTCACCCCTAGGGGTGAACCTCTCCATTCACCCCCTTATAAAATAAGGAAATAAAATCTGTATATATTATTATAAAATTTAAAAAAACTTAAACCGCTCTTTAATAAACCCAAACCGATACATATAAAATCTAAACCCTAACCATCTCATTTGTGAACCCAAACCGATATATAATTTCGTTCTACTTGTAAAATCTAAACCCTAACCATCTCATTTGTGAACCCAAACCGACATAGAATTTTGTTCTAATTATGAAATCTAAACCCTAACATCTCATTTGTGAACCCAAACCGACATATAATTTTGTTCTACTTGTAAAATCTAAACCCTAACCATCTCATTTGTGAACCCAAACCGACATATAATTTTCTTCTAACTGTAAAATCTAAACCCTAATCACCTCATTTGTAAACCCAAACCGACGTATAGTTTCGTTTTAATTGTAAAATCTAAACTATAATCACTTCATTTGTAAACCCAAACCAACATATAATTTTATTCTAATTTTAAAAATCTAAACCAAGCCAAAATTTAATTTTCCTTAATTAAAAGTATACAGAATTTGTTTCCTTAATTTGGTTTGCTTTTTAATTTAATTTTGATTTATTTTTTAAATGAAATATTAAATGGAAGATTCTGATTGGATGAGAGAAGAGGGGGTGAAGGGAGAGGTGAACCTAACTATTTTTCAACTAAAAATTAGCTAGTCAGAAATTTCTCCTCAACTTAGTAGACCCTTCGAGATTTTCTTGTCTTTAAAAAACTCTGTTTTAAAAACGATCCAAGTGTTTTCTGTTGTTTATCTATTGAATGATGCGATTACAAGGTTTAAGTAGACTACTAAAAGAAAAATTTTAGAGGAGTATCGATGTGGTTCTTGATACCATGTAAACTGTGTATCTTGTTATATTATTCAGAAGAGGTTACAACTTGACATATATACATGAGTCGAGATAGAGCTTACTCTAGGGGGTTAGCTAACTATGGAAGGTAATATACAAGGAAATGATATATTGCAAAAGTAATAGTATTATAGTATGATACTGTCTTATCCTTGACATGATACGGGCGTATCCTTAACACAGAGATCTAAAACAATATATCTACAACTGAACAAACTCCGAATTGCTTGTGGAACGACTTCTAACTTCTTGTTACCTCATTATCCGTTTAATACATCCCCGTTATCGTATGTTTTATCAAAATTCCTGAGTGTTTTGCCGAATCATATAAATTGTCCCTTTACTTGGGTTCAAAGTGCAAACGAAATTGTAATTTCACAAAACAAAGGGTGAGAGATTGAGAATGACCGAGTCATCACATGCTAAAATAAAAGAGAAGTAGTTTGTGGCCGGAGAAAGCTGCCTCTTAAGGATGGTACGGTGTACCATCAAATATTAACTTCATTTTAATTATATACAAAAAACCAGGTTTGATCGAAGTCTACCGGATTGTAATCTTCTTAAACGCTGTTATTCACCGCGTCCAACAACACTGATCACTTCACCTTTTCTCTCGGTAGGTCGCTGTTAGAAACATTATAACAGCGACGTTATCTCTTACCTATTAGTGATACAAGACTCTGAGATATTGTTTGACGATATGAGAGACTGTTCTCACAACTAGTTACTTTAGTTCGCATTTCTATCCATTATGAGATTATACATAAATTGTTGCTGGCGTAGATTCGTTGAGAGATTGTTATGCTTATGCATGTGTGTAAGAAAGAAAAAGAATGATTGACATAACGACTACAGACCATTAACACTTGAATCAAAAATCAAACAATTGACTTCTTCTTTATTACATTTTGAATATATTTTTTATCCTATAAATCTTTTTATAGTCACCTATCCAATAAGATTAAGCTATATCAGAAATCTTTTTATTTTGTTTTTAAAAATCAGTTTTTTTTTTACAAATCATCGTCCAGAGAAGAGAGAGGAAAAAGAAGAAAAATCTTACTGATGTGTGAAATAAATCTTATCGTCAAACTAAACTGTTCCACGATCTTCAATTTCTTCTCATTAGTTTTTTTAATATCATTTATCCTATAAAGCACAAGTCACATGTCCAATAAGATTAAGTCATATCAGAAATTCTTTTATTTTGTTTTTAAAAAACAATTTTTTATACAAATGATCGTGCAGAGAAGAGAGAGGAAAAAACAAATCTCACTGATGTGTGAAATAGGTTTTATCGGCAGATTAAATTGTTCCACAATCTCCACTTTCTTCTCATTATTTTTCTTAATATCCTTTATCCTATAAAACACAAGTCACTTGTCCAATAAGATTAAGCCATATCAGAAAAAAGAATTATTTTGTTTATAAAAATCGATTTTTTTACAAATGATCGTGCAGAGAAAAGAGAGGAAAAAAGGAAAAATCTTACTCATGTGTGAAATAGGTTTTATCAGCAGATTAATCTGTTCCACAATCTCCACTTTCTTCTCATCATTTTTTAATATTCTTTATCCTATAAAGCACAAGTCATCTGTCGAATAAGATTAAGCCATATCAGAAATCTGTTTATTTTATTTTTAAAAATCTATTTTTTTACAAATGATCGTGCATAGAAGGGAGAGGAAAAAAAGAAAAAATCTTACTCATGTGTGAAATAGGTTTTATCTGCAAATTAAACTGTTCCACAATCTCCACTTTCTCCTCATCATTTTTTAATATACTTTATCCTATGAAACACAAGTCACCTGTCCAATAAGATTAAGCCATATAAGAAATATTTTTATTTTGTTTTTAAAAATCAATTTTTTTACAAATGATCGTGCAGAGAGAGGAAAAAAAGAAAAATCTTACTAATGTGTAAAATAGGTTTTATCGGCAAATAAAACTGTTAAACGACCTCCACTTTCTTCTCATCATTTTTAGTATCTTTTATCCTAGAAAGCACAAGTCATCTGTGGAATAAGATTAAGCCATATCAGAAATTTTTTTATTTTGTTTTTAAAAATCAATTTTTTTATATATATATTTGTCATATGTATGCATATACCGGATATCCGGTTATAAATCTTTTACTATCCGGATCCGGATCCGGATCCGCCCGGATACACAATTTCATTATCCGAATCCGGATCCGGTCCATCGGATATTCGGTTTTCTGGAGCGGATATGGACGGATTCCAGATCGGAGACCGGATCCCGGATAATAGGTCTCAGGACTACTTGAGATATTACACATATTTCCTTCTAAGTAAGTCTGGAAGCAGAAACATGTCAAATCAGCGTTGGATTGTCCTTACAGTTCTCATTTGTTTCCATCGATATTTCACTCTGTTTTCTTTGTATTTTATTTCATCCAAAATATTTCGTCAACTTCTCTTTCTCCTACAAGAAAGAAGCTTTTCTACAGTTAGTATCAGATTGTGTTGAAAATGATTTTTAAGTGAACTGACCATTTCTCAATTTTGCTCTCTATATTGCTTTCCTTTTCTGTTAAAAACAACAACAAAAAAAACATACATCTTAGCATTTTGCATATGTTGGTTCTTTGAAATTTTGTGTTAAGCTAAGTTATATAAAGCTTCAAAAATTTACTCGCTAATATTTGTTTGGGGTGACTCTTATCGTGTATTCTGGTTATTTTTTTGGGGTCAAATTCACAAAGCAATACAGATTTATAACATCAATTAAGCGAATCATTTTATTTCCCGATAGTTAATAATTATAAATTGTGTAATCTTTTAATATAAAACACACTTTTGATTTATTTTCCGAATTATTTCCTTTTGAAGTCAATTTTAATCCAATATATGTATACATATTAGATTTATCAATAATGTTCCATATGGGACAACTTAAAATTATAAATTCATTTAAAAATTACGAATGTTTTTTGTTTTTGTTTTTCCAAATGAAATTGCATTTTGTTTCCATATCATTTACTTACCATACGGGACAAGGCACACTAGACACGCTTTCACTTTCAACATCTCACCTTCCCTTCTCCGCCATTGTTACTTTCTGAGAAGCTTCCAAGTCAACCCAGAGAGACTTGCTTCTAATTTGACCTCTTCCGCCTTACCTTATAATCCTCCCTTTTGGACTTTTCAATAAAACCGTCTCGTTGATTGAATCAGTACGACTTCTCTCTTCCTTCCTTCTTTTAAGTCTATCCTTTTTCTGTCTTCCGATTCCGATCTGAATCTCTCTCGATTTTGATTTCCTCAATTTTTCAATGAACGATTTGTTTTCCAGCTCGTTCTCACGCTTCCGCGGCGGAGAACCATCTCCTCGCCGAGACGCTCCCGGAGGAGTTCAGATGACGAATCCAGCGGTGGGATCAACCGGTGGAGTAAACCTCGACAAGTTCTTCGAAGACGTTGAATCTATAAAAGAAGAGCTGAAAGAGCTAGATCGGCTCAACGAAACACTCTCTTCATCTCACGAGCAGAGCAAGACGCTTCACAATGCTAAAGCCGTTAAGGATCTCAGGTCTCAAATGGACGGTGACGTTGGAGTCGCTTTGAAGAAGGCAAAAATGATTAAGGTTAAACTCGAGGCGTTAGATCGCGCCAATGCTGCTAATCGTAGTCTCCCTGGCTGTGGACCTGGCTCTTCCTCCGATCGAACCAGGACCTCTGTCCTCAACGGTCTCAGGAAGAAATTGATGGACTCTATGAATAGTTTCAACCGTTTGAGGGAGCTCATCTCGTCCGAGTATAGAGAAACTGTACAGAGGCGGTACTTCACCGTCACCGGCGAGAATCCTGACGAAGGAACCCTAGATCGACTTATTTCCACTGGTTAGTTCACTATAACCATCATCTAGGTTATATACTGTAGTTCAAGCTTTCTTTGAGTTTGGATGATGAACAACTGGTTTCAGAGTAACTGATTCAAGCCTTGTTAGTTCACAATATTGTTGATTTGTGAAGAACAATAACTTCTGATTTTGCATTAGACTATGGAAATGGATTTGTATAGCAGGAATTGTGCTAGTTCTTAGTTGCTTAGAGCTGGAATTGATCTCTGAAAAGGAGATATGTTGTTAAATGAGTGGTGTGTGACATATTGGGGGGATTTTTTTGCTACTGTTTCTGTTGCAGGAGAGAGTGAGAGATTCTTGCAGAAAGCAATACAAGAACAAGGAAGAGGAAGGGTGTTAGACACCATTAACGAGATTCAAGAAAGGCATGATGCGGTTAAAGACATTGAGAAGAATCTCAGGGAGCTTCACCAGGTGTTTCTAGACATGGCGGTGCTGGTAGAGCACCAGGGAGCTCAGCTCGATGACATTGAGAGCCATGTGGGAAGAGCCAGTTCTTTTATCAGAGGCGGAACTGAGCACCTACAAACCGCTCGGGTTTACCAGAAGAACACGCGGAAATGGACATGTTACGCCATTATTATTCTCATCATCATCATAATTGTCGTGGTTCTTGTTGTTGTTAAACCATGGAACAGCGGAGGTGGCGGAGGTGGAGGTGGTGGTGGTAACAGTGGAGGAACTCAACCAACTTCAGGGACACCACCAAGTCCTCCTCAAGCAAGGCGTCTATTGCGTTGAAGTTGAGTTTCGTTATCTGCAAATATATTCTTTCTTTGAAAAGCTTTTTAATCAAACCAGCTTTGTGTTTCTACTTTCTAATGCTGGTTTGTTGTTAATCTCCCTTTGATTTGATTTTTTGTGAAAGAGATTAAAATTTGGGTTAGATGAGAAATATTAGTAGAACATTCTCTTTGTATCTATGTTTGCTATATGGGTTATTTTTTTACTTTGTGATTTCAGGGTTTATCGTTTCTTGTTCTATTTGGTTGAACCATTTCGAACCAAACAAGGTTCTATCAACCGGTAACACAAAAACAATACAGAATTAGTCTTAGGCATTTTCCAAGTGAGAGCATGATACTATATCTAGAATTTGGTATTAAGATTTGTTCTGCTCTCCGAGAGAGAGGATCACTCTTTCGGTTGTGTTTGTCTTGTCATAACACACTTCTTTTGCTTCCAAAGCTTTTCAAAGTAGTTAGTTAGTGATCCTCTACGTCACTTCCTATATGTCCTCTTTCGGCCATGAATTATTAATCAGTTGCGGTGTCAACAGCGACGACCTTAGTGAGGAACGAGAATAGAACAATGAGGATGTCATATTAATATAAAACACATCCAATTTTATAATATATAGTCGAACAATATATGAAGTCAACTAAAACGTCTTAAACTGTCTAGTTGCCTACTAGATATTTTAGACACTAGTACCGGTCAACTACACCTCAAGCATTCCAGTTCCAGGAAATTCCTTAAACCAATAACTATGAAACTACAGAACATAATAGTATCGAAGAACGGTGTGTTAACCCAAAAAAAAAAGTGTCAAAACAGAAAAATAATAATAATATACTGTATATAAATGGTAATATAAAACATAAATAAAAAATAAGAGTCAACTTCTTTTTGTACATAATATGGTAATATCCCCTATTTAATATTTCGGAAGTACACAACTTTTTTTTGGTAGACTATATACAGTTATAAATTATAAGAGCATGATTATTGGTCATCCTGGTATGGGAATCAAAGTAATAAAAAATCAAAAAGTAATAAAAGAGTGATGAAAGAGAAAGATATAAGATCTCTGCAGAGACCTCTAAAGACACCCTCAAATCTTATTTTTGCTAAATGTCATCATTTGATTGGTTAATCTTTAAAAAACAAATAAAATTTAAATTAAATGATATTATGATATTAAAATATTGTTTGAGATCTCATTTTCAGAGGATGACCAATAGGTTTGCTCTAAAGTTATAGTTATTATTTGATTCATTAGTTGGTTACAAAGTAGGTTATATGGGTTGACTTATATAGAGATACACTTAAAAAGAATATCCCAAGAATAATACAACTTAAAAGAAATAAAATCTCTAACAACCAAGGCCATATATATTTTTAGGCAATTAAAGAAAAACAAATATAATAGAATCTCGAAAATTAATTAAAATAAAATAATATCTTAATCCCTCCAAACTTTTAGTAGAAATCATTGACATTTTCATTCACCGAAATATACCCTATTCATACCCAAAAAATTGTTCAATCCATAAAATATTTAAGCTTTAGTTATTATTCTTTAAAAAAATATCTATTAAACTAAAATTTTAACTGAGTAACAGATCAAATTTGAATATTTAAATTCAATTTCATATATTTCTTTGTTGAATTGTATAGTTTAATATATTTTAAACTTTTAAAATAAATAAATTTGAAATATTTTAAAATATTTTAATTTGATATTTTTAAAAATATCATAAATATATGATAGATCAAAAAGTTAAAAATTATAAACACTCTAATTTGATTTGTTATAGCACGAATCAATAATATGTCACTATAATATGAAATAATTCTTAGAAATATGAGCAAAGGTTAAAATTTCAAGAAATATGATTTCTCAGATTAAATTAAAGTTTAGAATAATGTTATTTCATAGGCTTTCTCGGTTAAGATGATTTTGACAAACATATGTTACATTAATATGCGGTATACTACGGGTTAAGTCATAAAATTAACAATCAAAATACAATGTATAATTTTAAACACTATACAAATCAAATAAAAAACATAAATTAATTTTTTTTATCACACAACTTAACTTGCGGTATGCCGCGGGTTAATTATCCAGATCTACTAGGATAGATCTTACAAAATATATGTTATTTTTATAATTAATATTCAGCATATGATTTGGCATAGTATTCCATCCAAATTTTTTTTAATAAATAAAATAATCACATATATGATGTTTTGAATAAAAAAATACATAATAAACAAAAGAAATTTCAACCCGTGCTCTAGCACGGGTTATATTCTAGTATTTATTTATTTTATCTGTATGAAAATATTAAAATGAATCTTAAATTGAAGACTATGTATAGTCAACAATTAGTTTCCAAAATAATTTTCAAACACTACAAATTAATATGATTCACAATAATGAATATAATGTGGTCAATATAATTATTAGCATTAAATATTGTCAAAAAATGAATTAAATTAACTGCACAACCACATAGAGATTTGAAGATGTTGGTGGTTTAATCCGGGTTTTAGTTTTGGTTTAGCAATTTGGTTTTGGTTTTTAAAGAATAATTAATGTAAACACCAAAAAAATCTAATATACTATGGTAGAATTATAATTTAGCTTTGAATAAAGTTCATAAGAAAATATATTTACTCATTTAGTTCAAAATCGGTTATGGTATTTAAGATATTTTAAAAATAATGATTATAACCAAACCAAAGGAATATTTTCAGTTTTTGAGTTGATATTTTTAACTTGATTTAAATTGAAAAGTTCAGTTTACTTTAAAAAGCACAACTAACATTCTTTAATGAAAATTTAATGATTTAAATTGAAAATTTAATGATTTTTTTAGTATGTGAGAGAAATCCTAAAATGACACTTAATATGAAACGGAGGGAGTAATTAGTAATTACATTTACATCTTTTTTACTATTTTAAAATCAATAAGTAGCATTTAATTTTACATCTTGAATAATCATCCATCTTCTCTCTCTTTTGACTAGTATTGGCATATGAAATCTTATCTTTTTATATCAACTCTATTGGTCCTAAACCCAACATTATATAAATCTCCAACGAGAGAAATTAAAATCAAAGAGTGATCATGCCAAGGAAAAAAGTAAAACTTGCACGGATAGAGAATAACCAGTCAAGAGCAATAACTTTGAAGAAAAAAATAATAGCATTACAAAAAAAAGTGAAAGAACTAACCATATTGAGTGATGTAAGGGCTTGTCTAATCATTTCTAACCGTAATGCAGTTGAACCAGTGGTGTGGCCATCTCTTGAAACAACTCATGGCCTTCTCGATCGTTTTTTTGCCGTACCAAAGTTCGTGAGAGATAAATATGCGATGACTGTCGAGTCATACATAGAAGAGGAGACAAGGAAAATCCAAGCTCAATTGACTAAGGTTCATAACGAGGAAAGAAGGTATGAAATTGATGAGATGATGAATCAACTACAAGAACGTCATATAACTGTTGCAGATCTTAACTTGAGTGAGGGACACGCCTTGTTATCTTTTACAAGAGAAAAAATCATATCTTATAGGAGGCATCTAGACGAGCAATTTCCTCCTCTTCCAGATCTACCGAAGTTCCCATCTGAAGTGCAAGTCGAGCCGCTTAATACCACCATAAATGATGTTTTTGTAGGAAACAATCAAGATGATGAGAGAGCAACAAGAAGAATTAGCATTAATGCTCTAGTGGAGAATGGAAGTCATTACTTATTTGATCAATGGGTTTCTCCACTCAATCCGCCCATTCTTGGCATGGATCCAAACCCTAGAAGCTATCGTCCATACCAAGGAAGCAGTAGCAAAGGAAACCATCATTTGGAAATGGATCCAGTTTATCCTCAAATGATGACTTCCTATGGTTTGCTTGGATCAGTCTCTCAACCTTCACAACATCATAATATGAACATCAATCCCATGATGATTATGAATCCACCAAGGCAATATCCTTTTGATATCATGAGTTGTGATGTGGGAGTAAACGAGGAAGGAAATAACATTAGAAATTCACAGTTTTACATGAGCAACAACATCATCATACCGAGTAATGATGGTCTTCGTCAAGAACCTCAAATGATGGCTTTTGATGGTTTACATGGATCAGTCTCTCAACCTTCACAACATCATAATCCGATGATGATTATGAATCCACCAAGGTAATATACCCTTTTGATATTATGAACCGTGAGATGAGAGTAAACGAGGAAGAAAATAACATTAACAACTCACAATTTTACAGGAACGACAACACTATAGCGACTAATGATGGTCTTCGTCAAGAGCCACCTCCTAATGGTCCTAATGGAACAATCACTGGAGAAGATAATGTTGATGCGACATTGTTTAATATCAATAATTGGCTTATGTTCTAAGTTTGGTGTGCATTTGTTTTAAATTTGTCTTTTTATCTTTCTTTATGGATCGTATCTTTAAAACTTTTTTTTATCGTTGTTATATTGTTGGTTTGTTTCTTTGTTTTAGAGTTATGGATCTTCAAATTGTTTTGATTATCGTTTTGATTTCTATAATGTTTACAACTCGTTCGTAACTTCGAGAAATTACAATATAATAAAATTTGAATTAGAAACACTCATAAAAAACACATCTAGAAAACGTTACACACTAAGTAAATAAAATACAGTGTATATATATATATCATAAATCATACGAATGAAACAAAAAAAAAAAGGGTAGGCGAGGAAGAATACAAAAGTAAGTAAGAAACACACAAAGGAGAAAGAAAGTGATCAGAAGAGGTTTTTAAATGGGTTGGTAAGAGAGTCCTTAACATTGGAGTAGAGGCCATAGAGAGAGTACTGCTTAAGATTCGCAACCTCATACCACGAATTCAAAGCAGTGTAGTGCTTATCCGTGCCTGAAAACGCCAACTGGATCCCCAAGCTACAATCTGCTTGTCCTCCTTGGTTCTTGCAGTTTTGCGACTTGATTGCACATTGGTCTTGGTTTAGACACACGAATTTCGCATCTCCAGAACATTTCGAGCATCCGTCTTTCTTCCAAAACATGTTCTCAAGCCTCCCCTTCTGGAACTCAAGAACCTATAAGACGATGACGGAACTAATGAGTTTTGTCCAATATTTCTAAAATGTAGAGCTTTATCCAATTATTACTTACAAGGGTGAAGCTTGTAACGATGTGATTACTGTCTGCAACCATAATTGGAACTGATCTTGCAGCGTATTTTGAACCAGCGAATGCTACCATATATCCCTTTGACGCATCCTGAAATCACAAAGTACCCATCAGACAAACCAAATAATTTGATAGAGGCTATCAAGACCAATGCTACCTCCAATGATAAGCAATCATGTATAGTAATTTCAATTCAATCTATGGTGTAACCTCTCATATCACTGAAACAAATGCACAAAGGAACACAGATCTTACAAGAACACAGATTCAATCCTAACAATTTGGTACCTATAGTCAAATTAATCGAACCGAGCTAAACATCCTAAGAGTCAACTAATCTGGGAAGATGATAATTCCGATCTACCTAAACCGTTTTCTAATCTGATCAAAACCGCTGCAATCGAAACCCTAAAATTCACCAAGATAGATCAGAGAGACGAACCGGGCGGAAATTATTGGAGCTAGAGGTATTGATGGTAAGGAGAGTGATCTCATCGACTTTAGGTCTAAACACGGCGATCTCAGAGTTGCCGTTGAGAGAGAGACGACGGCGATCGCAAGGAGAGTACTGAACGGAATGATTTGTACTACCACCGAAGAAAGTATCTTTAGACGCGAAGGCAATGCCGAAAGTGAATCCATCCCCGATCCCGACTGTAGAATCCGAACAAGGCGAGTAAACTCCGTTATCGTCTCCGGCCACCGTCAATGATGACGTCAGCGCCGCCGCGAAGAGGCAACACAGAAGAAGGAATCTAGCCATCTGTCAAAAAACTCAAAACAAAAGCTTTCCTTCCAAAAAATTTCGAATAATCCGATTCATTCATTAGGCTGTCTTCAAATCATCATTATTCAAATATAAGCCTTTTAAGTTATGGGCCTGGCCTTATTATTCGGCCCAATACAAAATACTTAATAGTTAAATTTTATTATTTTTAGGAAAAAAAATATATCATGATTTGAAAATAGAAGTTTTTTTGTTTTTAAGATAAAACTTTTTAATTTTGCAAAATAATGTGTGCTGTATTATTAAATAGAGTCAAAAAACTGAGCTGGCAAATCTAAATTATTACTTAATTTAGTTTTGGTGCCAAGTGGGTAACTTAAAATTGAAACTGTTAAACAAATCCCACCTAACGGTTTGTTCACGGCTAATCATATGCGGTTAATCACACCGTAATAGATTTTACGACGAAATCTAAAACCGTTCGTTTATAGTAATCATGGACCTACGTAAACGAACGGTTAAGATCAATCCGACATTTCTTGTGAAATTGAGAATCCCCGATTCCGCATTTCTGTCTTTGTCTCTTGCTTCGTTTTAGTTTTTTTTTTTTAGTCTTCCTCCTCATCGTCTTCTTCAATCATATCATCTGAAAACTCTTGTAAATTTCGTGGCTTTTTTTGCTTTTCGAAGAATCTTATAATCATCAATCATGTCTAAGTTAATGGGATTATGTTCTCTAGCTATTTCTTATTTTCTATTCGTTTCAACGATTGTCGCAGCCACCGATGTTCACTACTGCGGTATGTTTTGGTCTCCTTTTTAAGTTCTGAGATTGCTGCTAATTCTTGCTTGTAGTAATTTGATCGGTTTAGTTTTGTCTGAATATGATGATTTTGATTTTGGTATTCTTTAGATGGTTTTTGATTTGTACTCTTAATTTGTGTTGAAAATTTGATTTTTATTTAGATGGTTTTTGGTTTGTAGTCTTAAATTGTGTTAAAGTTTTGATTTTTATTTAGACGGTTTTTGATTTTTGATCCTTATTGAGTTTGAAGTTTTAATTTTTGATTTCTGGGGAACTGTTGGGGAAACACAAGAATCTCGATCTGATTTGGTTAAGTGTTTTGTTTGGTTGCAGATAGTAATGAAGAGTATGAAGTGAAGGTGAAAGGAGTTGATATATCGCCTTATCCTATTGCTAGAGGCGAGCCAGCCACTTTCAGCATTTCTGCTAACACAGGTACACACTCAGATTTATCTATGAGGCTTATATGACTTATAAGATCTTTTGCTTGTTCGTTTCTTTTGATGTTTTTGTACTGTCTAGTTTGTGTTTGTAGTTTTGATTTCAATGTTTATACGCTGCAACTACTTGTTCTTGCTTGAAGTATTTGATCGTGTTTTTAATCTGGTTTTGTTTCATATGAAGACACTGAAATTTCGGGCGGAAAGTTGGTGATCGAAGTTTCATACTTTGGATGGCATATTCATTCTGAGACACATGATCTTTGTGATGAGACTAGTTGTCCTGTGGCTATTGGAGATTTCTTGGTCGCTCACTCTCAAGTTCTGCCTGGATATACCCCTCCTGTAAGTTTATTGATTTTTCTTGGAATAAGATGTTTATGCACATTATATATGCTCATTAGAACTTGATGTTTATCTCATAGAATCAGAGCAAATGGTCTAGTCTAATCAAATTTGTTTAGTTGAATAACCAAAATAGGCTGACAATAGGTTTAGCTTGGTATCCATAGCTGATAATGAGTCCATGTGGAAGCATAAAGTTGCCAAAGGGAAGAAGTTGAACCTATTAGTTGTCAACATTTGCTTGTTCTGATCAATAGTTGTTTGTCATACCAACATCAGTTTGCGTTTTCTGCATATAAGGACCAATCTAATCCATTTTATTTCTCATAGGGTTCATACTCACTTAAAATGAAGATGCTTGATGGACGCAAGAAGGAACTGACTTGCATCAAATTTGGATTTGACATTGGATTTGGATCATCATCTGTGGCCGACATTTAGAGCTGATTCACTCTGTGGAATATATACTATGGAATCACCCCATTTGTTTTTGTATAAAAAAAACACTCTTTTTCTATACAAGAATTGTTGATCAAAAACCCTTTTATATTCTCATTATTGTTCTCATTCTGGACCATTTATGAAATCACATTTATAGAAAAGAAAAAAAAAGTATTGAATTATTGATTAGGTTTTAGAGAGCTATGGTTGATTCTAGTTGCAAGCTTAAAGATGAGCCTACTTTAATACATCATTGCATCCACGTTCATGGAATTATAAAGACGTGACATACATCATCATTCAACCAAACTAATGACTCTTACCAGAAAAAGATGAATATTTTTCCACAGCTTCATTATACCAACATGTGAAAAGTCTCATTCTTCCTTTTTTTGCCTATGTATTTGGACAAATTTGGGCTAAAGTTGGGTAAATTAAATGTTTTTTCCTTTCTTATTGAGCTTATTGTCTACTTTATCTCTACAATGACCCATCAATGGAAAGAATTTGGGAAGCTAACCCACAAAGTAGCTTTTTTTAGTTCACTTAAGTGCTCATTTCGTTTTTCTCTTATCCACTCTCATCTTTTGTCGATCTTGATATAGGTTTTGCCCCTCCTCTTTCACAATTTATATTGAGTTTTCCTTAAAGATCTAACTTTAACCCATAATTGTAACGAATTTAGAAGCAATGAAGGATGTAAAGGAGAGAATGGTGAAGAAACTTAAGCTTATAAACATCTCTCAACAAAAGCAATCTTGATCGCACAATCTTTCATCAAATAGATGAGAAGAGTGTCTTACGCCAACAACACTTACGGGTTCTCATGAACAACAACTTCAACAGAATCTCGAAGACCTTGTATCGGCTTTTGGAAAGAAATGTGTAGCTGGACGGGAAGATTCTGTTTTCTTCTACACGACAAGTCTGCAAGGACCGAGGAATGAGAAAGACTTTCAAAGATTGCAGAAAGAACACAAGAAGAGACGTGGAGGTTGCTTGGGGAGAAAGTTACACCTCCTAGGCTCTTCGTAAAGTGTAAAAATACATTGGCAGAGCAGACGTAGTGGTAGCTCTGAACGAAAACGGGAAGCTCAAGAAGCTTCTAGAAGGCTTCTCATCAGCCAAGTCGAGGCAGTGTGAGCGATGCGAGAACGAACGGTTTTTGATGTGTTGGAAATGCAATGGGAGGTCGAGAGTGATTGCAAATGACGGGACGTGGAAGAGATGCATAGAGTGTAATGAGAAGGGTCAGACCATTAAAAGACCATATACTGTACAGTGTATTGAAATTTTCGGTTCACTTTGTTACATTAAAAACCATTCTCATTGGTTATTTTATTCTAATTTATAAAAAAATTTGAAGAGTTCAACAAAATCATTAAAAATGAATAAGTGAAAGATTGTTAAAGATTGGCAAAGAGTTTTGTTGATTAATTTCCTAAAATTTTGTAGATTGTTAAAGATTGGTAAAATCATTAAAATTTTGTGTTAATTTCCGTAACTTTATTTTGTAAAGAAAATGTCTAAAATCATGAACCCAATAACATAATAATTAAATTCATTAACAATCCTAGATTCTTTTGTTTTAATTGAATAACACAAAACTTTTAATGATTTTATAAAAATCTGAATCCAATAACCCAAATGTGTTAAGATTTTAAATGACTTTTTACAAATCACAAACTAATAATACTAAACTTTGATAGAGTTTAACATAATCTTGATCTAATAACAACATAATAATATTTAAAATCTTTTAAACTTTAAGATCCACTAATTGATATGATTATATGAAACAGAGAGTCCAAAATGTTAAACCAAAGTGAACCGAAAAATTCACCAAAGCACGCATGGCGACATCCGCACGTGTGGAATACGTTGATTAAGACACCTGTCCTTATTTCTTTCACTGTACAGGCCTTTACTTTTTCACTCGCGCGATATAAACCAAGAAACAGTCTCTCTATCTCTCTCTCCGACTCCGTTTACTAGATCACCCTTCATCTCTCACCGGAATCTCAAGGTTCGTTTTCCTCTTTTCTATGTTTATGTGTTTGGATTTGTATATGACAATCTTCAAACCAAATCAATAAAAGTATGTTCTATATTATCATCAACGTATTTGGGGGCTTTCCTCTCTCTATCTCTCTGTTCGACACTTTGTAAAGGTCGTACCTTTGTTTTCTGTTCATAGAATCCAAACGTTGACTAGAGTAAATTTGTTGTTCTAGCAAATACCCATTAAGGATATTTCTTGAATAGCTAGCTGCTACCTTCTCAAATCGATAATTCAATTTCATTGACCTAATTTTTTACGAATCTCTCTAGGACTAGTTCACGTGTCAGATGAATGGTTATTAGAATTGTACTGATGGATCTACGATGCTGTGTCTAATGCTTAAATTTGATCTTGTTCTGCAGTGATTTCAGACGACATGGCCTCCTTCGATGGTCCAGGGTTTACAATGGTTGATAATTCTTGGATCCAGACCAAAGCCATTGATGTTGAATCATCAACCGATATCTCTCCTTACCTAACCAAGATCCTTGAAGATTCCGTCTGGAATGGAAACCGCTCCATTGTCTTCGATGTGTATTGGGATGTCCAATCTCTTGACAAGAAGTCTGAATGGCGTCTATGCTCAGTGAAGTTTAGCACGAAAAACTTCTGTCTCTTCCTCCGCCTCCCAAAGACGTTCAGCGATAATCTTAAGGATCTTTACCGTTTCTTTGCTTCCAAGTTTGTCACATTCGTTGGTGTCCAGATCCAAGAAGACCTCGCTTTGCTTAAAGAGAACCACGGTATTGTGATCCGAAGCTTTTTGGAGATTGGGAAGTTAGCTGCGGTAGCTCGAGGAACTCCAATTGTTGAGTTTCTTGGAACTAGGGAATTAGCTCACAAGATTCTTTGGTATGACATGAGTCGGCTTGATTCGATCCAGTCTAAGTGGGATGAAGCAAGTGCTAATGATCGTCTTGAAGCTGCAGCCATTGAAGGTTGGCTTATTTTCAATGTCTATGATCAATTACAGCTGTGACCTACTTAACTTATGTTCACTTTCTTGATCAAATGGGATTTGTGAGATTGCGCTTGATTGTTTCCAGTTGTGCATTTTGATCTGTTTGTTGTTAACAGTACTGTCTGAATAAAAAAAACATGCCCGGATTGTTTTTTGTCTGAAGATTTTGAGATGATTATGTTACTTTGCCAAATTTAAAACTGGATGAATAAAACGAACCACAAATGAGACATGAAACGAGCAAAAATGTTTATTTAAAAGAGTTAGATACAGACTGGTTTAACTCTAGATCACATTCACAAGTTAGTTAAGCTAAGAGAGAGTTACAAAACTTACAAGAAACTCAACAAAAACGTTAGCAACTCTGCCTATGCTTTCAGACCACACTTTCTACATTTGTAGTGTAATGAAACTCGATCTGTAAACGGTGATGAACAGGCGCAGTCGAGGCTAATCCTTTCTTGATATCCTCCTGCAACTCTCTAATTGGTATTGCCGCCAAGAAATTCTTAATATACTCTTTACATGACTCCTTCCCTCTGCACACAATCTCTGTATCAGGTTCTGACTCGGATCCTGTTTCCTCTGTATGAAGAATCTTGTGGATGATGGTGTTGTGGTCAAATTTCAAAACGTAAGCTTGATCACAACCCTCGTAGAGCCTTTCTCCAAGTGTATCAATGATATAGTAAGCTTCTTTTTCAACTTTGAGGACAAAGAAGTGATCATTCCAACTCACAATGTAAACACGCGGTGGAGAGTCATCAACATAACTCTCGCTATTCGTTGAGCTTTCCTCAAGACTGATAATCTCAGCCCAAATACTATCGAACGACATTGCGCCTTGCAAAAACTCGAATCTTCCTTCATTGATCATCCCGTCCGGGTGGAAAAAACCAACAAATGACTTCCCGGGGATAACTGTTAGAGGACGAATCTGCGCTTGTAGCACGGTATCGAGATCAAAATGCTTGTCGGGAAACTTCTGCATATACGTTTCGTTTTCACAGAGGCTTCTCCACTCTAAAGAACCTTCTCTGATCAAACTATCGAACTGAGACTTGATAGGCAGGAGATTACCATTCTTCTGAAACCAATCCGCAATAACCGCAACAAGAGCTGTGCAAGCGCTCTCACCAGCTGCTCGCTCGCTTCTCTGGTCGATCGAAGCAAGAAAGACATTTGTCTGAAGCTTCATGTGTCCATCTCTGCTTATCACTTCTTTCTCCTCCCAACTTCCAATCGCAAAACTGTCTTCTCCAAACTCTGAGAAAGAAGATCGTGGATTTGCAGATGAATCTTCATCAATCTTGCTCTGCAAATTAAAACATGCAACATGAGAACTTGATTCACATAGACCAAACCAACTGCATTAGACACTTGACCAGTAAATAAGAACTTACCCCAAAAAGAGAATGAGCTTCATCTGCACCAAGTTGCCTCCGATCATAATCAATGTCATCTCCACCTTCTTCTCCATTATCCTTCTTTAACAAAGGCTCTCCTTTGGATTTCGGAGACCTAAAGCTCAACTTCCGCTTCCTCCACGGCAATATGCTACGCCGTGGAAGAAGTGATGTCTCATAGACCAAACCAGCAACGGGATCTTCAGCGTCCGAGCAACCTGCTCCTACGTCGGACTTCCTGTGGCTATAATAAACCCAATCTTCGTCTTCGTCGCTGACTTTGGCGCCACAGTTTAAAGAAGTTCCCACGCCATTTGCATAAGACAAAGGTCCATAAGAGAAAGATTTTCTCACACTCATCAAATCTTGTTTGCATTCATCAAAATCTGTCTCGAAATCATCAAGTGATTCTGATGATCCGAAGCTTGAGAATCTGCCTTCTTCTTCCCTGCAAGCTTTCTTGGCTTTCCTTGTAGAAACAAACTCTGTAAAAATCTTGACTTTTCTAAGACCAGCTTTGATTGCAGAAACATCCTCCTTCTCATTTGAGTGTGTTTCAGTAGTTTGTTGTGGTGATGGAGACGGGACAGGGACAGGCACAGGCACAATCGCAGTTTGTGCTGCCGAGTCTGATGTTTCTGGAGTGGTTCTAAGCTCAAGCAGGCTCAATGATACCTAAAAGGAACAAGAGTATCTCAAAAGGTCAAAAAAAAAACCAAATACTGAGCCAACACAGTAGAGAAGTAAATGAAAGAGAGAAGTAAAGCATACATAGAGCAATGGATGTGGCTCGGAGGCAACACAAGCAGAGAGCGTGAGAGGAATGTTTATATCGAATTCTTTTTTATCTGTCACACGGGCGTATTCAGCAAGATTCAAAAATGCAGTTCCAACAACAGGAGCTTTATTCTTCTGTCCTTGCTTCATTCCCTAGAATCAAAAAAAAAAACAGAAATCAATTTTATTTGTCTTTGAGGAAAATGACACCAACATACCTATAACAACTAAACATAGTTTGAAATGTAACACAATAGAACGTCAACCTCTACAACAACATTACAACAGGAATCAAGCTCTAGTTTCAAGTCTTAGAATCAAACTCGTTGAGACATTAATTAGTATCAAAATCTTCCAGCCAGCAAATCAAAATTTTATCATCTAGCTAGGGTTCCATCTACAGCCTATAACAACTAAACATAGTTTGAAATGTAACATAATAGAACCTCAACCTCTACAACAACAGGAATCAAGCTCTACTTTCAAGTCTTAGAACCAAACACGTTGAGACATTAATGGCAATCGAAATCTTCAAGCCAAAAAATGAAAAAGTCTCTGATTTGAGCATCCAGCTATCTATGGTTCCAACCTAATCAAATCATTTCCAAAGTTCAACATTGGAATCTAAACCTTAGATATCAAATCTTAAGATACTGATTCTAAAAGACTTACATTGGTGAAGACAGAGAAAGCAATCTCCCAAGGATAAAACAAACTGTCCTTGTAAGAAGTGAGAGAGCATAAACTCTGAAACTCTTCATCATCCCATGAAACGACATCGCTTTCTCCCAAAGCCTCTTTGGTAAAGTTCCTCTTCACCGTCCTTCTTAAAGATCCCAATGTCGCTTTAGGTCCTTTCCAGCGAATCTCCACCGTCAACTTCTCTTCCTTCTCCGGTACACCTTCACGCACCAGATCCCAACCTTCAAGCTTCTTCACCGCAAGCTTCACCTCGTATTTCCTCGTTACCAACGGCGGCCATGGTCGCCACTTCATCATCTTCACCACCATTTACTCAAAAATTGAATAATTTGGAGTCGTCAAGATACAAAAGACACGAGATTAAAGAAACGTAACAAAACTCTTTTGCAGTAGTTGAGAAATTTGGGGAAACCTAAAGAATCTTTAGAAAAAATGGGAAAAAAAAAAAGGTTTCTTTGGCTTCAATCTATAGCTAACCTAAGAATAAAAAAGATCAATGCCCAAAAATAGAAAGAAATCTATATTAGAAGAGGGTTTCTTCTTGGAAACAGAGAGAGATCAAAATGGTAAGAAATTGAAGAGAAAAACAAAATAACAAGGAGTTGAAATTAAGCTTCAGCAAAAAGTTTATGCCGTGAGGAGGAGAGAAGAAAACAGTAAAGAGAGAGAGTGGCGCAGAGACACAACACTACTACTAGCTCACAAGCGTGTAGACAGAGAAAGACAACGAAGAAAGTGAAAACGAAAAAAAAGAAAGATCTCAACTTCACAGATCTGTCCCTCTCTTTAACGATAGAGAGCAGTGGTGGGCGGATAAAACAAACAAACCGGTCTTTAACCGATGCGTGGACTAATTAACCGTGGTTAAGTTCTGTTTAAACGGTGTCGTTTTCTTCCGGTTTAGATTGACTTCTTTTTGATTTGTGACCCTCCCATAATAATCCCAACGTCACGGGTGGGGGAGACGCGACTGCTTAACGGCGTTAATAAAATTCCCTTTTTGTCTTTTTTTTTTTTTTTTTTTCTTTTGTTAATCAAAACAAATTAGTTTAACATTTCAAATTTTGGTTTCATGTGTTGAGGAATTTGTAGACCATGTGTTTTTGTCTCATAATCTATTTTGCACTTGTCTATTATGAATTTATTATGATGATTCCTCCCAAAGTTATAGCAAAAGAAATGTGTATGAGAATGAGTATAATGATCTTGTTGATTGATAATATTATTATTTATTAGAGTTAAGCTGTTGATCGGTCTTTAAGTAATCAAATTCCATGTGGAAGAAACAAATTACATCCTACAAGCCTTTTCCTTAAGAAGTATATTTTAGGTTTATTGTTTGTTTGTCATAAGAGTTTGACTTATCTTACACAAGAAAAGAAGAAAAAAAAAAAGATTAGTTTCACTTTTACATGATTATTTATGCGACAACATGGTTCATGCCACTGAATGTGGTGGTCACTGGTCATAGTTATGCTTCACACGAAAGGAACATACGGTATCTTTGCATTATGCATGGTCATGGATTTCTATTATCGCATAAGAATGTGTTGTCAACAACTAGCTAGTAGTGTTGTTACATCCTTGAAAGTGTTACTTTTGCAATTATTGTATAAAAATTAATTAAATAACAAATTTGAAATGGATCTCTTTATAATATATGTCATGACTTTTATATATTAGCACTAATTAATTAGCCATGCAAGTCAAATTACTCACCCATCATCAGTATTACAAGAAAATATATCTTTTAAAACCAATTAAGTTAAATATAAATCTAAGAATACTATGATTAAAAATTACTGTAGAAATTATAATCATGAAAGCAAAATGCCAAGTGTGGTTCCCTTGAAATAAAGTGACACATCTTTTTTTTTTTTCTTTTTCTTGGGTAGCTCTAAGTAGCCATTACATTGATTTTTTACTAGATATTCTATTAAACAGACAAAATCATACTCCATCTGTTCCTAATAAATTGATGTTTTGGAACATTTCTTTGTTTCACAAAAATTGATTTTCTACAATTTTGGATTAATTAAAGTTAATATTTTGAAAAGTTCAAAAAAATAATCATTGAAAGATTTACATTGTTATTAGTCTAAAATTAAATAATATATTTTTGGTAAGAGAAATAATATATTTTAAAATCATTGTTTTCTTAAAAATTGTAAAATTCTTTTAAACATCAATCTTTTAGGAACAGAGGGAGTAAAAGTTTGGATTAATTTAAAAATTAAATTTTAATTAGGAATTTTGTTTTTTGTCAATAATTAGGAATTTTATAAGTAAATTTATAATAAAAATATTTTCCAATTACATGTACTATAATAATTATCTATCATTATTTAGTGGATAGTGGTGAATGCACTAGATTTAAATATACTATAATATATATACATTTTTCAATACATATCTCTCAGTTTTTAATTTGTGAAAGTAACAAATTTTTTTTTTAAAAGAAAAAAGAAAACGAGGAAAATAAAAAATGTTTTCCAAGATTTGTTGGGCCTAAAATAATAAAATTCCAACTTACTTTTACTAATTTAAATTTTATATAAAAATATTTTGCACGTGCTATAACACAGGTTACTACCTAGTAAGTGAACTTATAATAAAAGTTTTTTCCAATTACATGTACTATAATAATTATCTATCATTATTTAGTGGATAGTGATGAATGCACTAGATTTAAGTATACTACTATAATATATAACTAGATTAGGACCTGCCCGATGTGCGGGTTTAGAGTTTTTAAAATAAAATAAATTTAACAAAGAATATAAAGTAAGTATTTTTAGTAAGTAAAGACTATTTATAAAAATAAATAGATACACCGAGATGTCCAATGTAAATATCTGGTGTAAAAAATGCGACTCTATGGTTGAGACTATTAATCACATTTTTTTTTTAATACCCTCATTCGTGGGAAGTTTAGGATTTATCTCTATCTCCGGATTCATCAGAGGGTTTTCCATATGAGTCGGTGTACTCAAAATTGGATTTTGTTTTCTGGAGGTGTGTCCCTCAACAGGGTGATCCTGATCAATTTATTCAATTACCATGATTTTTATGAGTAATCTAAAATGCCATAAAGAATTTTTTTTTTAAGGTTTAGAGAACGAGACGAATGATATAATTGCTCAGGCTTTGAGCGATAAGTTAGCCTGGGAAGAGGCGCTATCTTTTACGGCGGTCATATCGGCTCCATCTCCGTCCTCGAATGTCCAGATTTCAAGAAACACTAAAAAATTATTCTTAAGCCTGCACTTGATCATGAAGCCAGTGCTAAATATCAAGTTTATTAATTCTAATATTAAAAGTACAAAAAAAAAAAAAAATCAAGTAGCATCCTTAACCGTCACCACATCTTCCGGTGTTGGCCTTGTTTCCGCCACCGCCACCACCACTACCTCAACCGCCACCGCCACCACCACTACCTCAACCGAGTAATCGTCACCACCACCACCATCAGATCCTTCTCCTCTTTCGCTGACACGACCACCACCTCCATCACAAGGGCATATCATCTCATCTATCTTTTTCCCCGAACAGCTCTCAATTAAAAGTAACAAAACGAAAACACTTAGGATTATCATGGAAATATAGAAAGGGTCCATGTTATTTTTTTTTTGCAATAAGAAACCAGGATACGTTTGGTTAAAAAGTTAATAATAACGATGACAGGAAATCAGAACACCTTTTGTTTATTAACCAATGCAACTAACTATACTTATAGACCTACTATTCTATTTGGACTGGGATAAGAACAAACCCTAATTCAGTTTCTTTTCCACATTATTCCTTTCCCGTCAGAATCGTAATTATGTTTATCCAAAACAAATTAATAACAAAAAGAATAAAAACTTCTATATGCATAAATATGATATCGTTCTCCAGTTACCGATTTTATATGATCCAATTTTTTTAAAAAAATTTTTGTCTTAGATAAATATTTGGGATTTTGACAAAAATAACCAACAAAAAAACTTTATTTAGGTGAGTAATCTTTCTAACCATATATGATATATCTACTATATACTATACTAGAAGCGGACCCGCGCTACAGCGCGGGGGAATATTTATTTATATATAATATAATTTGTACCAAAAGTAGCAATAAACTTAAAATATTGTAAAAGTATACCATATAATATATGTTTTGACGGATCAATTAGTAAAAAAATGGATCTGCAAAAATATTATTACTAACCACTCTTTTTTTTTTTGGACAAATCCGCTCTATAATATGATTGAGTTTTGCAAACCAATCTGTGCATTCTAAGGAATAATATTTATACTATAAAATATATGATTATAATTAATGTATATGAAATCATAAATAATATTGATGAAATTGTATACACACCCACATGGCATAATAACATGTGAGTTTTATAGAACTGCATATTTTGTTATTGTAAACATAGATCAGTTAGCTCTAGTAAACAAATTAGCTATCCGAATTGATTGAAAATATGCAAATCCTATTATGTTATTCAAAATCCATATGATAATTTACAATATGATATAGATGAACAACATCATATTAAAAATGAGGAAGAGGTAATGTGAAGATCACAAATTTTTTAGAACTTAAATTAATATAATATTATAATGTATGATAAGAAACTAAGAGAGAGGGAGAGAAGAAGAAAATATGTTTCCATCATGAAAGTATTGACACATTTCTATATTTTTAAGAAGAAGAAGTGTGTCCAACAATCTAATATTAATTTTAAATATAATTATATATTTTTAAATTCTGCACATTTATTAGGAGCAATTAATATGAAAAATTACCATATGAATCATTTATTAGTTATGACAATTAATATGAAAGATTTTTTTCCATAAAAATAGTAACTTCTTGTAATTGTTATACGATTATATTATAGGAAATTTAAGAATATTACTATTGTTTTCATTTTTCGGTTTCTATTCATATCTAAATAATGATAGTAATTCTTTTAAATATTAGGAAATTAACAAAATTAATGGTAAATATTTTAATAATAATTATTATAGTATAATTTTAATTTTAATATATTAAAATAATGTTAAACTTTGCTATATATGTATACACCTTTTATATTTTTATATCAAATTTTTTTCTTATATAAAATAATAATTTAGTTTTTTTAAATTTCATATAGGAATCTATTATATATCAATATTTTATTTTTAATTATATACTTTTATTTAGATATTTAAAGAAAATTTCTGGTAAAATATTATATTAAACGATTTAGAGTTTATCATTTATTATTTATGGTATATGCTATATTAAGTTTGATTCAATTTGCAAATTTTGGTAAAGTTGTTGTGGGGTTAAATATTAATCGATAATGATTAATAGTTTCCTAAATTAAAGGAACACAATATATTCACGTAGTGGTTCACTTATGGTTCACTTATACATATCCTTTAATTTCGGGTTATTTTTGCAAAATTGACCCGACGCAGAAGCACTTTTGTACTTCTCTTTTACTTATATAAGGATATGTATATATAATCAATAATATTGTCAAAATGTCCTTGTTGCTATTGTTCTCTCTCGCTTATGTACACTGTTTCTCTTTTATATATGTAATTAGATAAGGACCCGCTCGATGTGCGGGTTTAAAGTTTTATTAATTTAATTAAATTTAACAAAATATGTTAAAATTTGTTGTATGTTATTTATAAATTTATTTTTGTTATAATACCTTGATTTATATCCATTTACAATTTTTTTATGTATGTTACTATTAAAAGTGTATTTTTTATACTTAAATATGTATACTCTATGTTACAAATATATTATTTATCACCACCTAGAAAATATCTATACGAACACATTAAGCCAACTATTTTATTTTCATTTCTGCATAATTTTTTAATTACTAAAATTGTTAGATCAAAAAATATTTTGAATTAAAAATATATTGCATAATATACTAATCAATGATGTATCATCACAATAATGTATGACCACCATGGAGAAAACCTTGGCTCCGCCTTCCTTCATTGGGGAGATAACCTTGCGTTCAACCTCCTCCACATTCCTCTCTTTGGGAGATAACCTTGCGTCCAACCTTCTCCACCATAGAGAGAACCTCGGCTCTGCCCTCCTCCTGTGTGGATAGAAAATGTTCACGTCTTTTTGCTATCTCAAAATGGCTTGCTCTGACAACCAATGAATTTTCTAACGTCACAAAATCTTTTGATAGTAACTAATGTTAAATTTACCAATGTATTCGTGGAAGTGACTTTGACACACCATGATGTAGTCTCTGTCTCTGTAACGCCTCAACCGCCACTTTGCTTATTGAGCCCATGTCCACTTTTAGTCCATGGGTCCATCTTCTTAAGTGGGCCCTACATCTATTTCCGCCCGTGGATCCACCCATATTCGATGGCCGGTTTGTTACGTTTAGGAGGCTTCAAAGAATTGTTTACCGATCCTACAAATCAACAAATGATATTTTCCTGTGTTTTGTCCTCACTCGCACAGTTCCAAAAATCACTTCCAGGAAGGTCACCCATCATGAAGTTCTCGCAGAACCCTTGACCGAAAAAATAAGTGCATTTTGGTGATATATGCGGCCAAATCAATTCTTTTAAAACTTTCTGCAGACCAGGGTGTCACGGTCTTTGAGTTCCTATGGATCTATCAATAACGATTTATGTTTTTCTAATCTATCTATCTATGTTTGTTGTAAGCTTGTGTTTGATTAGCCTATTTTATCCATCTATTAGGTTGATGAGCTTCTACTCGTTATCTCCCTTTGGGATTGAATGAATATTTGGTAATAATTATGTTTGCAAAAAAAAAAGGGTTTTGGCCAACCAATCAAGGTTGAGAAGAAAATTAATTTGGCATAATTAAAGAAACAATAGAAAATTATAAGCACTGTAATATATGTATATCAAATAACTCAAAGATAAAAATATAAATAAATTAAAAATATAAAAATACTACAATAAAATTTAAAATAAAGTATTAGGAAAAGAAGACGCATATATTAATTTTTTTTTGGGTCAACATACTAATCTTACTTATTCCCAACTGAAAAATGAGAAAGTAGGAGAAAATTATAGTTTTAAAAAAATAATAAAAATTTACTTTCCCGTTAAACAAAATTTCCCAATTTAACAAAACTGAAAGCAGTGTTTATGAATAAATTATTTAAAAATGAGAAGATCTATGATTATGTAGAACTGAGTATTTACAAAATTTAGAATTAATAATTAACTGTATATTTTTCTTAATCCATTTTTCTATATTTTTTTAGAATTAATAACTTATTATTAAAAATAAGTAAATAATATTATAATTGAATTTTATGAAATATATATATATATATATATAATCTTCTTATAATTATTTTAAAAACTTTGTATTTTTTTATAAATTCTATAATATTTGATAATTATCTTTTTACTTTATTAATATTTTTTAACACAAAATATTTTATTTTTGTTGTAATCAAATTCCATATGAACTTTTACATATGTCTAAATCTGAGAATTGATGACTTGACACATGTCAAAATCTTGTTAATGGCTAACTTTCAAAACCCAAGTTTATATAATAAGATAGATTAGAACACGTCCGATGTGCGGGTTTAGAGTACAAAATAAAATTTAACAAATAATATAATGTAAATATTTTTAGTAAGTAAAAACTATCTGTAAAAGTAAATAGTTACACCGAGGTGTCCAATGTGATATTTGGTGTAAAAGTTACGACTCAACGGTTGAGACTATTAATCATGTTTTCTTTGAATGTCTTTGCTCGTATGAAGTTTGGAATTTATCTCCGAATCCGGTCTCCTTAGAGGGTTTTCAATATAAATCGGTGTACTCGACTTTAGATTTTGTTTTATGGAGGGGTGTCTCTCCCCTGCATTCAGAGTTAGAAGCGTTGTTGTGAGCCATGGAGCGGATATGTGCTTAGTTACTCACTATGGTGAATTCCCCTTAATATTGGTCATCCTTCTTCAACTTGCTCGATGAGTTTAATTCGCTGGAGTTTTTTCCACTATTTTCCATCTCTTGGATCCCGCATGCGACAAATTGGAAGGTGAATTGTCTTGGACATGCTTCACATTCTATTATCTTTGAAATTTCTTTTGTAAACCCTTTTCCTCTGGCTTGGGAAACTAACGGAGGAAATTCCTTTTAATTTATTGTTTGGTTGAAACAAAAAAATAGATACACTTTTAGTTAAAGAAAATAGTTGTAGATAAGTTCAAAAGTATTAAAATTAAATTAAATTTAACAAAGAATATATATTTAATTGTTTCGTAAGTAAAAACAATGTATAAAAGTAAAGAGATAAACTTTTAGTTATAGAAAATAGTTGTATTTTTTTTGTTATAATGCACTAATGTATATCCATTTACAAATCTACTGTCTACATTACCACTAAAAGTTTATTTGTACACACAAATATATTTTACTGTTAAAATATACTCCCTCCGTTTCAAAATATAGAATGTTTTAGTAGAAACGCACATATTAAGAAAGAGTTACTTTTAAAAAGTTTAACCAATCATATGCAAGACTGCATAATATAAAATATAAAATTAATCTAAAAGTTGCATAGAAAATTAGAAACATCCTATATTATGAAACAAAGGGAGTACTCTTTAGTCTTAACTACTACTAATTAAATAACCTATTATATGTCTCTTCACTATAACATTTTTATAGTTACAAAAGCGCATATGTTAATCTTACATACTCCTATCATATATATTACAATAACAGTCTTTTGAATAAATTATTTGATTGGTGAAAAAAATATGAGATGATCTATTTTTTTTTTACTTCAACAATCTTTTTCTTTATGTAAAGGTGAGTATTTACATTTTTTAGAAACAATAACTAATTATATAATTTTCACAATCATTTTTATCTGATATAAAAAGGAATTTTTTTTTCTTGTAATAGAGCAACTAAAAATTAAAATAAGTAAACAATATTATAATTTTGAATTTTATGGTATATATATATATAATTTATCTTATAATTATACTTTAAATAAATTAGGTTTTATTTTATCTATTTATTTTTATATAAAAACTTTTTAGGTTATGTTTTGAATTTTTACATTTTTTTTTTTTAAATGTTAATAATGAATTGACATGTGTCAACATCTGAATGATATAATTGACAAATGTCACGATCTTGTTAATGACTAATTTTGTCATCAAATTTTATGTAATAAGATATTATATATACTTTTATTTAATACATATCTCTCAGTTCTTAATTTGTGAAAGTAATAAATATTTGTTAAGAAAGAAAAAAGAAACCGAGAAAAATAAAAAATGTTTTCCAAGATTTGTTGGGCCTACAAATATGTAAGATTTGAGCTAATTTAGCTATTTGCTTCAATTATTCACTTTGAATTTTTAAACTGATATATCCTCTCCCTCGGACATCTCTCTCCATCTCTCAATCTAAATCCCAAAAATCTACTGCCGCGAACTCAATGGAGACGACGGCTCCGGCTACGTTGGAGCAGCGAGGTATAAATCCATAGTTTCCTTTTGAAAATTCGTGTGTTGATGGCAAAAATCTCAAATTATGTATACCTGTTTGGTTTTTAGACTTTAGTGTCAAGTAGATGATGAAGGTCGAGAGATCTGTTTGGTTATGGTATTGTGGAATTTTAAAAATTGTGTTCAATTTCAACAAGTAATCCTGCTTACTTGTGTCATCAAAGATATAGTCCTGCTTAGATGTAAACTATCACAAGACTCTTGCTTTTGTAAAAAACTGTGGATGAAAACATATAATATATACTTTTTGTTTTGTTTTTATAAGACTTAATTTGCAGTTTTTATTATATAGTTGGCACAGGATTATCAGAGTCAATGCTTGGGGACAAACTGGTACTAAAAGGGTTGAAATTTTACGGATTCCATGGAGCGATTGCTGAAGAGAGGACACTGGGGCAGATGTTTCTTGTTGACATTGATGCGTGGACCAGTCTGAAAAAGGCGGGTGAATCAGACGACTTAGCAGACACAATCAGCTATGTCGACATCTTCAGGTTAGATTTGATGTGTGTCCATCTCTCTAAATTATGATGACTAGCTTTGTCTTTTAAACTTTTTATACACGTTGAAGTTATGATTTTATTGTGGAAAGAAATGATATTGTTTGCAGCATAGCTAAGGAAACTGTTGAAGAGTCACCAAGAAACCTTCTGGAGGCAGTCGCGGAACTCATCGCCACCAAAACGCTTGAAAAATTCCCTCAGGTAACCGCTGTTCGAGTGAAGCTCGTCAAGCCAAATGTTGCACTTATTAAGAGCACTATCGATTACTTAGGTGTCGAGATATTCAGACAGCAACAAAGCAAGCACTAGTTCAAGGAAACCTGAACAACCCTCAAAAACTTTGTTGTCGATAATCATTTGTCGGGATAATAAGTTTATTACTATAATATCCATGTAATTCTCATCATCATCTTCTTATCTAAAAAGGTCATGAGCTTATTAAAAATAAATTTCAAGAATTTTTTTTTTTTTTTTGTTAAGTAAAAGAACCATTGCACATTTGGGTGACCAGTGAAAAATTAAACATGAAAAGAAAATGTTCAGTTTAATCCTTTAGTACTTTTTTTTTTTGTTCAAAATCCTTTAGTACTTAAACAAGTATTATTGAAATCATCATTCAGCACCCCCACCTGTTGTCATATTTGGATCCGAGTATACAAGAAATCGCTCATCCTTGTTTTTTAATAAATGTGAAAATAAGGTCTGTTTAAAAGAGACAATGGATTTGTCTTTTACACATTTTTTTATAAGTATGATATATTATTATAAAAATGATAAACGCACAAAAAAATTTAGCTGGAAAAAATAATTTTAGTCTTCAGAATCTTCTTTGTTAATGTCATCGAGAATTACAATGAGAGAGACTATAAAGGCAAAGTCAACATTCGGATAGACCGTAACCGAGAAATTACTCTTCCCAATTAATATGCTTTGTGCGGTATGTTTCTTGTGCATCTGAAAACCCACATAAAAGAAAACAGCAATGAATCAAATCAGCACGAATAGCTAGTCTCCATTTTATAAATTACAAAACATTTTGGACCAGTTTGATTACCTGAGCAACAATGACATCAGATTTGCCGGCGTAAACGACACATGACCGGTCGAGCCAACTTCCTTTGACATGGAAGTCGCATACCTTCATTTCTTTATTTTCAGCCAAGAAAATGTCAAGTTTTGGCTTCATTATTTGAATCATCGACGATCGTTTCAATGTGTATACTAGATCACTTTGGCTCGTACTTTTTCCTCTAAATACTTGCCACCTATCATGCAAGCTCACCCTCTGCAGTTTTTAGTTAACGTCACAAAATTAATAAAGAATCTAAAATTGTGGCTAATTTCAACCATTAAAAAAAATAAAGTAAACTTACATTTTCTCGGAGAGTCAAGATAGGGTTATCTGATGCGTCCATCAAAACCCGTTTGTCGCTGAGGCTAAGCAAAGGCTCTTTGACCTTGAAAAGGAGATTGCCGTTGGCGTCGGTGACGGTGAAGTTACCATCTGTTATAGTCATCACCTTGCGTACGATCCCCAACTCTATTGGGTAGGGTGCACAGAAATTGGGACTCACGATCGCCATTTTTTTTGTGTGGGTTCTCTAAACAAAAATGGCGATCGTTTTGTTTCTTTTGTGATTTATTATTCTTGAATACGGATTGTGTTTGTTTCTTTCATCATTCTAGCTTTATTTATAATCAGGATTATATTCCGCGTAATAAAAAGAAAGATACTCTGCGTAAAAGGGGGATAAACCGCGTTTTTTTTTTTTTTTTTTATCCTTCTCTATTTTGTTTTTGATTATTTTTAGTAATTTATCTTATTTTAAGTCTGTTTTTGCCAATTTTATTTTATTTTTGGTCAATCCTGAAAAGGAAGTATTTTATTTTTCATTATCTACTTACGATTGAATGAAACAAATAAAGTAAAATAAGAACATACTAGGTAAACAACTCGCACATTGTGCGGATAAATCGATTCAAATAAAATTATTATGAGTAAAATTTTTATTTGAAATTTAAGATTTGCTTGTATAAAACAAAATATGTAACTAACTTTTAATTATTATTCAAATTTGCAATTATTTTGTGTAAAAGTACATTTCACCCGTTATTTGAATGTAGAAAAGAATTTTAACACGGTAGAGAAATTTGTATGGACTTTATTTTAATAAATATAATCAATTAAAAAAATAATTTATTGTTTTTTTAAAGAATTTTAAAGAATAATAATATAGATTCAAATTAAATGGCTACAAAAAAATTTAGTTTATGTAATGAATTTTAATTTAAATCTATAGTGGCATAGATGTAATTAGTTTAATTAATGAGGATTATTTGCTAAAATGTGCTTTGAACTCTCTGGTAACGATACATCAGCATTTTTTCAAGAATGCTTATCTATTAATATATAGGGGATGATTGAAATTATTTAATTACAATGATAAAAATGAAGTATGATGACAATATAATGATTTTTTTGTTGATAAAAAAATCTAATTTGTATCATAGAAAATTAAAACGAAAATCTATGCGTATTCATTTTTTAAAAACATTCCTTTATTTTAAAGATTATAATTGTGTGTTATTCATGATTAATAATTAATTAATCAAAATTGAAAATCCAATCTTTTTATAATTTGAGGACGCGGTATAGCCAAGATTTGAGCTCGGCCCAATATCTAAGAAAAGCCCAAATAAGAAGAGAGAGAGACACACACACGTAAAGAAGAAATAAGTGAGACAAGGTCAAAAGCTTCTTTATTGTCTCGTGACTAACACAACAAGCAAAGGAATTAAAGTTAATATTTTAACAAAACAGTTTCAATATATATAAAAAAAAAAAAAAAAAAAAAAAAAAAAAAAAAAAAAGAAGAAGTGGTGGGTTCCCTTCTCTTCAATGTTCATCTCAATTGATTGACACGCCTAACCGTAGAAAAGTGCTTCCTTCTTCTTCCTTTTTTTCTCATCTTCTTAGAAATCAAATCGAAGAAACGCTTCTTGAGAATCATGAGCAACGAGTAGTAAGTGTATCATCATCTCTATATCCTTTGTTGTTAACATTGTATATATCCTCCTTTTTCGATTTCTTCTACTCATAGCGAATTCGTTTTTTTGGTTGTAGCGATTATCTCTTCAAGCTTTTGTTGATCGGTGACTCTTCTGTTGGAAAATCTTGTCTTCTTCTTCGATTCGCTGTGAGTTTGACTTGCTTTTTTTGAGAATTTAGCTTAGCTCTTGTTTGTTTTAGGTTTATGTTTCGGTGATTTTGGGATTTTTAATTTTTTGGTTTTACAGGATGATGCTTACATTGACAGTTACATAAGTACCATTGGTGTTGACTTCGTGAGTTCCTCTTTTTCACCTTTTTTTTAGTAAAGGATTCATGTGTATGTGATCATTGAGATTTTGTTCATTCCCTTGAAGTTACTTATATATAATGTGGTTCTAATTGGCAGAAAATTAGGACGATTGAGCAAGATGGGAAGACCATTAAGCTGCAAATTGTGAGTTTTTTCTTTTCTTCTAATGAGGACATTTAGATGTTTTTATGAGGACATTTTATATGATATGAATCGGATGTGATTTGTGTTTTACTCATTTTTACTTCACTGTATGTTGCTGCTCTCTTTTAGTGGGATACTGCTGGACAGGAGCGTTTCAGGACCATCACTAGCTCCTACTACAGAGGAGCTCATGGCATCATTGTGAGCTTTCTTTATTATTTCCTTCCTTTACTTGCCTTTTTCTCGTTTACCTAGATGCACTACTGTTATGTCCCAGTTTCCGTTTCTTATCAAAATGGTTTTGTTTGAGATCGATATTGCAATGCTGTGTGTACTCTGAAACATGTTCTTTTAGTGGAAAGAAGATCCTGAAAGACTAGTTTCACTTTTTTGTTCAAGACCCTCCCTTTAACTGATGAAAACTTTAATTTAATGATGATAATTGCAACAGATTGTGTATGATTGTACTGAGATGGAAAGCTTCAACAATGTGAAGCAGTGGTTGAGTGAGATTGATAGATATGCCAATGAGAGTGTGTGCAAGCTTTTAATTGGTAACAAGAATGATATGGTTGAAAGCAAAGTTGTTTCCACCGAGACTGGAAAGGTAAGCTCACATCCCTATTTAACTTCCCAGCAATTTTTCTCCATTCTTTTTCCAGTTGTGGTTTTTGCTTCTTTCTTATGCATATCTATATGAGTTGTAAACATCTTTTGCCGGTTACTTTTCCCTTTCCTCATGTGATTTCACAAATTGTTAACCCTGTGATGATAATACGATCACTGAGATTGTTATACCACAACTTAAGGGCTATGAATGTATATGTTCATTGACCAAACTCCAAAAGTTCGAGAATCTGATTCCACCATTATAAATTGCATATTTTTAGTAGCTTTTTCACCTGACACAACTGTGATATGGTTTTCTTACGTTTTATTTACTCAAAAAACATTACAGGCGTTAGCAGATGAGCTCGGTATTCCCTTTCTTGAGACCAGTGCTAAGGAATCTAACAACGTCGAACAAGCATTCTTAACTATTGCTGGCGAGATCAAGAAGAAGTATGTTCACTATCTATAATCTATTTGTCATAATTTCCGCAATAAGTTGGCCTATGTTCTTTTAGTGAAGCTGATCAAAACGGTTTTCGTTGATCACATCATTATATATCAAAGCATTTTTAGGGGAATTTGCAGTTTTATGTGAACTATTAAAGTGTTATATACAACTGCAGTTTTCTAGACTTGATGACTAATTTAGAGGAAAACTACAAATATACCGTTGTGTCGTGTAGCCTCAAGCTTGTGTATCTGTTAATAGATTTTTCATATGATTGATATCTTTGTGTATAGATATTTACTGATTCACCTTTTGATTATGTAATATGGAGGATTGAGTCTGATCATATGGTTGCTCATTTGCTTTGCAGAATGGGAAGCCAAACGAATGCGAACAAGACATCTGGTCCTGGAACAGTCCAAATGAAAGGTCAACCAATCCAACAGACCAGTGGCGGCGGTTGCTGCAGTCAGTAGTTAATAAAAGAAAGTATTATCAAAACTATGTAAGACTCTTTTTTTCCCCCCTTTTTTTACTACGCGTTGTGAAAACCAATGGCTGCTGTCTAAAACATCTGAAAACTGTAATATGTCATGTCACTGTCCGAATAAGCTTTGGTGTTAATTGCAAGATCCTTTGTCTTTAATATTCGGAGATCTGCAACACGTGATTTTGACTTCACTTATATACAATCGGGGAGACCTGCAACACGTGGTTTTGATTGTATATAGATTGAACTACACGTATATTTGTTTCTTTATAGGCTGATCATGTTCATTAAACAATAAGATATGATTGTGAAAACTTGCAGCTCAAACGGGAATGAACTCAATGAAGCAAGTCCAAATCAACTTCTTCCATTTTATACATTAGCATGTGGATCATATTTTTTCACTTTTTCTAGGAATAACCAAATTTTCTTGATTTTGATGAAATCGTGTCAAAACTTGGATTCATTCATCTTACCCCCACAGTTTTCATTCATGCACATTCTTATTTTTCTTTTTAAAACTCAAAAGTGATCTTCTAAATGATTATACTACCGTCCACATTAATTGGAGATCAGTTTTTGTTAATTAATCAATTTTTTGGTTGATTAAAAGAAGAAAGATTAAAAAAAAAAAAGACACAGAAAATCTCATGACAACGATACTTAACCGACCTGGTCCCTCTAAATTAAAGTCTGACATAAGGCTCTAAAAACTTTGTCAAATGCAAATTCGTATTATTGGGACAACGAGAGACTTTTTCTTTCCAGAGATGTATATTCCCGAGAAACTGAGAGAACGTATCTAATCGGGAAGAACACAACTCTCCACGTTCTTATAACTTACAGAAAGCTTCCTTTCTTATACTTCTTGCCGTACGTTTAAAGGTGTTCTCTTCTCACTTCTTCAACACGATTCTTCTTGATGCCACAAACTCCAGATTCTTATATCAAACAAATCTTCTGTCTTCTGTTTTGATCCTCTTTGGTCTTTGATTTGAGTGTTAATTTCTTATCTAAAGGAGGTGTCTCTACGAATTCAATTGAATATGCAGAAGAAACAAGAAGTTTCTGAGTACAGAGAGAGACTTAACGAGACCTTGTCCTCTCCTGAGCTCTCTAATGACCAAACTCTTAAAACCCTTATCAGAAAACAGCTCAATGAAGGTTTTTGTTTGTTGTTGTCGTTGATGATTTGCTATATATATACTCTTGATTTTAAATTTGCTGTTAAGGGTTTTTATTTTCATGTTTCTTCACAGAATGTAATGTGGATATCTTGGATCAGAGAGTAGCTGCTTTATCCAGTACGATTGAGAAGCTTAGGAGTGTATCAAAAAAGGATCAAGAATTGGCTAAATCAAGCAATGATGCATCTTATGGTGATTGGAAAGTAAGTTTTTTGTATAGCTTTTGTGATCATTGTTCTTGAACTTTTTGAAACAAAATTGTCACACAAAGTGTTTTCTTGGTTACAGTTGAAACATGATGATGAAGATTGTCGTGTTATGTACCGTGAAGGACTTAAAGGAAGTCCATTTCATACACTGCTCGTTGAAGGTTGCATTGATGGAACTATCGAAGACTGTAAGTTTTCTTCATTAAGAGTAGAAAAAAAGGTTTTGGATTTGATTATAACTTGATTTATGCAGGTTTGTGTGTATGCTTGGAATCACAATTCTATGAGAAATGGTGAGAGTTTCTTTTTCTTTACGAAATAATGTCTCTTGTTTGCGAAATTTGATCGCTTATTATTTTCTATGTTTCAGGTGGCCAAAATTGGCATTTCCTTCATTCAGGGTCTTAGAATCTAAATGCTTGCAAAAGTGTAGGATCGATGAACAGATATGTTTAGTGAGGTCTGTTTCACAAATTGCTATGTTTGTTCCTTTCGCTATATATTCTTGAAGCTAATCTGATGTTTTTTTTTTTGGAAGAAAGGGCCAAATCACCGTGGCCACTTACAGACAGAGAAGCTATTTTGCAGTTTTACGTATTCGAATACTTTAAAGACGGTTTAGTCATCATCCTTTTAAACTCGGTAACCAAGATTAGATTTGAATTTTTTTGTTGCATCCTAATCCAGTTCTTGACGGCATCCTAAACTGTTATCTGTTAGTATCATCTTTAGATTGAAGTAGAGAGCAACGGTATAGCAGAAGTAGTGAATGATGCTGTGAGGATTGATTTCGTAGGCGGAGTTGCAATACAAAAGGTGACTCAAGAGAGGAGTTACATGAGGTGAGAGTGTGAGTGAGGTGAACTCATATCATTTTGGATAACCAAAAATTTGGAATTTTTTTTGAGAATTGCTAAACTTTTTGTAGATTCATAGCAGAAGTGGATATAAAGCTGGACTTGGTCCCTCCATCTCTTATTAATTTTATGTCTAGGCAGCTCCTCGGCAACGGTTTCAAACTTTTCAAGAAGGTAAATTATCAGTTTGTTTTTAGTTCATAATAACTTGATTTGTCAGTTGCTGCTAGCTTATGTCAGATGTTATGGTGTGTACTTGAAATGTTTACAGACTATAGGTTCGGTGGCTGAATCCGATGATTACAAGAGAGTTTTAGCTGATCCATTGTATACTCAGATACATGAAGCTCTGTATTCTACTGCTAAAGTAAATGAGCTCTATAGCCAACAAGGAATAGACTGTGAAGAGAAAGAACCCAAGTTGGAAGCTGATGATGATCTATATATGGCAAAAGGAAATGAGACTCAACATGGCGAGAATGGATCTGTATCTAGCAAAAGAGGTGTTCCTGAGATCCAGGAAGAAGATTGTGTAGATGAAAAAGAAGAAGATAAAAGTGTTCCTTCTTCTTCTTCTTCTTCTTCGGTAGAGGATGAAAATATCACCGGGAAGACTCAAAACAAGGTTGGTAAAACACGTTTCTGCATAAGTCCAGAGGTGAAGCAAGCTTTAGGGACACTAGAGAGAGTGATATCAATGGTTAGAAAATCCAAGACAGATAACAATAATAATAAGACATCAACCTCTTCGGGGGAAGAAGAAGAAGAAGCATCACCAATGCAGCATTCAGAGAGCACTCAGATTGTTTCTAGTAGCAAAGTTTGTATTCAAGATCCTAACACTGAACTTCTTGAGGAAGCTTCCTTTGCACATTATCACAACAACAGCAACAGGTAAAAGAACTACAAAATCTAAAAAAAAGGTTTGCTTACGAGTAAATTTTTTTTTAACCTTAAAAGAGTTGTTTTATAGGAGAAGTGGATCGAGCTCTTTTGCAAGAGAAGGCAACAAAATAGCCCCTGCATCACCCGAGATCGATCTTACAACAGAGGTCCCAAGGATAACAGTCTCAGAAGCCACAACTCTATTTAGCCAAACAATAGAGAATTGTGAAGACAAATCGAGTGGTGTAAATGGAGGTAAGAGCTCAAGTCTGCAGAGGAAACGTAACAACCCGGGCTGCTTTGGTTTCAGGTTTTGCGTAAGGACTTGAAAACTGGCATTGGTATAAAAAAAGCCAAAGATTTTGTTTCTTTGAAGTTGCATATACAAAGGAAACATCAATTGTTTTCACTTCACTGTGATCAGTGTTAATATTTTTCAACGGTCTAGAATCTTATGAATAAGAATGAGAAATTCGGTTGTAAAAGTTCTATTAATAATTCCAAATAAATATAATAATATGAGATTTAAAGCATTAAGAGATTCTAATTATAGTTCACTCAATTTTAATAGACTTTTATTTTATTTTAAATATTTGATTTTATATAAGCCATGAACTTTGATAGAATTTACAAATAATTTAGAATTTCACAAGGTCTTTATAATGTGGAACATTTAATTGGTTTTTCTTAACTTATAGAGAATTAAATTAACCTTTAGGCTATAACCGAATCTTTAGAGGTTATTAAAATCGTTACGTTAAGACGAACCGGTTCGGTTAGAGAATAAACCGAAGAAGCCCTACTTGGCTAAATGGGCTGGATCTGCGTAAAGGAGAATAATAAACCCTAAACAAGTCTCGTCTCTTTTGTTTCTTCTCTTTTCTTCGCCGTCTTTCCTCATTTTAGACTTGAAGAAAATTCACAAACCCTTGAGAACAAATCTCTATCTTGTTGTTACTTCACTGACTTAGGAAAAGAGAGCGTTTTATCATCTGGATTTTGGAATTCTCCGTTACGATGGAAGGTTCCGCTGATCAAACCACGAAAGCGTTATCTGAGTTAACCATGGATTCTTCTTCCTCTACCACCTCGAATGCTCCTGCTGCTGAGCCTGCCGTTGCTGATGCTTCTGAACCTCGGAGCAAAAAGTACGTTTTCGTCTCATGTTATTCTTTTACAATTTTGTGAATCTTCGTACGTTGATTTGATTGTATCGGATGCGTTTTCCTTGAATTTTGTGTGTATGTGTGTAGTGCTCTGAAGAAGGAACTGAAATTGAAGCAGAAAGAGGAAGAGAGGAGACGCAAGGAGGAAGAAAAGGCAAAACAAGTAAGCACTCTCTTCTGATTCGTAACATTCTTGTGGGGGGGAATTATCATAGATTATTGAATTTATCTTCTTGGTAGCATCTCTATCGAGAAATTTCAATTTTGTTAGTTAATGAGATTTGATTTTGATTGATTCAGCCTCCCAAGGCAAGCTCCCAGAGCCAGAAGCAAGTGGCAGCAGATGATGATGAGATGGATCCAACGGTATGAATCCGTTTGATAATTTCCTTGTTTATCTCTTATGCGATGTAGCTTTACATGTAATGTAGGTATGAATCAAGTGCTCTTTTTCTTTTTTGTTGTTGTTGCAGCAATACCATGAGAACAGATTGAAATATCTTGCGGCTGAGAAGGCTAAAGGGGAGAATCCATACCCTCATAAGTTTGCTGTGTCAATGTCTATTCCTGAATACATTGAGAAGTATGGTAGTTTGAACAATGGTGATCATGTTGAAGATGCTGAAGTTTCTCTAGCTGGTATGTCTTTTTACTGCTAAATGCTAATTTGCGTTAGTTTTCTTAGCCGCTGCTTGCCCTTTTATTGAAAAAGGAGAATCTTTGGTTGTTGAACTTTGATAGGGCGGATTATGAGCAAGCGATCTTCCTCTACCAAGCTTTTCTTCTATGATTTACATGGTGAAGATTTCAAGGTTCAAGTGATGGCTGATGCAAGGTGAAATCCTTTGTTTATCAAATTTTGAGAGAAAAAAACAAATTTAATGCTGAATTACTTAGATTTATTGCCTTTTATCCTTTCAGCAAGTCAGAATTGGATGAAGCTGAGTTTGGTAAGCTCCATTCGAATTCTAAGAGAGGTGATATCGTTGGAGTCACTGGATATCCAGGTTTGTGCAGTCTCTGTCTCTTCTCTGTCTCTCTCTACATATATATTGAGATTTGATATTTTCCCAACATCCTATTCACTATTCGCTGTACTCTAATTTCAGGAAAAAGTAAGAGAGGAGAATTGAGTATCTTCCCCCGATCATTTATTCTTCTTTCTCATTGCCTCCACATGATGCCGAGAAAGGCTGATAATGTGAATGTGCAGGTAGAGTTAATCCTCTGGGGCTGTTATAATACCTTTACGATTCACCTTATTTGTTTTAAACTAACCTCTTTCACTTTAATACTCAAATGTAGAAACCTGAAACCTGGGTTCCAGGTGATACGAGAAATCCTGAAGCATATGTTCTGAAAGATCAGGTATTATCAATTTTACAAAGGCCTCTAAAGATTGTTATAGCCTCTTACACTGTTGAATGTTTTTCTTTTGTGGTGTACTTGTCAGTCTTCGATTGTAGTGACTCTATTATTCTGTTTCTATCTAAGCAAGTGTGTCTTTGTTTATTGTCAGGAATTAAGATATCGCCAGCGTTATCTTGATCTCATGTTGAACGTGGAGGTTCGTCAGATATTCAAGACCAGAGCTAGTATCATCTCCTACATCCGCAGATTCCTCGATAGTAGAAAGTTCTTGGAGGTTCTCAATTACTCGCAAGAAAATCTTTACCTTCTTTTGATTTTGTCACTGGTTCGAGTGTTCTTTCCTGCATTTGATATTCTGAAGTTTTATATAGGTCGAGACACCTATGATGAACAGAATTGCTGGTGGAGCAGCTGCTCGTCCCTTTGTGACACATCACAATGATCTAGATATGAGGCTGTTCATGCGTATCGCACCTGAACTCTTTCTTAAGCAGCTTATTGTCGGTGGCTTGGATCGTGTTTACGAGATAGGAAAGCAATTCAGAAACGAGGGTATTGACCTGACCCATAATCCGGAGTTCACCACTTGTGAATTCTATATGGCTTTCGCAGACTACAATGACCTGATGAAAATGACTGAGGATATGGTGAGTGGCATGGTCAAGGAATTAACAGGTGGCTATAAAATCAAGTATCATGCTAATGGATATGACAAGGATCCAATCGAAATAGACTTCACACCTCCATTCAGGTTTGAGACAACATCTTCATATATTAAACTTTAGCCTTTAGGATAGAGCTTTTTGTAGGAGCTTTCCTTTGGTAATAATCTATCTACCCAATTTTTGTTTTTGTAGGAGGATTGAGATGATAGGAGAGTTAGAGAAGGTGGCTAACCTTAATATACCAAAAGACTTGACTAGCGACGAAGCTAACAAGTATCTGATTGATGCATGTGCGAGGTTTGATGTCAAATGCCCTCCTCCTCAGACAACAGCTCGTCTGTTAGATAAAGTAAAATCTTCTGTCTCACTGGTGCCTTTCTAGCATATGTAGTAGGATAAGAAATTCAAATCTGAAACATTGCCGGTTTTTTATTTTATTTTGCAGCTTGTTGGTGAATTTCTTGAAGTGACATGTGTGAACCCAACTTTCATCATCAACCATCCCGAGATCATGAGTCCATTGGCAAAATGGCACAGATCGAATGATGTTTTGACAGAGAGATTCGAGCTGTTCATCAACCAACATGAAGTAAGCAAAAAAAAAATTTGAAAAAAACTGATGAAACTTTTGATTCATTGCTTCCTGTCTTTAAGAGTGTTTTTCGACTAACATGTTATAACTGGACCATACAGCTCTGCAACGCCTACACGGAGCTGAACGATCCTGTGGTACAGCGCCAGCGTTTTGCAGATCAGCTCAAGGACCGACAATCTGGAGACGATGAAGCGATGGCTTTAGATGAGACATTTTGCAATGCTTTAGAATACGGATTGGCTCCTACAGGTGGTTGGGGATTGGGAATCGACAGACTTACTATGCTCTTTACTGACTCACAGAACATCAAGGTCACACTCTTACCTCCAAAATATCTCTGTGAATGATCTAAATTCTTTTTTACCTAGAACTCATGGTTGGAAATATTGTTACAGGAGGTTATTCTCTTCCCAGCAATGAGGCCACCACAGGAAGAGACATTAGCCGCTAAAGGTACAAATTAACTTGTACTTTAGTAATAATAATCGACAGGTAACTTTTCCCTCAGGATTGCTATTTTAAACCTGGTCTTTTGATATGTTACAGCTCCTTTGCCAACAGAGAAGAACTAAGGAGAGATTCTGCACAAGTTTTCAGTCTATGCTTTTAAAGTTTGGTAGTCAATTTGCTATCATGCGCTCCGTTCTCATATTACTTGTAATTGCAGACCATATTTTTCAAAAAAAAAAAAAAAAAAGTTACCAATTAGTTTATTATCGGAAACCTTTGTAAGACGTTTTGCAATCGTTGATTGATTTTTTTTAGCCGTGATTTGACTTCATATTGAAGAGCGTATTTTGTTTTAAGGAAAAAAGATACTCAGCTACACGAAGTATTGTTCAATACATGACCACACATCCCAACTTTAAAAATGTATTGTCAACTACACGAATTATATGTATTGCATGGTCACATATACCAATTATATGATGACATGTGCTCAACATCACAAACTTCTTATTCCGGTACACCGTTCATTAGAATCCGGTGTTGACCAGTATTGACCGGCGTTGACTGATGTTGACCAATAAAAATATGCAAATTTTTTTTTGTTTTTAGTATTAGAAATTATTAATAATTATTTTGAATTCATATATATATATATATATTAATTATATATATATATATTAATATTTCTACAGTCAAATAAATTGTTTTGCAAACTCAATTTTTTGGATCTTCTATATATTAAAAATAAATAATGTGTGTTTTTGTTGTTTACAATCAAATATATTTCTTTTATTAAATAAAAAAACATTGTATTTAAATAAATCAAATAATAAATTGATGTTTTTAATTGCAATAGAAAAAGAAACTAACTATTATAAGACTGGATGAATTAACAGATATATAATATATTTTATATTGCAAAAATTAATAAAAGTGAAATGAAAAATCATTAATAATTTTTTCAGATATTAAAATTTTTATTTTACCATGAGTATATAACATTTTTCAATAATTCTAATGATTTTGATATGTATTGGGTTTGGTTCTAAGTATTTTTGTTGTAGAAATATTTGTTGTGGTTGAGAATATTAATTTTATATTTAGATAAATTAAGTAAGAAGTTGATGTTTTTAAATTAAGAAAGTTAAAAGAAATAGTTTTCTTATTTGATTTATTATAACAAGATTGTCTAGTTTGAATTTAAGTTTTAATATCTTATGAATGATTTTTATTTCAATTTTAGTTAAGTTTTGAAATTGAAAAATATAACTATTATAAGACTAAATTAATGGAATTATATACAATATATCTTTATTTTGGATCCATATATGTTTTACATTATAAAACACTATAAATGATTCAACTAATTTTTTCTTTTTGGTTTCTAATATTAAAAACAAAAAAAAATTGCATATTTTTGTTGGTCAACATCGGTCAACGTCGGTCAATACTGATCAACACCAGATTCTAATGAACGGTGTACCAGAATAAGATGGTTGTGATGTTGAGCACATGTCATCATATAGTTGGTATATGTGACCATGCAATACATATATTTCGTGTAGTTGGCAATATATTTGTAAAGTTTGGGATGTGTAGCCATGTATTGAACAATACTTCGTGTAGCTGAGTATCTTTTTCCCTTGTTTTAATATCATGTATTTTGAATAACCAGAGCTTACCTACCGGTGTCTACTCTACATGTAGAAAGATAGTAAACTATGGTTGGTAATTTGGTATACGAGTGGAGACAACTCAGACTGGTAACAGGTCTAGTGAAATTATTGTGTGTTTGTGTGTGGGCCATTTTTCTTTGCCACCGTTCAGCATTATTATCAAGTGCGGTGCGTTTTTAGTTAAAAAGGAAGAGAGAATATAGCCAAAAACAAAATGTGGCCTCTCCATTGTATTATGATATCATATCTAGTCCAAAGACTCTGAATTAATAAACAGGTTATCTATACTATTAATTGGGGAGTACACATAGGGATAAAAAAAAACAAAAACTATAACATATATCCATGTTGCCAAACAGACCCACTTGCCTACATAATTTTAAAAATAAAACTAAAATTTCCTAAAACAATAGTAACAATTATTAAAGACTAAATGATTAACTTTTTTATAATTCAAGATATTCCAGTATTTTAGGAAACTATATTAACTATACTTGCCTACAGAATTTTAAAAATAAAACTAAAATTTCCTAAAACAATGGTAACAATTATTAAAGACTAAATGATTAACTTTTTTATAATTCAAGATATTCCAGTATTTTAGGAAACTATATTAACTATAAATAATACATTCCTATATTTTATGAAACTATATTAATTACAAATAATAAATTCAAATATTTGACATCTATATAAAAAAATACAGCCAATAAGATTACAAAATGATAATTTTAAATACTATAATAGAAACGAAATTATTTATATTAACAATTTCTTGAATTTTATATAGTAATTAAAATTTTATAAAATAATAAGAGATTTTTGCAATTAATAAAACTTATCATTTAAGATTTCCATAACAACTTTTTCTAATTAAATTCGAATAGTATATATGAAAATAACTTAACTTTAATTTAAACAGATGATTTATTTTAACAAATCTTGAAATAAATCAATAATTAGTTTACCAAATATCTAAAATTTAGGGATTATTTTTAAAACTAAACTTATATATTTACTCTTATCGGTTTAATAGGAATTGCAAAATCTAGACAATTAATTCATTATCTAAATCGAATCATCCATATGGATTCAAACATATTGTATATGAATTAACAGAAAAATAAAGGGGCATTCTCAAAAATACCCCTTTTTTCAATTTCCATTTTAAAAATACCCCTCCATGTTGACCATTTTTAAAACTACCCCTCTTCATGAACAAAATGACCAAATTACCCTTTCTTTAAATGACAACAAGAATGTACAGTCACCAAAATCAAAAAAAATTTCCCGCCAAAAATGAAAAATTTTCCCGCCAAAAATAAAAATTTCCCGCCAAAAATTTTTTCCCGCCAAAATCAAAAAAATTTCCCGTCAAAAAATTTTTCCCGCCAAAAAAAATTTTCCCGCCAAAATCGAAAAATTTTCCCGCCAAAAAATGAAATTTATACCTTATAAATACATTGTAAATCCTTTTAAACACCTTGTAAAACCTCGTAAAAGTATTTACAAAGGTGTTTAAAAACCTTTTAAAAGCGTTTACAAGGTGTTTAAAAACCTTTTAAAACCTTATAAAAACATTTTAAAAGCATTTACAAGGTATTTAAAAACCTTGTAAAAGCTTTTACAAGGTGTTTAAAAACCTTTTAAAAACATTTTGAAAACCTTTTAAAAACCTTGTAAAAGCGTTTACGAGATGTTTAAAAACCTTTTAAAACCTATTAAAACCTTTTAAAACTCTTTTAAAAATCTTGTAAAAGCGTTTAAAAGGTGTTTATAAGGTTTTTATAAGGTTTTTTCTACCTTATAAAACCTTTTAAAAACCTTTTAAAAACCTTGTAAAATTTTTTTGGCGGGAAAATTTTTGGCGGGAAATTTTTTTGTCGAAAATTTTTATCAAAATTTTTTGGACAAAAAACTTTTTGGCGGGAAAAATTTTCGAAAATTTTTTGGCGGGAAAATATGTCGGAAATTTTTTGGCGGGAAAATTTTCTTTTTCTTTTTATTAAATAAAATATTTTTTATTTAAGGGTAAAATGGTCATTAAAAATTAAAGGAGGGCAAAAATAAAAATTGCCAGAAAAGAGGGTATTTTTGAAAAGGGGTATATCAAAAGGGGTATTTTTAACAAATTCTCAAAAATAAATAAGGTTTTATATAGATTTTTGTTGTTTTAAACGTAAAAGTAAAAAATGTTTAGCCTGACTCTTCCACCCTATAAATAGAGTAATCGATTTAACATTCACATATGATATATAGCACTCTACACTATTTTTGTATCTCTTTGTTTCTGCAAAAAAAAAAAAAAAAAAAATGTATGTGTCTTAGTATTTAAGTTTGCATATGCATATTACTAACATCTTCTATATTCTTTTTTTTTGTTAACCAATACTATGTTCTATGTCATGTTTATCACTATTATTCTTATGAATTGTTAAGTTTATAATTTTATGTCGTGTACATAAACATACACAAGTCAAGATCTCTTTTGCAAGCATATATTTTTTACCTAGAGATTGTATATAAGGAAGGATTGGTATATGAACGAGTGTTCATCCAATTGACATAACATCTGCAAAACAAGAAAATTACATTTAATTGCTTAAAAGAATTCCACGTTTTTTATATAAATCCGGTAAGTCACAAAATACTGTATTAGTGTTTGTTTTCTTTAGTTTTTATATAGATTTATTTAAGAAAACTCTATAGAAAATTCTTATTAGGGTATTTAGTTGAGCCTTGATTTAACATTATCAATTTACTTTAGAAACCAACACATAAAAGTACAATTTAATCTTCCATGACTGTATTGTAAATTTGTAATCAGCTGTATGTATTAAATTATATTATTTTCTTATTTTTTTTCAAATATATGATGTGAACAATCTTTTTAAAAATGACACTATAATTGGGGATGTATATATGGAAAAGAAAACAAACAACACACATGGCAGTAAAACTTTATAACATGCGTACATTGAAATTTGTTTTTAAGTCATCATTATCTTTAAAAAGTCTATAAAATTAAAAAAAAAAATATTACTCTGCAAAATACCACATAAGATTAGAAAATTAGATAACAACTTATTTTTAGTCGTTTCCAGGCAAACCGCTGGTTTTATCAAAGTCTTAAAGTACTGATTAACACTCAAACACCCAAATATTCATAAACCAAAATGAAACTGAACCAAAAACCAAAATGACAAAAATTGGGTTACGGATGTTATACTAAATAAATATGTTTACACATACTAAATAAATAATTCTAACTCTTGACATGTTCTATAACGTGATAAAATACATTTAATGTTCTCAAATAAATCTTAATATTTTCAATTGAACTAGCATAAGTTCAAAATAAAATAAAAATAAAAAATACATAAAGGCTGCAAATGGTTGCTTAAAATTGAAAAAATGAGTTGAACAAAATTGAGTTGGAAAATATTCAACTCATTCATCTCCAAAATAGTGGTTGAACAAGTTGAACATTTTTGCTGTAGGATTAGTTTATTTTTTCAACTTTTTAGGTTGAATGGGTTGAATAGATTTTTCCAACTTCTTCAACCTCTTCCAATCAAATGGTGAAACTTGGTTGAATAATTTTTTTCAACTCCTTCAACCTTTTCAATTTTGCAACCATTTGCACCCAAAATATGTTTTATAACAGTTAAAAATATTAAAACGAAAAAAAAAACATAATCTAATATAGGTGAACCGTATATAAAATAATAAGAATAAAACAGTCAATTAATTTTGTAATATTTTTATTATAACATAGGATATATAAATATACTATGAATTATATTTATGTTTATTCCATACGGGAGTTTGAGAACGTATGCTTTCTTCCGGTCCCATCCTGTTTTCGATCAAAAATACAAATTTGTCTCATATTCAAAATGTCCCATATTGGGAATGTATTCTTTTATGCAACAAAAAATTGAGAACATGTGTAGGACATCATGGAACATGACAAAACGAAAAGAGAATTACGTCCATCCTTAAATATTCGTATTTGTCTCAAACGGGTATTCATCGTTGTTAACGGTTATATATTTGATTTGATAGTTCACAAATTTAATAGAATCTAACTAATTGATTACATTTGTTATCAGTCCAACCATTATGTTGTTATAAATTTTAAAGTTTTGGTGAAACCATTATTATTTCAAATTTTCAAACATTAATAAACTAAACCAAAAATCAAACTAGAATCTCAATTAATATGAGTTTGATTATAAATATTAAAATAAATTGGTTGATAAATATAATCCCGCACGTACGTGCGGGTCTAAACCTAGTTATTGTTTAAGTGGTTGAAATGGTCTAGTGTTGTTGATAAACTTGTTTAGACTAAAAGGATTGAAGGGGGAACAAACCAAAAAAAGTCATCGATTGAATATGATAGGTCATACAGCTTTAAGCTTTGTGTTGTAATTGGGTCTCAATTCATGATAATAATATCTCAACAAGACAGCCATAAGCCAACTCATTTCCTCTCTCCAACACATGTTTCATCATCGCTCTTACCAAATATACCTTCCATTTTATTTATTGTATTTGTTACAAATTAAGAAATAAAAGTCATACCTTTCAATAGTAGTATAATGATATAGAAAAATACTTGGGTTCACCCCTAGGGGTGAACCTCTCCATTCACCCCCTCTTCTCTCAGCCAATTAGAATCTTCCATCTAATATTTAATTTAAAAGATAAATCAAAATTAAATTAAAAAGCAATCCAAATTAAGGAAACAAATTCTGTATACTTTTAATTAAGGAAAGTTAAATATTTGGCTTGGTTTAGTTTTTTAGTAGAATTATATGTCGGTTTTGGTTTACAAATAAAGTGGTTAGGGTTTAGATTTTGCAATTAAAACGAAATTATATGTTAGTCTTTGGGTTTACAAATGAGGTGGTTAGGGTTTAGATTTTACAATTAGAACAAAATTATATGTCGGTTTGGGTTCACAGATGAGATGGTTAGGGTTTAGATTTTACAAGTAGAACAAAATTATATGTCGGTTTGGGTTCACAAATGAGATGGTTAGGGTTTAGATTTTACAAGTAGAACAAAATTATATGTCGGTTTGGGTTCATAAATGAGATGTTAGGGTTTAGATTTCACAATTAGAACAAAATTATATGTTGGTTTGGGTTCACAAATGAGATGATTAGGGTTTAGATTTTACAATTAGAACAAAATTATATGTCGGTTTGGGTTCACAAATGAGATGGTTAGGGTTTAGATTTCATATATGTTGGTTTGGGTTTATTAAAAAGTGGTTTAAGTTTTATGATTTATAATATGTATACAGATTTTTATTTCCTTATTTTATAAGGGGGTGAATGGAGAGGTTCACCCCTAGGGGTGAACCCAAGTATTGTTATTACTTGCCAGTTGACACACAGAAATATTAAGAAATTACTCAGAATTTATAAATGGTTAGAACAACAAGTACAATTTTTGTATCTGATGACATAATGATGTCATTTTTCCCAATCAAGTGTAAATTTACTTGCCAATTTACCAGAACCATTCACAAGTTGAGTAAAGAAAATAATGGTGGTGGGTTCTCAAGTCTTTTTCTTTTGTTCCCCACTTTATGATTCTTTTTCATTACACCAAATCAATTGAAAAAATGAAGTTCACATATCTAATTACAGTATTTATAACCCAAAACTCAAAACCCCACCCAAAAAAATATACTCTTTTTTTTATATTAGAAAGAAAATTCCAACAAACCCCTCTTTCATATTCCATTGAAGAAATATGCTTTGAACATTGATGTTTATTCCTCTCTTGTGTTTTTTTTTTGTTTGCTCTATCCTCCAAATCTTTTCATTGTTTCTCCAAAGAACCTGCAAAAACACGAAAACTATGAATACACTTATTTTTAACGATGCAATTAATTAACCGATAGTGAAGGCTATTACCGCAAATACTAACCTTTCGTATGTGTATACAGATAACACTCGAGAGATCTTTCTTCAATAAATCTCTTCCGGGTTTGTGAATTCCATGATTCCATCAGCATCTGCTTAGATATGAGTCTTTGCCAATAGCTCCAAGCATTCTACATGCTACTTCCAGCAACTTCCCTGTTTTATTTTTGCCATCAATAAAGAAACTTTTAATTAATTATTAGGTCATGATCACAATCAATTAATCCCAATCACAATCACAATCACAATCTCCTGTCACCTAATTAAAATATTTCTGGAAAACAAAAAGCTAAAAAAGGTTAATTAAATTAACTCAATATAATAAATGAAGTTTAGAAACGTGAGAAGATGCTTTTAGGTAATGTGAAGAAGCTTCTGATGATTCTTTCTTCTATTTGAAATAATCCTCACAAATACTTATTTCTAATTACTCCGATTATAGGAATAATCCATAAATATCTTGAAACTAATTACTTTGAGCCAAACCAGTTTCTTTCTAACATGACACAAACGTAAAGCCTGACTAGTTACTAGTTACTCAAAATGGTAAATGTTGTAATAAACTCAATGAACCTACATTGTTAGATCAATTCACCTATATAACTAATGTTACCGAATCTATAAAAACAATAAAACACACAAATTGAATCAAACAAGAGATGAATTAAAACGTACCTCTTCTTTGTTGAACAACTTTCTTAACCGAACCGGTCGATTTCTTAACCGACTCTTCTTCCTCCTCCGGGAACAAAACACCGTCAATCCCTTGAACCGAAATCCGACCGTCGGTATAAATATCCGGATCAAACAAATAAGCAGACCGGTCACCAGAACCGAACTTAACCGAACCATCAGCTTCTTTAGCCCCAACCTTGTGAGGAAAACGCAGCGTTTCATACTTAACCTTCCCAAATCTCCTAACCGAATTATACATACTCTCCTCGGTCTGGTACTCCGGTATAATGTGGTAATACATGATTTGCTCCGGAGCTCCAGGCTCGCTAAGCTGATCCGTCGTCAATTTCGCCATAGCTTCGTCGTTGGGAGCTAACACGGTGAGTACGTAACCTTCAGACACTAATCTACCCATCTCCGTCGCGAGTGACGTCAGATTCACGAGAATATCAGCCATTTCGTTGTATCCGCCGTAATGCAACAATGTGTGGATGAAGTCTTTGACCTGAGCATCGCCGTTAAAGTGTTTGCGAGCACCTCCTGGTCCCGGAGCAGGAGCCGGAGCTAGCGAAGGACCTGGAGCCATAGCGGATTGAATCGGAAGCACCGGCGGAGATCCGGCGGGTACTGCGGCGGAAGCGGGTTTCTTGAGACGGTTGGTTCTCGGATCGATTTCAGGAGCTCCTTCCGGTAACACGGCGGAGATCGATCGGAGACTTCTCCGTCGGTTGAAATCTTCTTGAACGGAACGAGGGATTAAAAGCCGTTCGATACCGTGAATCAACCCGTCGGGTCGGGTCAAATCATCGGGTCGGGTTATAACAGCTGAATTCACCAATCTCCTTCCTTCTCCGTTTGTTCCTTTGAGTTTACTCAAATGCAGCACTTGGTCGTCCCCTAACGTGACGTGTTTAACACGACCCGAATTCTCCTCGGGCCATTCGTTTGACCCGACTCGTTTTGGGATAATGTGCGACAAGAGAAGCGTTTGGAGAGATTTGAGGTTACCTGGTTGGAGCAAGAACCGTTTAAAATCAGGGTCAAGGTCACGCTCTAGGGCTTCATTGCGAGGTGCAAAAATAGTAATATTGTGACGACCAACGGCGTCTTCTAAGGTTTGGAGTAGAAGAGCCTTCTCGACTAACTCGGCTAGCTCGGTGTAACGAGAGTCGAGGAGAGCTACGAGGACGGAGTTTGAGTTTATTTGACCTGACCCGGTTACGTTGTGGTGACTTGATTCGAGAGCGGATGCGGTGAGTATGAAGTAGAAGAAGAAGAGAGTAATGGCGGAGCAACCATAGATACAACGATCCATGGTGCTCTGTAAGATTGAAATATTCTTTTGTAGAAGAAGTGATTGATAAAAAAGCTGTTTTTAGGAGAATTTAGTACGTTTAGTTGAAATCGTCGGCGATTGGAAAGTGGGGAGTGAGAGACAGAAGAGATGAAAGATAGAGAAAGATGTGAGAGAGCTTTTGGTGGTGGTCTGTGTTTTGTTTGTGTATCAAAACAGGTTTGGGTTTCGGACAGGCTGGTGGTAGGGACCACACGGTGTCTGAAAGCAAAATAAAATTCATTATTTTTAGCTCTGACTTTATTACGTATCGGCTCGGCTCGGCTTCGGCTTCCATTACTACTGTACGTCTCCTTCTTAATCAACCCTTTTTATGGAGTAGTAGTATTATTTTTTATATCGGCTAAATTTTTTATATAAAATCATTGAAAAAACAAACACCAGTTTGTTTTTTTGTCTTTATTAATAAAACTAGTATTTTTAAAAAATAAATGAAGTATATTACTATGTCAGAACAAACAAGTTCTGCTTATACTAGTATTAAACTCTTCAGATGGAATTTCTACTTTTGCAAGTGAATAACTAACTTATTGAATTTTTTTTTATCCGTTATTTAGGTAATCAGATGTTCATGCGCAACAAATGAATGGTCATAGTATTTTACAATATCAGATGATTTGTTACTCAAGTTTAAAAAATCTTTACAAACGACATCCCGAAATCATATATACTAAAACAAAGTAATTGTGATTTGAGTTAAGAACAAAACATTTATAATAATTTGCCTGTATTGATACGTAACCGTAACATACGTCAGAGTGAAAGTGATGGTCTTTTAAAGTTTTTTTACAAGTCTTTAACTCTTAACATACGAAGGACTGAGACAATCAGCGCGAATACAAACAAGATGATAATAAAGAGGAAAGTAGTTAATTAGTCAGTCTTCTTCTATAGTTAATGATGTTAGTAGTTAATTAGTCTGTCTTCTTCTATGTTTAAATGATGTGGTGTGATACTTTAATTGAAAGTGAAATTAAGAAATCCAACCAAACATAATAAATAAAGAAAGAAGAAGAAGAGAGACATGTGAAGCAAAGAAAGAAGCCGAAGAAGAAGGAAGAACACGTGGCTTGAATTGGAGCTGTCGGTGTAGTATGACCTAATACTACAACCATCATTTATTTTTAAAAAATTTTAATAGACAGAGACACACCTTTTGGTTGCTACGCTATGTTCGTGAATCGTGTAATGTCCCACCCTCAATTTCCTTCCACTTACCTGTTTTTATACTCACTCGTACGCGCTCCAACTTGGCACGTGCACTTGCGTCCAACCAAATCAAACTAATCAAGGACAGCTTCTTTTAGCAAATTGTTTTGTATAGACTACTTCTCGAACTTTGTAATGATAAACGCGAATTCTCATTGTTCCCGCCTTATAAGAAGACAAGCTTTAAGGCCCAATTGAATTAAGTTAAAACCCATTATTTCAAAGTCTCGTTTATCTTATTTCCTTGGCCATTATAGCTACGGGCTTAACTCGTTGACTAGCCAGATCTGAAATCCATATCAAGAAAACATTTAAATCAAATCTAGGCCCTAGGGATATGTTCTAAAGAGTTATGAGCTTTAAACGATTTGGCAATGAATGAATCAACCTATGTGTATACACGCATTGACGTTATTGACCTAATAGGAGGATCACTTCTTAGGATGCATAATTTAAATCACTTTTGTATTCGGTTATCGTCTCTACCACATCTATATACATACCCTTATGTTATCCTCATGATCATGTTCATTTAGTTCATTCTGCCAAACTGAAACCTATATATCGTAAGGAAAAAAGTGAGAATGGGTTATATAATCACAGCTATATAAAACCTATGACTACCGAAGATTCTGAGGTCACCAACTTTAAAAAATTTCGTAACCGTCCACTAGGTGAATCACCTTTTGCTTCTCATTTGAAGAAATAAAATATTCGGATCTTTGAATAACAAGAAAATGTAAGGTCCAAGTATAAATTAACTAAAGTGTTGCCGAAAGAGCCGAAAGATAATTTAAAAGTCCTCGTGACTTTTATATTAACAACAAAATAACAACCAAGACATTCTTAATAAAAATATTATCTTATATAATAAGTTGAATCCTGCAGCATTTCCTTTCAATACAGGACACGCACGATTACACTTAAATACGATTTATGTTTACGGTTTTTTTTGTAGGTTAAATGAAATATACTAGTATTATTTTAGCAATCAATGGTTCGGGGATGGTGTGGTTGTTCAGTCTTCATTAAATAAAGAAGCCATATTTTTACAGATTAATTTTAAAAAGCTAGTATGTTTTTTTTTTGTTGGTATGTGACCGTTTATTTTTCTCTCTTAAGTGTGGGAATCTATTTTATTTACAAAAATCTGAAAAAGAAAAAAAAACAGTTGCGTGAGATTCACCAAATGATGAAATAAATGAACTAGGGTCACATCAAAAGCTGAATTAGTGAGAGAGAGTGTATAGTAAAAAGACAAGTGAAACACAACAAAGCAGATAAAACTAGAAAAAAAAAAAACACAGAGAGATGAAAAAGGAAAGAAGAGTAATTAGAGAGATGCAGAAGAAAGAAAGAGGTGGGTAGTGGTAGCCAACACCTGAATTAATGCTTTAACACTAATGACAAGTGATTTTGTTTTCGTGGTCCCCCTATAATTACCTCACACACCTACAAACAAGTTCTCTCAAACCCCCCTTGAATGAAAAGGACAGAGCTTCCATTTATAAACTCTAAAACTCCCACCTTTTTTTTTTTTACCCTCTAGATCTGTCCCTTTTACCCCATGTCACTAAATATTTACCACATCAACTAATCAATGTTGATGATACCTTTTGTGGTAGGACTGATAGATAACACACACCAAACTAAACATCTTAATTCGGTGTTATTTTTTTTTTCAACCATTGGACCACAACTGGCCGGTCCATTAGCCAAATTCCTACATTAATAAAAACCGGGACATCGATCCCGAATGTGATGGTGCTTTCTACTATTGGACTTAACTCTGGTCACTACACTAAAGTCACTTCACCTCAATTTTATTTATTTCAGCTTCTGGTATAGTTTTGTTTTGTATCCTTCTTTCATATTAGTATTCTTGAAATTGGTCTTAACGAATCCAACTCCACATCAAATCCGAATGTTGGAATGGTTTAGTACGTTCGAGATAGGCAAAATACACCATCATTATATACGATTCACTTTCGAAATTCACATTTGACGATCATACAGTCCCATACCATCGAGGAAATTAAAAAATTCACAACACCAAGGATTTGACAAAAGGCAGAATCAGAAGAAGAAGCTTAGACACACAACAATAACAACAACACTCTCACAACACAGATCGAACTATTAACAAAGAGACAACAAATTTGTTTCATAAAGCCTTCTCTCATTTCCCCTAATCAAAATGCCTAACGGCTCTCGGTGTCGTCGTCGTCGCCACCACCGTAGTATTAGTAGCTCCTCCTCCGCCGCCGATTCTACTCGTTATATCCCTATTCCGGTAAACTTCAGTAAACGAAGGTCTCGGCGATGACGAAAGAGACTTTGAAACTCTGGGAGACGAAACAGACTCCCTCTGCGACGGACTTCTCCAAAACCCGGCGCCGTAAAACCTATTCCACATCTCTTTCTCCAATGCCAGCACGGCCTCGTCGTCCTCATCGGTCTCTTCCTCCTCCGTCGTAAACCCCGCCGATATCGGTTTTCCGATATACTTCAGATCCAAGAAATTATCGTCGTCGTCGTCCTCGGAGACGTCTTCGCTATCCAAAGGATGAATCGCGAACTCGGAGTTCTGAAAAACCCGCCGCTCGTCGGTCGGAAGCGGCGGAAGGATACCGTTCTTGACGAGTTGTTTACGGCGGCGGTTACGGATAGCGCGACGGCAGATACCTTTAGGGACTTTGTAGATGGCGAGAACGAGGAGGTTAACGAGTCCGCAGGGACAGCAACACCAAACGGCGGCGCAACTGGCGGTTGTACCACCGCAAAACTCGGCGGGAGTGGATCCGCCGCAAGTGGCTCGAGGAGAAGGGGAAGAGAGGCTTCGTTGGAGTAAAGGCTGTCTACGGTGACTACGAGAAGGTGAAGACGATGGTGTATCTGACGGTTTCGTCTGCCTCGAGATCTGTCTTGGATCGTAACGTAACGTCGTCTTGTTCATTTTCTTGAATCGTCTTCTTCTTCTTCTTGCTTCAATTTTTTTTTTGTGATACAAAGAAATTGAAAATTTCGAAAGGCCAAAACGCATACACCACGGAGTAATCGCCGGTGATGGCGACGGCGAGAAGAAGAAGAAGAGAGGCCAAAAAAAAAGAAAAATTAGGATCCAATCGTTTAATTTTTGACACAAATTGTGTGTGTTTCTTTTTTTTTTTTTTGCCGGTAGAGAAAATAAAAATTGTGTTCGGTAGTCCAAAATTGGAGGGAGAGGGAAGAGTTTTGGATTTTGTGGTGTGTTTTAGAGAGATTTTTTTGTTGGGTCGTGGGAAGGTTGAAGAAGGAGAGGAAGGAGAGGTTGATTTGTTCTCTTTTTATATATACATTTAGAGAGATCCGATAGATAGAGAGAGAGAGAGATAAGACACAACAAAGGAGAGAGTCCAACGAAAGTCTTATAATTGTTTTATCTTCTTCAGGTTGGGGCTTACTCTGTTCTTTCTCTCTCTCTCTATAACAAACTTTAGTTGTAAAAAAACATATTTTGACCACAAAACCCCTGCAATTATGACTAATCACTGTAAATTTATATTTCTACATTTACTCGTGAGCACTAATTCGTCTAGGATTTTGTTTTTGATTTTTTTTTTTGAACTTCTAAAAATTATTTATTGGTAAGGAAGAAAATAAAAGAAGAAAGCATATCATTATTGCACATAAGGCTACGAAAATGACATTTTTTTGTTGTCGAGAGAGATATATAAATTTAATGATTAGCTTATCTATCAATACACGTATGTGTTTGTGTATTTTTAAAAATGTCCATATTTTAAAGTTATCTGACAGTATCTGGGTTAATTTATTAGACGTCATCTTCTATCGTTTCTGTATGTTGATTGGTTTGTTTTTTTCCCGATTTATTTTTTTCGTCGACGAATTTGATGATTTAATCAACAACAAAACAAAACAAAACCAAGTATGGCGTACCACTATCAATTAAAACATGTATATATACCCATGTATACATATTATTATCTTGAAAGCTTTTTAAAAAATTTCTTAATTTTGGGGAGACTGGTTCATGCCTTCGAGGCATATTGGTATAAAAAAGGTCAATGCAAATACTCATCTTGAAAAGATTCGTATTTTGGAGCAAGAAAAAAGTAATGACGCAGTATTTTTCTCAATAACCTTTTTGGCAACCAAAAAAAAAAAAAGTGATTAAGAAAATATCATTCTACCTGTGAGCCTAAATGACACATCAATCTTAATTTTTCTTTTTTGTTTATACATTGACAAGTTTTTTTTTTTTAAGACATTTTAACGTCAAAAATAATGCCATGAAAGATATGCGGGCACAAACTTCCACGAGTTGTGTAATTAAGTAAAGAGTTTAAAATAGAAATATCAGCCTCTCTTTCAAAGTTTTTAAATTACAGTCCCAAAATGTGTAATGAGTATATAATGCTAATAGTAACTCCAACACACAACAGACGAGAAGGAATCAATCCATTAGTGGCAAAGGTAAATACGTTAAATTCGGACTATAAATTTTAGGAAATAGTAGTGAACAAGTTGAAAAGATTTGCTTTTTTTACAGTGGTCACTCATCATCAGTCATCACTACCCGTGGACCGGGTTGGGTTACATACAAGATCCCTCACGACCCCAGGAGCTAGTTGCTGCAATGTATAGAATAAAGACTGATTCTCACTTTCTCCTTTTCAAAAGGATATCCGCGAGTATTCTTTATCTTGAGGTACTCGGAAAGTCGTATTTTACATATGTATGTCATGTAGCTAGAATCAAAGATTTGAGTATTTTGGCTTAGATATTCGGTGACAAATGTTTTTGGATGCGTATACCAAGTCTTGCATAAGTTAACACATGATGATCAACGGCCTGAAACAAAACAAAACAAAACATAACAATACAAAAGATTGGCAAAAAGATACGCGGCCTACGCATAGATTCATCAGATTAGATGTAACGCTCCTCAAAATTTCAACTAGCGCACCTAACATTATTTCTTACAACAGTTTTATTTTCTTTTAAAATAGTGATTGATTTCCTTTCACGTCAAATTATTTCTTCTATTAAGAGGTACCTATTGACAACTTGCATGGGTACTGTTAGTATACAAGTATAGGGGGAGGAAGCAACCAAAATGGGTATAATTAACTAATATAAACCATGTTTCAAATTAAGGTCTATTACTCTCGAATAATATATATGGACCCTCTATGCATCTCTAATGTGGACAGGAAATGTTTCAATTTTTTCATCTTGTCTGCATCCAAATTTTATACATTATTTAATTCTTAATGGTCAAATCATGTCATTTTCTACTTCACGTACGCGATCGACAATGTATAAATACATGTCATATAATAGAGAAAGAGAAGTATTGACATATGTAGATAATGATAGCTTGATTCCAACAAATCTCTAGTTAAAAATTCCTAATCAAATTTACACAACCTCTTCAAGTAGAAAATGATTAAGAAGATGGAATGGAGGTAAAGGAGGTTACCGCAAGTGCACGAGAGAACGAAAGTAGAAAAGGACATCGTATAGCGTTTCATAAGTCATAATCATTATCTTCTCTCTCTCTCTCTTGCTTCTTTCTTCATCAGAAAGTTCCATAAGACTACAAAAATCTCATGTCTGGGATCTTTGTTTTGTACTTTGCACTGAACTAAAGATATATATACATGTGAAGTATTAAGTACAAGGTTATTTTTGTTGCATAACTTGTAATAGTCATTTGAACAATTGAATTAGTGATATGGCTATGTATGAATGATCGCGGAGGAAAAAAATAAAAAACGAGTATGCAACAACTTAGGAGAGGTTTCTTTTTTTGTTTTTATTGGTTGATTTGATATTTGGATTGATGGTCCCTTTCAATTTCGTGATAGAAATGACACGTGTTAACCAGAAATGGAAAAAGCATCAATGCAAATATTTCATATCTTGAACTAACTTGTCACTAAAATGTATTATTGGGATATTTTTATAAGAAAAACATGGCACTAAAACAGAATGAGATACATAGATAAACACACAAACGACGACAGCCATACGCGTGTAACGTGTTCAGTTGTCAATTACGATGATGATCATGTTCAGACAAAGGGTGGACATAATGCCAATTCATGTTTGGTCCGCGACTATTTCGTTAATGCAAACTTTAGCTGGATTGATTTTCGTATGACTTTTATTTGGGTGTAGATTAGAATAGCTATAAATGATAGTAGAGTAGAACATCTATAAATTAATACTCGGTAAATTAATAATTTCTATAAATTAATAAATTTATTCGATTTCAAATTGAGACTAGTGTAATTTTGGACACTATTCGATAATATAATAAAATAATAATTTTTATGAAACTCTTTTGTAAATATATGTTTCCATCAATAACATAAATTAATAATTATATAAAATTATTTAAATATATGTATATATCTACACATTTATTTTTATTAGAGTTAATTTTTAATATATTTACTATATAAAAATCTTTAAGTGCTATCTTCAAAACATGATAATTGTTATTTTCATTGTAATTGATTTTATAAAAATATTAGTTATAAAGATTAAATCTTATTTTTAATATTTTTACCAAATTAGAAAAGTCTCTCTCTAAATTAAAACCTCTATAAATTAATAAAATTTCATTGTCTCAACTTTATAAATTTATACAGGTTTTACTGTATTTTTAATTTAAATTAATAGTAATACTATACATCAAAAAATACTATCTATAGATTTTATTTAAGATTAAGCTGGTTCACTCAGTTGGGTTGAAATAGTTTTTAATTAATTTCAATTTATTTCGGGTGGAATTAAATTTCGTTAAAACCCATTATAGTATAAGCGGGGTAGGCCTGATACAAAGCCCAATTAGGTCAACCATATCCTATTTTCTCGTTTCGGTTATTGATATACACGTATTTGATTAAAATTTCGGATTTGTTTCTCTATAATCTAGATTATGGGTACAAATGGTTTGGTTCTTAAAAATATTAAATATTGTTAATGTTAAGTATAAACATATAGATTATGTACAACAACAACAAAAAAAACCACTAACTTTACAAGTTGCAGAAAACGAATAAGAAGTTAAGCTAAATTGTCATATAGTGATGAAATGTTCCTTTTTGGCCGGTCTCTCCCGACCAATCCGACGTGAATTTTGATGTCCTTTCTCTGACCAATCTTACGTTTCATGAGAAGACCCACGTTCCGGTCACATTGATCTTCTTCGCTTCGGGCATTAGTCACGCACTAAGTTTTGTTGGAATTTATCACCAAAACATTTTTCTATGAATGGTTCGCGTGTAAACAGGTATATATATTCTAACAAACACGCTTACAAAAGAACAGCATAACTCTCTTGTAAATCTCTACGGATTTTTTTCTTCAATGATCAATCGAGATACAACTTCTACAAGAATATCTAATCACCAACATACCCATTCCGATTGTACATTCCTAGCTAGACATTCTATTTTTTTTTTTTTTTTTTTAAACTTCAAAGTTATCTGATTTGGTAAATGCGAATCGATGACTGATAACGGGTGGTCGAGAGCTTGCAGCAGATGTTCATAAGCATGCAAACATATCAAAGGAATATTTTGTACATCACTAGTCACTAGTCACAAATATATATATATATATATTTTTTTCGCGAGCTTTCATATGGAATTTCATATTTTGTGTTTGTTTCCAGACTAGCTACGAAAATATTATCCACTTTATATTTTATTATCAACATAAATATTTAACAATTAAAAAATTTACCATTATCTTTTCTTTTTCTTTTTTCTTTTTGATATATAGCATATAATTTTTGGTTTCGAAATACATTAGAATGTGGAAGAATTGTATGCTTTCATGTTTTCAAATATTGATTTCGTTTTTTTTGTTCATTCATTGCAATTTTCAATTTCACGTTCGTAGCAACGTTTTTAAAACTGATACTAATATATATGATACACTCATATACATACACAAATAAAAAATTGTAAATCAGAGTTTTGGCATTTTATGATTATTCATTTGAACTTGTGTTTAAATCATGTATTTCTTGTTATGTTCCTCTCTGAACTCATTATACTATTTATCATCAATATAACAAACTGTTAAGTAGTTGTTTGCTATGGATTAAGTACTCGATTAATACTACCAAAAAAACAAAAACGTGAAAAGAGGATATTTCAATAATTAAAATATAGTGCGACACAAAATTGTTCTATTGTAGTGATAAGTTATCTTGTCACATTTAAAGATGTGAAAATGAAAGAAGAAGGAAAAAAAAAAACAAGAATATTATATACGAAGTACGGATTGGTGCAGAACTCAGAATGAAATCTCGATCATACATTCATGTTATATTCTTGGAATAATGCTTGGAATGATGCTTAGATTTGGTGCCAACAAAATGAAAAAAAATAAATGGATGTGTTTTTACAAACTCTAAAGGTAGAACAAAAAAAAGAATGGACGAAATGACCACTATAAATAGATCTTGCACTTGAATTCATCTTACACCTTTTTAATTATTAAATCAGTGGTTTTACAGAGATTGACTCGTCAATTGATCAATTTCCGAATCCTTAGATAACAGCCAAAACATTGATATTACTTAGTTTCCGTCTAATTTGATCTAAAAATTTTGGATACATAGATAATATGTATCAGTTTCAGGAGAAAAAAAATCAATAAAGAATCAAAATATATTTGCTGTGGTTATGTTCCTTGCGTACCATAGAGTTATGGCGTTTTTGTTCATAGATAAATTTAAAATAGAAAAATACCCTAAAATATTACTAAATTTACTCTTTACTCTATATATTTTTTTGTTTGTTTAAATACTAAACTAATACCAAATTTATATCAAGAAAGGGTTGAAGCAAAAACGTGTTAGGTAGAGAAGCTGAAAACAATGTAAAGAAAAAGAAAAAAACTAATTTTCCCAAGTTCTTTCCAACATATCAGTATTCACTTATCAGCCATATGATTATCATTATCATTATCTTTACTTATTTATATATCAATTATTATTATTATCTAATCATCATAATACACATTGGGAGCACTTAGTTTGACAATTTTACAATAATATTTATTTGGTTACATAAAGTTGTCTGAATATTTTCTTTGTTTATCAAACAAACACACAACTGCTGTAAAGTAAGAAGCAAAACATTCTCAACCTCTGATTTAGAGAGCTTCTCTGCTAAGGTCTAGTGGGTTCGATCAACTTGGTCCTTTAATTTTAGTTTTCTTCTCCATTTTCTTTTTTTTATATATAATGTTTTCTTCACTTTCCTGACTATTACCGTGTGTAGTACACTGGAGCTCGTAAATAAATAAAAATACATGTTATTATAAAATAAATTTCAGTCTTATATTCGTCCTACGTAATAACAACATGTACATCTATATTCTACCTAGTTAAATGAACATCCATCAATTTATGAGATCTAAAAAAGTCACCATCACTTTAAAGAAACTGAAAAGAAAAATCAAGACATCCATAAAATATTGGTTTAGCTGCAAGCTTAGTCAGCTATGAAAAATATGTCTATTCACAAAACTAAGCTATTTTTCTCTACCTATAAATATAGCCCAAAACTATCCCACATAAGCACCACACATCCCAAAGGTTTTACGAATATAAGCCAATTTTACTAGCTTTGCTTCAACATTTTCTTTGAGATTCTAAAATGGAGATGGATATGAATGCTCAAGAGACGAAAGCAGGGTTCTTTCAAAGGCTTAAGGATTTCCCTAGCAAGCTCAAAGATGGTGTCACCAAACGCATAAAGAATGTACAAAAGTTTGGGAAAGATGATCCAAGACGTATCATCCACTCCATGAAAGTAGGGCTTGCTCTCACATTAGTATCATTGTTGTACTATGTGCGACCACTCTATATCAGCTTTGGGGTTTCGGGTATGTGGGCAATACTAACTGTCGTCGTAGTCTTCGAATTTACAGTTGGTAAGTCTATTAAACCGAATCAACTACAAAACGTAGTAAGTATTAAATGTTCTGATAAAAGAAACTAACAAAAAACAAATTTTTTAATAGGTGGAACACTTTCCAAAGGTTTAAACAGAGGTTTTGCAACATTGACAGCAGGAGCCTTAGGGGTTGGTGCCGTACACCTAGCTCGTTTCTTTGGACACCAAGGAGAGCCCATAATTCTTGGAATATTAGTGTTCTCACTAGGCGCAGCTGCAACATTTTCGCGGTTCTTCCCAAGGATTAAACAGAGATATGACTACGGGGCCTTGATATTCATACTAACGTTTAGTATGGTTGCCGTTTCGGGTTACCGTACAGATGAAATCTTGGTTATGGCATATCAAAGGCTATTCACTATTCTCATTGGTGGAACGATCTGCATCCTTGTGTCGATCTTTGTTTGTCCTGTATGGGCTGGTGAAGATCTTCACAAGATGATTGCTAACAACATTAACAAACTCGCTAATTACTTAGAAGGTGACTTAATTACAATATAATATCCAACATGTTGCGTTCTTCTTGGCAAATAATATTAGTTAATGAAAAATTCCATTAATCTATAACTTATGCATGCATACACGCTTTTTTGTCTAAAAAGGTTTCGAGGGTGAATATTTTCCACTATTGGAAAAGATTTCGAAGGAGACAAACTCGTGCGTTCGAGAATACAAGAGCATTTTAACATCAAAAGGCACTGAAGATACTTTGGTATATATGTGTAATATAGTTTAAATAATAATATAGTGATAAATTGACGTTCTTATATATAGACTAATTAATTAATTACTGGTTTTCTTTTGCAGGCGAATCTTGCAAGATGGGAGCCAGGGCATGGTCGTTTCAGGTTACGACACCCGTGGAAAAAGTACTTGAAAATTGCAGGACTCGTTCGCCAATGTGCCTTCCATTTCGAAATCCTCAATGGCTACGTTCTTTCTAATTATAAGGTTCGTGTGAATCACCTAAAACGTCGTTTTTGAGGGAATTTGAATTGTTGTTAACTTGGACGTGTGTATATTTTATTTGTTATGTGAGTCTGCTTTTATTCCTTTTTAGACTATCAAAAATTGCGTATAAAGGTCAACCCTCTAAATGACAAAAATGATCCTATACAATTAGCGTTTGCAAATTGCAACAACACATATACTCTTTCATGGCAAATTAATTCTCTTTTTTTTTTTTGGTCAACAAGATTTTTTTTTTTTTTCCGTAGGTTTTTGTTTTGTTGAATAAAGGAAGTTCATAATTACTTTTTTTTAGCTTTTTATGTAATTTATAGTAGTTGATATTAATAAATTGTACAGTCAATAGATAGAGATTGTTTAAATTTATTATGTAATTAAACGTTAATTTTGTTTTTTTGTGTGAAAACTCTGTAAAAGTTCAATTCTTTAAATATGTACAACGAGAGTATCAATGAATAAATTATGGTTAGCCAGAAAAAGAACTAATTAAATGTTATACCCATGTTAATAACTTAAGCAGGCACCAGAAGAATTCCAAAGTAAGATTCAAGAGCCAATAGCAACGATGAGCAGAGAAGCTGGTAAAGCACTAAAAGCCATAGCCAAATCTATTAAAACAATGAGCAAAGACACTGCTTGTGTTAACGCACACATTGACAACTCCAAAAAGGCAATAGAAAACCTAAGGATTGCACTCAAATCTTCTTATCCGGAGACGGAGAAAGATCTTTTGGAGATCATTCCCGGAGTCACGATGGCATCAATCCTGATCGAGGTCGTGAACTGCGTCGAGAAGATCTCTGAGGCTGTGGAAGAATTCTCCGGCCTTGCACACTTCAAAGAGACTATGGCTCCAAAATTATCAGCGGAGATAGGAGGACAACATCAGTTACTTCACAGGGGAAGTGTAAAGCCGGTTCTAGATGGTGACAACGAGGAAGAAGACAATAACTCTCCTCATGTTTTTATCACTGTCCATGATGACCAGCCACCAAAGAACAGTTTGGGAGAAGAAAAAACTAATGTCCTGTAATTATTTTTGCTCATTACCAAAACTTTCAAAACTCTTTGAAGAGAACTTGTTATAACATTATTTAGTATATGAGAGACATCGATCGGCATTCTACTTATTTGCCAGTTTATATGATTTTCCGATTTCAAAACTATATATATAGAGATAAAAATATAAGTTATATATCAAATGTAGCTGACGGCATCGCATTATATTAAACCTTTTAATGAAAATGTAATGTAATTTAAGAATCGATTTTATTGTTAAACCACACGACGCAGTACGTAGTGTCTGACTTATAGATTGACCACACATGTATGACATATAAAGACTAAAGAATAAAATCATCTTTGGGATCCAAAAGCTCAAACCGAGGAACCTTTGCTCTGTTTGCAATAATATAGTACTGTTAACAATACTATCTTAATTAGTTAAAGTTGTGAACATATATACGAATCTGTCTTTAAAAGATACTGATGAATATACCTTGGCCACTTTAAATTAAAGAGGAGAAAAATAGCAACACGTAAGTAAGTCATGATTATGTGACTAGGCAATTCAACTTGGATCCCCAAATCTGATTATGTTTGGCTAGAAAATTATTAAGCATGAAGTTTTACTAGCTTCGTCGACCCATTAATTGTACTATTGTAGACTTTTTAGTGTAACATGAAATGAAGTATATATATGGACTACGAAATTAAGTATAAACTCGTACTATTGTAAAGTAACATGCAAGTATGGACTAAGAAATTGAGTATGAACTCTATTTGAAACTCAAACACTTAATATTGATTTATCTCTATTATATTATTTAAGCAACCCTATAAACAAATAACCTTACTACATGTAAGATATTACACAAAATGTCATTATATTTTAATACAAAATATAATAACATAATTTTAATATTAAGTTGTTGTAATCAGAAAATGATTACCTAAAAAATAGCAACTATCTCTATTATATTATTTAAGCAACCCTATAAACAAATTACCTTACTACATGTAAGATATTACACAAAATGCCACTGTATTTTAATACAAAATATAATAACATAATTTTAATATTAAGTTGTTTTAATCAGAAAATAATTACCTAAAAAATAGCAACTATTAATTTATTAGATTACAAGAAATAATTAATAAAATAATTTCGGAATTATTTAATAAAATAATAAAAAATAATTTCAGAACTATTTAATAAAATAATAAAATAATATTTTCGAAATTATGTAATAATATAATTAAAAAGATTCTATTTATTATTTGAGAAATATTAGTAAACAATAACAAACTATTTAGAAATTTATAAAACTAAGATTAAATACTTACATATCTAAATCATTTAATATTAACAAATATTTATTAAAATTAAGATACAACATGGTTTCTATTTTTAAAATATATATATATACTTATTTAAGCTATATTGTTAAAAATTTAACCAGTTCTGATGTGATATATTATGAAAATACTATTATATTTTAATTATTCTAATAAACAAAAGAAAATTTTAGATTTGTTTACAAAATAATAAAACTCTATTTATTGTTTCATAAATCTTAGGAAATAATAACAAACTATTTAATTGGCTAAAAATTAATTGTTTATACACAATATTCATTATATAAATAATACCAAGTGTATAATGTTGGTAATATACATAACCTAATTGTAATTTTCACCTATAAAAAAATATATAACATGTTATACCAATAACTTCAATTTGTAAATTTGGTATATTAAGATCTCTAAACATGATCACATTAATTTGTAATACCAAATCACGGGTCAATACATGTTTGTTGGGTTTTTTTCGCTTTACTGAATGTATAATTAACAAATTTGATATTGCACCAAACCAAAATAGTAGTACCAACTACGGGTCGAATACAGAGTATGACCTTAAGCAAAATAAAATATATGATTTTATAAAATATATAGAACTAATCATTTTTCTACTATTATTTTGTAACAAACAAATTTAAATTTACATAAATATTTCCTCACGCTGGTAACATTATTCTACAAAATATTAATGTGTATTTATGAGTCAGGTAATAAAACGGGTAATGAGACTGGTAACGGACGCTCAAAATTTAAATTAGTATCTGTTACTCGATCATTATTCACGAATAATATAATTATTATACATTTCACTCGACCCTAAAGCTGCTGGTACCTTTTTTCGGGACAGATAAAAACCGAAAAACGGGTCGAATACGGGTATCGGTAGTAGTTTTCAGGCATACCTATTAGTAGTTTAATATGAGTCAAAACTCACAATTTAATACTATATTATATAATATGTAAATGAATAACAATATAAATATATTATTAACAAATAACAAAAAAAAAAAAGTTTTCCCGCGCTGGTAGCGCGGGTCATTATCTAGTTATCTAATTATAAATTCAAAAGTAAATTTAGAAACCTTTTGTTGGTGCAAATGTTAGGTCAAACTCAAACCCAGACATATGAGGGTAACATTCAGAAATTGTTTGTATTATATATGTGGAGGTTTCTTCTGTAAGGGTTTAATTACATTCTCATGACCCTTTCTGACATGGTTTGCTAGTTGCTACCCTCATTTACATTCTCTGGTACAACAAGTTTTTTTATTTTTATTTTTAAATGGAGGTTAATATTTAAGTTGCAATTTTAAGGTAAGAAATTTTTGTTAGAACGTCATCGTCTATACAAGAAGTAAAAATAAAGTTAATAAAAAATACGCTTATGAATAAAATGATAACAAAATTAAATAAAAGGATATTTGCCTGTATTTAACGTTTAGAAAAATATTTATTTTTATTTCTTTCTGGGTCATACATAAAAGGAAATCTATTGTTTCATGTTTATCGAGGTTATATATATATTCTTTTTTTTTTGAGGAAATTTTGTCAATCGAAAGGAAAAAACTTGGGTATATGGTTAAGGACTTAAACCATTACCTAAACTCTAAAGTGAGCCAAATCAAACCAGACAGAATAGACTCATCCGTTTACAAGACACAGGCAAGAAAAAAGCAGGGTTAGGTCTTTCTCGTCGAATTTACAGAGTTTTGTGACCTGAAAAGTGTCTTTTTTTAAAATTTTGTTTTTTTTTAAAGATTCGCTAGGGTTTTGTCTGATTTCTAGTGACTTGATCAGTTTTACCAACGAGAAGTAGCAGAGGAGTTTTGAAGTTTGGTTTTAATATGAGCAGTATTTGTGAGCTCTGTGACGATTTGCTCGTGAAGATACTGTCATTGGTTGAGACAAAAGATGCTGTTGCCACAAGTCTTTTGTCAAAACGATGGATTGCTCTGTGGAAACTGGTTCCAAAGCTTGACTATGTTATTACTCCATGGTATGCATCACATTCAGGTTCAGATTTTATCGATAATTTTCTGATGCTAAGCGAGGCTCCGGTTCTAGAAACAATGCATCTCGAACTTGGGTATTATTCATGTCAACTTGAGGAACAAGAAAGATGGGTTAGTATTGCAGTGGCTAGACATGTGCGTGTTCTTGAGCTTATTCATTACCGTTCAATTGCAATACCAATGCCTTTTCCTAGGAGCTTGTTTACATACAAAGGCCTTGTGGTTTTACGCCTTCAAGAAGTGTTGATTTGTGATATTCCTTCGACAATGTTTCTCCAGTCCCTCAAGACTCTGTCCCTATTATGTGTCGTATTCTTCTCCCGGGGTGATGAACTTGTTCATCCGCTTTTATCCGCTTGCCCTGTGCTTGAAACGTTGGTTGTATGTCGATGTCTTGAAGACAACGTGAACACCTTCAAAATTGCGGTCCCGTCATTGCAGAGCTTATACATCATGCAGAGACCAGATAGTCATTTAAAGACGACAGGTGATCTCGAGTATATAATCAGTGCTCCTTCTCTAAAGGATTTAAAAGTTTTTGATCAACTTGGTTGGTTCCGTCCATTAGTGGAAATGCCGAAGCTGGTGAAGGCAGAAATCAAGATTAGACAGGATGACTCTAAGAAGCTTTTGGGATGTCTAGCCTCAGCCAAACACCTTTCGTTATGTGTTACCTCAGCCAAACAACTATTAAAGGAAAAATCTGTTGAGAATCTCTGTCAGCTCGAGTATTTAGAGCTTTGTACTAATTGCTCTTCAGATTGGTTATGTCTTTTACTTAAACATTCCCCTAAACTGCGAGTTCTGAGGTTCAACAATCCAGTAAGTTTTATATATTTGCCATCTACGTACTTGAACAAATATAATGTTGGACCTTCATCATTTCCCCCTTTAATCAAATCTTATTCTGGAAAAACAGAGAAACTGCGGCTCGTTGAGAATGATCAGAGCTAAGTGGGAGGAACCGTGTTGTGTACCTGAATGTTTGGTGACGAGTCTCGAAACTGTTGAGTGGATTAGGTATGAAGGAACAGAAACAGAGAAAGAAGTGGCGATCTACATCTTAGAGAAGGCAAACCACCTAAAGAAGATGACTATATCACGACATATCACCAATTCGAGACAGAAACACCGCACGCTGATAGCATTGGTGTCCAGGCTGAGCTGTTCTATCAAATGTAGACTTGAGGTTGTGCCCTTGGAGCAGCATTAATATATATTTTTAGTGGATTTTGGGTTTATTGTCACTTATAAATTTGTCAATTACTTGTTATGTACTTTCTATCTATGTCAAAGTTTGTATACCAAAGATATTGTGAGGTCAAGAAGAGTCGTTGACACTTGACAACTTCAGACACCACTAAATGTATTTTACTTGCATGATAAGGTCAAAACAGTGAACAAAAAAAGGTATTACTTATACATGTATCAAGAATTTTTGCTAATTGTCTGTATGATGGGTTTACTATATACTCTCTATACTTAACCGGAAGCATTTTTCTTTACGGAAAGAATACGAATATATTGTAGATTTTGTCTATGTTATTCACTTATTACAATGAATCATGATTGACATTTTGCGTTTGTCTTCCCAGTCTGTTTAGGCCAGTCTTCAATGTCGAGCTCTCCCACCTTAGGGCACATGGCGCACAAACCAGTCGCACAACGAGATTTGTCAAACTGCAAGAACAGCCTAATCTCATCACTGTCTCCTACCATTTCTGCAACCTGCATATTAATACTAGGTAGTCAAGTGGAGCTTTCATATTCAAAGTTGATTTGTTACAGTAACAACTAACAAGTACCAAAATTATTACCATATCAGATCGTTTTTTGGGCATAACGGGACATGATGGAGCTTGGGGTCTGTAAAATCGTAGTCTGTGAGTTGGCACTCCAAAATGCTCAGCCACTATCTCCTATAATCAGGATCATGCTCTGAAGGAAACAATGGTTTTCAAAAAGTAGACTAAAAATAAATAGAAATGTATAAAAACTGGAAAGTTTGTTGATTAAGAAACTAAGAACTTTGTTAAATTCAACAAGACCTGTCCCAGTCTGTTCGTCTTGATCTCTTGCGACCTTGATGATGATAAGAGTTAGATTAAGAAGACAAAGATATCAAATCACCAAGATTATATATGAACAGAGCCGGCCAGGAGTACAAGTGAGGCAAGCAGGTGTTTGCGGCCGTCAGATAATATAACGATTAATCGGCCTATTTTTTCAAAAGGTTCTCTTGGTCTGATGGTAAAAGCCTGCTGTTTTTACTGGCTTGCACCAGGGTTCGATTCCCAGCCTTGTTATTCAACCATTTTTTATAGGAAAAAGTAGTTATAAATTTTTTAACAATATTTGTTGTAATATGGAGACAACGGAACAACCTGCATCACAACCAGACCATCGTGCTGCCTTCTGCAATCTTCAAAACCATCGATCGTGAGATTAGAAACTCAATCATCGCACGCCAGCACAATAAGCGTTTCAAAAAGCTTATGCAAGTGTGGCTGCAATGACTCTATTATCCTTAAGACTGTATTTGCTTTCTTGTTTTCCATTCTTTGGCCAAGAAACCAATCACTTGGTTGATCACTTTGTAAACCAACTCTTTCATACTATATGAATATATGCGCTTTAGCAAAAAAAACAATATTTGTTGTATTTGGACTTGTGGCCCATAAATACTAAGCGCCGGCTCTGTATATGAACCTTGACTATGACAAAGCTGTCGGTTTGATTATCTTCTTTTTCTTCTGCTTTCTTTAGCCTTGCCTGTGAGAGAAAAAAAATTATACTCAATTAGTTCAAGTATGTGTTACATGTTCAACCATAATTCCTCAGTCTTACATGTTCTGTTATGTCTTTACCGTCCATTGTGCAAAATATGCTGTCCTTCTCACTTTTCCGGACATATACAAGCCTAACTGTCTTCGAGCCTTTCGTAAAAGTGAAAGGAGGACATTGCAATAAGAGAGAGACAGACAGATAAAGCATTTAAGACTTATAAGTGACAACCCACAAACATAGAATCTACCTCTTCATCGCCCCCATATTGTTCATCCAAAGCTCTTCTAACATCAACGCTTTTGACTACTTCGTCGTATTTGAGCCTAAGAGAACAATCTCTATAAATTAATACTCGTTAAATTAATAATCTCTATAAATTAATAATTCTCTAGTGCCAAGTTGGAATTAGTGTAATTTTGGACATTATTCCATAATATAATAAGATAATATTTTTTTTGAAAATCCTTTGTAAATGTATGGTCCCATCAATAATATAAATTAATAATTATACAAAAATTATCTAAATATATGTATATATATACATATTAATTTTTATTAGAGTTCATTTTTAATAGTTTTAATATGTAAAAATCTTTGAGTGTTATCTTTCAAACATGATAATTTTTTTTTTTTTTTTTTTTTTTGTAATTGATTTTACAAAAATATTAGTTATAACGATTTGTTTTTAAATTTCTTTTTTTAGCAAATTAGTAAAATCTCTCTACAAATTAATAATTATTAATTTATCGATAAATTAAAACCTCTATAAATTAATAGATTTTCAAACATAGAATCTACCTCTTCATCGCCCCCATATTGTTCATCCAAAGCTCTTCTAACATCAACGCTTTTGGCTACTTCGTCGTCGTATTTGAGCCTGAGAGAACAATCTCTATAAATTAATACTCGTTAAATTAATAATCTCTATAAATTAATAATTCTCCAGTCCCAAGTTGGAACTAGTGTAATTTTGGACATTATTCGATAATATAATAAGATAATATTTTTTTTGAAAATCCTTTGTAAATGTATGGTCCCATCAATAATATAAATTAATAATTATACAAAAATTATCTAAATATATGTATATATATACATATTAATTTTTATTAGAGTTCATTTTTAATAGTTTTAATATGTAAAAATCTGTGAGTGTTATCTTTCAAACATGATAATTTTTTTTTTTTTTTTTTTTGTAATTGATTTTACAAAAATATTAGTTATAATGATTAGTTTTTAAATTTCTTTTTTTACCAAATTAGTAAAATCTCTCTACAAATTAATAATTATTAATTTATCGATAAATTAAAACCTCTATAAATTAATAGATTTTCATGGTCCCAACATTATTAATTTATATCCATAAATTAAAACCTCTATAAATTAATAGATTCTAATAGTCCCAGCATTATTAGTTTATAGAGATTTTACTGTACAATCCATGAACTTTATTCTTTCCTTAGTTGGATGTCAAGGTCAAACAAGATCACCAATAAAAAATAAGTTATAGTCACCAAATTAATTTCCTTCTTGTGCTCCAATGTTCATAAAACGATGTGTATATAGAGCCTTTATTCCATTTGTCTCTCATTGGAACATCTAGTGCCTTATAAAAATATCTACTCGCTTCCTGCTGGTATAATAATAAATGGCTCTTTGAATTGATGACAGAAACTACAAAACTTACCACAAATCTGACAGTTTGGGCCTAATGAGAGCAGAGTACTTTCGATCTTCGTTGTGGACAATGACACTGTTGAGTGAAATCAGTCTCTTGTCAATCGACTAGTGAATCACAAAAGTAAAGACAAATAGCTAAAACCACTAACCTGTGAAGAGTGTAAAGATTCCGGATGCTTCTGTCAGCATCAATGGACAGATTCTCCTTATCAAGATCCAGTTCTAAGGGATACTCGTACCGAGCATTTATCCGTAATGAAAAAATACATCAGCTGCCATACAATGTTCATGTAGCTAAACAAAGACAAACACTGCTACTGCATCATGATGCAAATTACTATTTACACTCTCGCCTAAGGGCCTGTTCATTTGCCTGTTGTCAGCGACAGAAACGTGCGATAGCGACAGAAAGTTGATCGTTTACCTGTTGCTAGTTTAGCAACCAGACGCAGCGACTGTCGTCAGCGATCAGCGACCGTAATTTTCAGTCGCTAAAATTTTCAGCGACTGTCGCCAACAATCAGCGATCAGTCGTTGAAACTAGTCGCTGGATCCAGCGACAGGCAAACGAACAGCATAACGACCAAGAAAAATAAAAAAAAAAATAAAAATTAATAAATTAAATATGATCAAAATTAAAATTAAGTAAATAAAAATATAACTACATATAGTTATTAAAATTAAACTAAATCTAAGTAAAAAATAAAAAATAAATTTGAATATATTTAAATAAAATTCTAAAAAATCAGTTATAAACAAATTAAATTTAACAATATTAAAATGAATAAATTAAAAATAAAATTCAAATTAATTATTTAAAAATATGTAAATATGTTTTTAATTTATTTTTATGGTTATATGTAATTCTTAAAAAAAAAAAAAAAAAATATAAATGATCAAAAATTAAGTTTTTTTAATTTTTTTTAAAAATATATGATATTTACTCGTAGCGACAGACAAACGAACAATTTAGCGACAGTCACTACAGTCGCTATCGACAGACAAACGAACAACATATGCTGTCATTGAAATCTGTCGCTGGATCCAACGACAAGAAAACAAACAGAGCCAAGTCTATTTGTAACTTTCGTATAAGTTATAACCCATGGAGTCAACCATATATCACTAACTACTAAGAGGTAAGAAAATACTAACCTTACCAGTTGTGTCATAATCATTTTCAAACCTCGAAAGATGAAGTTGAAGAACTGCAGGAAATTCTGTGAACAGAACACCCCTTGTTGCATCCTGAAACAATAAACAAAACATCTTTGTGAAGCTTCTTAATCCTCTTAGTGTTAGCTATAACAAGTACCATCCAGAAATTGAAAGAAAGGGCACAGAAATGTACATTGCATTTTTTGTCAAAAGAAGCATACACATCCTTGCAGTTTGTGAAATTAAGCATAGGATGGGACCTTGGTTTAAACTACGTATTAGAGAAGGATTCTTTTCTTGTATAGTTGTCATCATGTGCATTTCTGCAGTTGCAGTGACCCTCAAATAGCTTCTGTGTTGTTCCCTCTTCAGCAGTACCCTAGAAAAACAAGTAAGAGATGATGAAACTTGGAAAAGAAACAGAACAGAGAAGGAGGAAGCAACAGAGGAGACAGACATGTTACCTTCAAAGATTTTTCAAGCTCTTCACAGAGATACTTAACTTCATCTTGTAAGGTAGATCTAGACGTTTTCAGCCCCATTCTTGAAACACTTCTGTCACTGGTCTGAAGCTTGTCAAAGAGTTTTTGGAGGAACGATACTATAGACGAAGAAATCAAAGACTCGGGAATCTGGTAAACAGCCTACAAGCAAGCATGATGCAAGAAATTCATATGCATATCTTGAATCTTTCTTCAGGGTTTAGCATAGTGAAGAAGACGAGAAACAAGAAATGGATCCTACAAGAAATTAATTTGGTACTATCTACGACGATGAAGAACAAAGATAGGGATTGAGAAATGTGTGAAATCGAAATCTAAACGTACCGCAAGTGTTGCTGCGCTCGAGTTTATCTAGGTCCGACTCCATGATTTTTAGCAGATCCACGATTCTTTCTTCAAGAAGAACGAAGAGTTTTCTCAATCAGAGCTAAGTCGATGGAGAGAAGATGAAGCAAAGCTTTAGGGGGAGGTATTGGTTTAGGATTTAGAAAGAATTTTAATGACTTTGTGTTTTTAAAAATCTTGCTGACTTTTAAAATCATAGAAAATTAGTAGAAAGAATGAATTGAAGCGCTTGTTCTGAGCATTCAAAACCTTTATAAGTATAGGGCTAATTTGGGTATTTTCCATTCAGTTAGTTAACGTCCCTTTTATTATTATTTTAACCAATAATCTCACGAGCGCTATTTCTTTTCTTTTGTTTTTTATTTTATTTTATTATAATTCTTTTGCATTTAGTGAAAACCTTATCAAAATATAATGTTATATTTATTCTAATTTGATATTTTCTTAGTATGCAAAATAAATCCGAAAAACAGGTAAAATTGTGAGATTCATTCGAACTGATTTTAATATATAGATTACTCCCAGCAAATTACCATTAGCAAGTACGTATACAGTTAGGATAACATAGTCAATATAAGTTTTGACATAAATGAAGCAAGTATCCACTCAAAATTTTTGGCATACCTGACTCTGTCAATAATTTCGTCTCCAGTTTGTCTTGCTTAAGATATGAAATCCTATATTTAGGCTGATCAATTACTATCATCTTGAGAAACCTTCACATCTGGTGGACCTTTTAGGAAAGTATTTTGGGTTGATGATCTGATATAATGTACTCCACAAAAGACAGCATCCACGGATCAAGAGTTCCTTCATACCTCAAAAATTAAAGAAAACACCAAAACCTGAAAACTTAGTATTCTAACACTGGACTTATATAGTACTTAAAAGTAATCTTTATTTGTCTTAATATATACCGTATCATACATACCCTGATGGGTGTTGTGTTGATACAAAAAAGTTACCGAAATTATTTTTATTGGGCTTGATAATACATGTTACTGGGCTTCCTTTTTACAAAGACCCAAAACGTTGACCAGTATGTGGTGGCCTCTATGTGCAGAATCAGACGTGACGTGATAGCTTCATGGTTTGTTTTGGGTACGATTTGATAACGAGTTTTTAGAGCTTATTAACAAACAAACAAAAAAACACAACTCGAGGAGTTGATATATGTCTAATATGTCAATCAAGGAAATGGGACTATGCATGAAAGAAGAAGATATCGATGGAATCGTATGCATATTAGAATTAAGGCAGAATATGATTATTTATATTGATCATCATACGATACTAAGGTAAAATAACCAAGGCTGGTAATGATTATTGCTGTTAACATCCACACAAAAAAAAAACCCCCCAAGTGATAAAAAAAGAGGTTGAGTTATACTATATGTTATAGCAAGTGTTGGCCTGATATTGTGCCTCTAGAAACGTCACTCGAATTAAGAATGTCATCTTTGAGATTTGATTGGAAAAAAAGTTCCACTTTTGTAAAGAATGAGGGCTACAAATGATAAGTACAAACTAGACTATCCAGGGCCGGTGTAAATATTCCAAAAATTGTTATGGTCCTGGTTCAATTTTAGAAAAATTGGCCTTAATTACATATAATTTTTTTTTGACCTTAAAATACACTACATTTTATGTTAATTTTAGATGATCCCGGTGCAAATGCACACCTTGCACGGTTGCACCCCTTTATCGCCGGTCATGAGACTATCATTAACATCAAAGTCAATAATTTCCATAGAGTCAAAAGCTCAAACTCTCTCGGAACTAGGAATGGCCTTTGAATTACTAAATATACATGAAGAGTCCGAAGAGTCCAAAGTTAGAATGTTTATCAGAACTTAGCCATGATTTATAGTAATATTTATTTGTATTCTTAATACAAAGCTTTAAAGCAGATTGATCCAATCCAATCGTTAGAAACTCTTTAAGCAAGCGAAGCGTTCATGTCGACCGTGTAAAAGCAAGATCACTTTGCTTCCCAACAAAACAGAGTCTGCAACCAAGGTCTCAAGTGTTATCAAGGCCTCAAGTGTTATCAAGCCCAACAATCAACCTGCAAAGCCCAATGCCAATGTTCAGTCTGCAGTCAGCAACGACAATATGGTGTGTGCCGTACAAGCTGTCAAAAGTAAAGGTTTCAGGAATCTCTCACCTGCCTTGTACAACAGTTTTGGACTATTGCAGACTCTAGGTGACAGTGATAGGGTTGCCAGCTATAGGGCAACGACATTGTGTGCTTAGTCTATTTAAACATGTCTCTGTCATCTCTTTGTATTCATTCAAGCAATATGCAATAAAAGTAAAATCCTTTTGTCTCTCTGTTTTATCCTAGTTTTCTTTTCTTATCATGGTATCGAGCGTTGAAACCTTAACAGGTGTTAAAATGGCTGAATATCCAGATTCATATCCGTTTCCTTCCAATGTTCATGTTGCAAGTTCTAACTCTAAAACTCAATGATTCAAATTACCGTCTTTGGAAAACTCAAGTGGAGTCTCTTCTCAGTAGTCAAAAATTGCTTGGTTTCATAAATGGCCGCTATCAAGCTCCGCCGAAGATCGTTGACGAACAGTTGGTGACATAGTTCGAGCCACTGAAAATCCAGCCTATGAAGCATGGTTCTGTACGGATCAACTAGTCCGCTCCTGGATCTACGGTACTCTGACTGAAGAAGCACTTGGTGGTGTCTGCAATCTCGCCACTTCTCTGGCTGTTTGGACTTCCTTGGCTAACACCTACAACCGAAGCTCCATCAGTCGCGAGTTTGAGCTCAAACGCAAGCTTCATGCTATCAGGAAACAAGGTAAAACTTTTTCTGCTTATGTGCGAGAATATACGGCAGTCTGTGACGAACTGAGTTCCATTGGCAAACCAGTAGAGGAATCTATAAAAATATGTGGTTTTCTGCTTGGTCTTGGAAGAGAATATGATCCTATTGCTGCGGTTATTCAGAACTCCATGTCTCGGATTCCTACACCAACGTTTACTGAGGTGCTGTATGAGATTGAAGGATTTGATACTCGTCTGCAGTCATATGCAGATGATGCTGTTGCCACTCAAATGGTGTTCCATACTCCTGCTGCTCAGCCTCAAGAAGTGTTTCAAGCATCTCAAACCAACAACTACAGAGGCCGTGGGGGTTATAACAACAGATCTGGTTCAAACCGAGGAAGAGGTGGCTATTCCTCTCGTGGACGTGGGTTCTATCAGCAAGCTGTCAGCTCGGGTTCAAATCAACAATCTGGTGCTACAAACACTCGTCCAACATGTCAGATATGTTGCAAAGTGGGTCATACGGCTGCTAAATGTTGGAACCGTTTTGACAACAACTATCAAGGTGAAAATTTGGCTCAAGTTCTGGCTGCTTTACAAGTTTCAGACTCCTCTGGTAGAGACTGGATTCCAGATTCTGGTGCTACATCTCATGTTACCACAACTGAAGCTGCTCTGCAACATGTTACACCATATCAAGGTACTGACTCTATCATGGTAGCAGATGGAAATTATCTTCCAATTACGCATGTTGGCTCCACTAGTCTACCAGTTTCTACAGGTAGTTTGACTCTTAATGATGTTCTGGTTTGTCCAACAGTCAAGAAATCCCTATTATCTATATCTAAGCTGTGTGATGATTACCCATGTGGTGTATTTTTTGACTCTCATAAGGTCTACATTCTGGATCTGCAAACCATGAGGATTCTAACAAAGGGACCAAGACGTGAGGGGCTGTATGTGCTGGAGAATCAAGACTACAAGATCTTCTACTCAAATAGACAAAAGGCTACTGACGACTCAATTTGGCATCATCGTTTAGGTCATGCTAGTCAGGGAGTTCTCCAGCATCTTCACAACAGCAAGGCTATTTCAATCAATAAGAGCAGCATCAACTCCATTTGTGAACCTTGCCAGATGGGGAAAAGTTCAAATTTACCGTTTTCAGTTTCAGAGTCTGTTTCAGTTGAACCACTAGCTAAGATTCACTGTGATCTTTGGGGACCTTCTCCCATTGAGTCTGTACAAGGTTTCAAGTACTATGTGGTATTTATTGATGATTTTTCTCGATTCAGCTGGTTCTTCCCACTCAAGTTAAAGTCAGATTTCTACAACATATTTCTGTTGTTTCAAAAACAAGTTGAAAATCAGTTTGATAAGAAGATTAAAATTTTTCAAAGTGATGGAGGGGGTGAATTCATCAGTGGCAAATTCAAGCAACATCTTGGTCAGTGTGGAATCAAACATCAAATCTCATGCCCTCACACTCCACAACAAAATGGAGTTGCAGAACGCAAACATCGACATTTCATTGAACTTAGTCGATCAATGATGTTTCATAGTCATGTCCCACTTCAGTTCTGGGTTGAAAGTTTCTTCACAGCTAATTATCTCTGTAATCTGCTACCAGCTGCTTCACTCAGTCTTCGATCACCTTATGAAATCCTGTTTCAACAAAAACCAGATTATACGTCGCTTAGAGTGTTTGGCAGTGCCTGCTATCCTTGTTTACGTCCTTATACGGCTCACAAGTTTGAACCACGTTCATTGCAATGTGTGTTTTTAGGCTACAATGCAGCTTACAAGGGGTATAGGTGCCTATATCCTCCAACAGGACGTGTGTACATCAGTCGTCATGTGATTTTTGATGAGAGCTTCTTCCCATTTCAGAGTAAGTATAATCACCTGCTGCCTACTTACTCATCTGCCTTGTTACAGGCCTGGAAAGCTGCTACTCAGACCACTGTGATTGTTCCCCAATCTGATCCTTCGACAGTCCTCTTGCAAAAGCCTCTATCATCAGTTGCAGAAATGGAGCCTGCAATCTCAGCAGAGGAGTCGGAGCATAACGACACTACAGAAACTTTTGAGGGTTCCTCTGCAAGTGATACAGAGGAGTCGATCACTGAGCATGACAGTACTGAAGACGTCTTTGAGGCTTTCTCTGAAGAAGCCCAAATTGAAGACAATCAGGAGATTACTCAACAATTAGTTCAACCTGCGAATGCTCATCCGATGGCAACAAGAGGCAAAGAAGGGATCAGAAAGCCAAACCCAAAGTACTTACTCATGGCTAACCCTCACAAACCTAGTGAGCCAAAAACAGTTGCTGAAGCCTTGAAAGACCCACGGTGGACTAATGCAATGGGTGAGGAGATGTCTAATCAACGAGCATGTCGGACATGGCACTTGGTACCACCTTTACCGACTATGAACATCCTTGGTTGCAAATGGGTGTTTCGCATCAAGCTTAATGCAGATGGGTCTCTTGACAAATTTAAAGCCAGATTGGTTGCCAAAGGGTATCATCAAGAGGAAGGTGTGGATTTTCTTGAAACATTTAGTCCTGTTGTTCGAACTGCAACAATAAGGATAGTTCTTGGAGTGGCTACAGCAAAAGATTGGCCAATTACTCAACTTGATGTCAAGAGTGCATTTCTCCATGGAGATCTTCATGAGGACATCTATATGGAGCAGCCTCCTGGCTTTGAAGATCCACAGTATCCTTCCCATGTATGCAAGCTAGACAAAGCTATCTATGGCCTCAAACAAGCTCCAAGGGCCTGGTTTGATAAATTCAGCACTTTTCTCCTTGAATATGGTTTTACTTGTAGCAAAGCTGATCCATCCTTGTTTGTCTATCATCACAATGGTGATACACTGGTGCTTCTCTTATATGTGGATGACATCATCCTAACAGGAAGTAATAAGGAAGTCTTAGCTCATCTTGTTGAAACTCTTGGACAACAGTTTTCTATGAAGGATCTCGGATGTCTACATTACTTTCTTGGAGTTCAAGTGCAGATCACGTCGAGGGGATGTTTCTCAGCCAAACCAAGTATGCTGAAGATATTCTACATCAAGCAGGATGGCTGCGTGTAATCCTATGGCAACACCACTGCCTCTGCAATTGCCAGCGAATAAAACAGGGGATGAACTGTTCCCTGAACCTTCGTATTTTCGAAGTCTTGCTGGTAAATTACAGTATCTCACCCTGACAAGGCCAGACATTCAATTTGCAGTCAATTTTGTGTGTCAACGAATGCATACACCAACAATGGCAGATTTTGGTCTTCTCAAAAGGATACTGAGATATATAAGAGGCACAACCACGTTTGGATTGCGTCTCAACAAAACAAGCTTTCCTCCAGTGCTTGCGTATAGTGATAGTGATTGGGCAGGCCGCAAAGAAACACGAAGGTCTACTACTGGTTTCTGTACGTTTCTCAACACCAACATCATTTCATGGAGTGCAAAGCGTCAACAAACTGTTACTCGCTCTTCGACCGAGGCCGAATACGAGCAATGGCGAAACAGCTGCAGAACTCACTTGGATTGCTTCCCTTCTCAAAGACCTTCATGTGTCTCAAACAGGTCCTGCAATTCTTCACCGTGATAACCTCTCTCGCAGTTCACTTGACAACCAATCCGGCCTTTCATGCCGAACCAAACACTTTGAAACCGACCGGCACTACATCGAGAAAGAGTTGCTCTTGGTTACATTGAAACTCGTCATGTCCCCGCAGCTCTCCAAATCGCTGACATATTCACTAAGTCCTTACCCAGGCAGGCGTTCACTTTATCGAGAGACAAACTTGGAGTTGGTGTTCCACTCACCTCAAGTTCAAGGGGGTAAAAGCAAGATCACTTTGCTTCCCAACAAAACAGAGTCTGCAACCAAGGTCTCAAGTGTTATCAAGGCCTCAAGTGTTATCAAGCCCAACAATCAACCTGCAAAGCCCAATGCCAATGTTCAGTCTGCAGTCAGCAACGACAATATGGTGTGTGCCGTACAAGCTGTCAAAAGTAAAGGTTTCAGGAATCTCTCACCTGCCTTGTACAACAGTTTTGGACTATTGCAGACTCTAGGTGACAGTGATAGGGTTGCCAGCTATAGGGCAACGACATTGTGTGCTTAGTCTATTTAAACATGTCTCTGTCATCTCTTTGTATTCATTCAAGCAATATGCAATAAAAGTAAAATCCTTTTGTCTCTCTGTTTTATCCTAGTTTTCTTTTCTTATCACCGTGATATTATTACATGATATATGGTCAAGAATCAAGATGGTGATCAAGACAAAGATTCAACTAATTTATTATGGTTGTATAATTTGTCTATAAACAAACCAGTCACAAGCTTTTCACGTGGCGTCCGTTGCTTGTTTCTGCTAAGTCGGCCACTATTTTGGGCCGTTAATGGTACTCTCTCATCTCGTTACGGGCACCACTATTTTGAGCCGTTAACACTAATGTTTCTTTTAGACCGATGTCATTGTCCTTGCCCATGCCCCTTCAGGACCCAGATTCTTCGGTTCCAGCATATTCCCAAGTAATAACATCCGACACAATCGGATAATCTCGTCAACCATTCACAACACGCCATGTCATCATCGAATAAGACTCATGCCACGTCAGTCACGGGTCAAGGGACTCAAGCTTCACAAAAGCTCCTATCGTCCGACTTGTTTATTTTCCACGTGTTCATCTCTTTCAGAATAATAAACCAAATTAATCTCAGCCGTCAGTTTCTCTTCTTCTTCTTCTCCATCTTCTTCCCCAAATTCTCTCAACAGATAGGAAAAAAAAAAAAAAAACACTCACGAAATCGTCGTGATAAAACCCTAAATCATGGTTAAGGAGACTCTAATTCCTCCGTCGTCTACATCAATGACGACTGGAACATCGACGTCTACGTCTCTTTCGATGACGTTATCCTCGACGAACGCGTTATCGTTTCTGTCGAAAGGGTGGAGAGAGGTATGGGACTCAGCTGATGCGGATTTGCAGCTGATGCGAGACAGAGCTAACTCCGTTAAGAATCTAGCGTCGAGCTTCGACAGAGAGATCGAGAATTTCCTGAATAACTCGGCGAGGTCTGCGTTTCCCGTCGTCGTATCACCATCGGCGAGTGAAATTGGTATCATGAAGAAGCTTCAGCCGAAGATTTCGGAGTTTCGTAGGGTTTATTCGGCTCCGGAGATTAGCCGTAAGGTTATGGAGAGGTGGGGACCAGCTAGGGCGAAGCTTGGGATCGATCTATCGGCGATTAAGAAGGCGATTGTGTCTGAGATGGAATTGGATGAGCGTCAGGGGGTTTTAGAGATTGGTAGGATGAGGAAACGGCGTAATAGGGATAGGGTTAGGTTTACGGAGTTTTTCGCGGAGGCTGAGAGAGAGGAGGGAGAAGCTAGTTTTGGTGATTGGGAACCGATTAGGTCTTTGAAGACTAGGTTGAAAGAGTTTGAGAAACGTAGCTCGTCGGAAATTTTGAGTGGATTTAAGAACAGTGAATTTGTAGAGAAGCTCAAAACTAGCTTTGTAAGTTCTCCAGCTTTTTGGGACACCTATTTCAATTTCTGGATTAATTCATTCTACTCAAATTATGCAAATCAGCTGAGGGTTTTAAAGAGTCAGAAGTTTCTAGCTTACTTGCAGAAGTCGCTTCTCTTGTAGTTTCTTATGGTATATAGCAACTTATCTAATTGGCCCTTTCTCTTTTGTTCTATTTTGCAGAAATCAATTTACAAAGAAACTGATGAGGCAAAGGTTGGTATTTGGAAGTTGAAGCTGTATCAGTTCCATTATTTTTAGATTGTTCACTCAAGTTGTTTTCTTAAATTTCTTTACAATAACATGTTAACCTTCTGGATTTATCTTGTTATCCTATATAATTTAGGTAGACCTTGGTGTAGAGTTATATTGGGAGCTTAACGTGGCATACTTTAATGTTTGGTGCAGGATGTCCCTCCATTGGATGTACCTGAACTTTTGGCATGTTTGGTTAGACAATCTGAACCTTTTCTTGATCAGATTGGTGTAAGGAAGGGTAAGATTGCAGTTTTCTCTCCATGATGCTTAATCTTTTTATCTGTTGTACCTATTGATTTGTGTATGGTTGGTTTAATCACTTGAGTCATAGGTGATATTTCCGATCAGAATAGAATTTTCTCATTGATATAAGAGTGTCTTTTGATTAGTGAGTTGCTTAGCTGGTGGGTTTTTTTTTTGAAACTGGTTTAGCTGGTGAGATTTGATGCTTTACATAATCGTACTCTTTCTGGATATCTTAAATTCACAAGTCTAGATTATGGAAACATGTCACTCAAATGACATCTGCCATAGACTAGACAATTTCCAGATGTGTAGGTTAATGGTTTTAAATTACCGCACAGTTTAGTACTTACATGAGAAACTAAGTCCCTGATTATGTTCCATTATTTTGTCTTACAGATACGTGCGACCGAATAGTAGAAAGCCTTTGCAAATGCAAGAGCCAACACCTTTGGCACCTGCCATCTGCCCAAGCATCCGATTTAATTGAAAATGATAACCATGGAGTTGATTTGGATACGAGGATAGCCAGTGTTCTTCAGAGCACAGGACATCATTATGATGGTGGGTTTTGGACTGATTTTTTGAAGCCTGAAACATCAGAAAACAAAAGGCATGTGGCCATTGTTACAACGGCAAGTCTTCCGTGGATGACCGGAACAGCTGTAAATCCCCTATTCAGAGCGGCATATTTAGCAAAATCTGCAAAACAGAGTGTTACGCTCGTGGTTCCTTGGCTCTGCGAATCTGATCAAGAACTAGTCTATCCAAACAATCTTACCTTCAGTTCACCTGAAGAACAAGAGAGTTATATACGTAAATGGTTGGAGGAAAGGATTGGTTTCAAGGCTGATTTTAAAATCTCCTTTTACCCAGGAAAGGTATGTTGATCATTTTGGATTCTATACTTTGTTTCTATGACTGCCAATATGATTTTCAATTATTTCTTGAGAGTAACTAAGCTTTCTGGTTTCTTGTAGTTCTCAAAAGATAGGCGGAGCATATTTCCTGCTGGTGACACTTCTCAATTTATACCGTCAAAAGATGCTGACATTGCTATACTTGAAGAGCCTGAACATCTCAACTGGTATTACCATGGCAAGCGTTGGACCGATAAATTCAACCATGTTGTTGGAATTGTCCACACAAACTACTTAGAGTACATCAAGAGGGAGAAGAATGGAGCTCTGCAAGCATTTTTTGTGAACCATGTAAACAATTGGGTCACACGAGCACATTGCGACAAGGTTAATCATCTACTAGCTCTCGTCGAACCTTTGTACTGTTTCTTGAACTCTCTCTAAATATAGTACTGGAGCTAATACATATTGTTTTCCACTCCTGAAAGGTTCTTCGCCTCTCTGCGGCAACACAAGATTTACCAAAGTCTGTTGTATGCAATGTCCATGGTGTAAATCCCAAGTTCCTTATGATTGGGGAAAAAGTTGCTGAAGAGAGATCTCGTGGAGAACAAGCCTTCTCAAAGGGTGCATATTTCTTAGGCAAAATGGTGTGGGCTAAAGGATACAGAGAACTAATAGATCTGATGGCTAAGCACAAGGGCGAACTTGGGAGCTTCAATCTAGATGTCTATGGGAACGGTGAAGATTCAGTCGAGGTCCAACGTGCAGCAAAGAAACACGACTTGAATCTCAATTTCCTCAAAGGGAGGGACCACGCAGATGATTCTCTTCACAAGTAAGTTCTGAATAATTATGCGGGTGCTTTTGAAACAAACATGTTTAATGTTTCTCTCTCTGATTGTTTTCCACTCTCGTCTTAATGAAGGTACAAAGTGTTCATAAACCCAAGCATCAGCGATGTTCTATGCACAGCAACCGCAGAAGCACTAGCCATGGGGAAGTTTGTTGTCTGTGCAGATCATCCTTCAAACGAGTTCTTCAGATCATTCCCGAACTGCTTAACTTACAAAACATCGGAAGACTTTGTGTCCAAAGTGAAAGAAGCAATGACAAAAGAGCCATTACCTCTCACTCCAGAGCAAATGTACAATCTCTCTTGGGAAGCAGCAACACAGAGGTTCATGGAGTACTCGGATCTCGATAAGATCTTAAATGATGGAGATGGAGGAAGGAGGATGCAAAAGTCAAGATCTGTTCCAAGCTTTAACGAGATGGTCGATGGAGGATTGGCATTCACACACTACGTTCTAACAGGGAACGATTTCTTGAGACTATGCACCGGAGCAACACCAAGCACAAAAGACTATGATAAGCAACATTGCAAGGATCTGAATCTTGTTCCACCTCAAGCTCACAAACCAATCTACGGCTGGTAGATTTTTTCCTCACAGGCCAGTTATTGCTTTTGACTTGTTAAGCATCCACTACTTTTGTTTCCCTTATTATTATTGCTACTTTCTATAGTTGTTGAAGGTCGTTTGTTAATAGAAAGGGTAGATAACTAGATATGTCTTTTTGTAGAATACGAAGCGTATTTTAATGATATATATATTAAGAAAAAATAACTTTTGTTTCACGGATCCAAGCTATTTCCCATTTCTTACTCCAAAGATGTAATCATGTAAAGAACACTATTAACACGAAAAAACGAACCAATAGAGAAATTATATATGCCCTCGACTAATAATACTTTCTCCCAAAAGTTACATAATATTAAGAGTAATTAATCTGTTGAAATTAAACAACGTAAAACGACAAGGAAAATGATGGGAAAAGTGGTGGTGGTTTCTGCTTTGGCAACTAGTGTTAGGTCACTTACGTCGTCTTTTCTACGTGGGAGAATACGTGGATAAATTGAACTTTCTTTCAATCTCTATCAATTATGAATCCTACACATGGTATAGACGATATATGATCATTAAATTATGTTAAAAAGTTAGATTGGGGTATAATTTCTTATCACCAAATTGGACTCATAATTGGTTGTGAAAATTCATTTACCCATATAATAGCTCCAAAAATCTGAACTTCTATTTTGTATCCATGAGATTTTTCACTTTGCATCAAATATTGTAGATTTTTTTTTTTTTTTTTAATTTGATCATGAAAAGAATTTCATATGTTCGATAGTGAATGAATAACATCGAGGGATGGAACAAACCCGAGTTCCATGTTTTGATTTTAACATAACCTATATTATAGTAGAAATATTTGTTTGTTTTTAGGTTTTAAGTGTCGGTTTTAAAATCGGGAAACTGAAAGTTAAATTAACTAAGCTGAATTGCTTACTATGGTTTGGAGTGGAGCCGATGAAAGTTTCTTCGATCACACATAAAGTCACCTTTCTAAAGAGAAACTTGCACCGACCATATCAAATCATGTATTCATATTTTTCAACATTTCTAGAAATATAAAACAAAATATATTCAATTTATAAATAATAAAAAAAATCTTATAACATTCAACATAGCACAATAAAAATTTGATGTTATAAGCTTAGTACGTATTGTTTTCAAATATATTGTACAGTAAAACCTCTATAAATTAATATTTTATTAATTTATGAAGAAAATATTTAATTTTAATAATTTTGAAAATTTTGTATTACAAAATAAGATACTTTTGTTATCATTCATATTTTTAAAGAATTTTTTCAATTTATAATCTTGTCTATCGTAATTGCTAAGTTTAGAGTTTAAGTAAAACTGATAGATATTAGAAGTTTAGAGTTTAGAAGAAATAGTATCATTCATGGTAATGGTGAAGTCGAATAAGATACTGCGGTAATTAGAACCAATTACATATAAAAAGCAATTATCGCATTTGGAACTCTTCATAATTTTTTGATGCGATTTGAGAAGACGACAATGAAAAAGATTAGAAATAAGCTTTAATAAGAATGCAAATTCAAGAATATGCAAACAACAATAGAGTTATATTTCACTAAATTTTCTTAGATATATATATATATATATATTAATATTACTTTATTATTAATTTATGATATTAATGAGACTATATTTTTACATAGGATTTCTAAAAAATTATTATCGTATTAATTTATCGAAATGTGTTATTTTTTACATCGGCCTAACTCGGAACCAGAAGAATTTATTAATTTGTAGTGAGTATTAATTTAAAGAGTATTAATTTATAGAAGTTCTACTGTATTGTTTTGGAAAAAGAAAATAAAAAAGTATATTAAAATACCGTTATTATTAGGGAGAATTATTATTTTTGGTTTTAAAATAAGACTACCTTTATTCCCCTATCACATTCCTATAAATCCTACGTATAATTAGCCCCATTATTTTAGAGCAACAAAAAAATAAAATTATCTCTTAACAACTTCTCCACTTGCTCCCCCACCACCACCACCCACCGTCGGAGAAAAAAATAAACCCACCACCATGACCTCCAAAGACTGTGGTTCACACAGCCACTCTCGCCGGAAACTAATCCGGCGAATAATATGGTCTATAATCTTCTTCCTCTTCATAATCTTCCTCACGATCCTCCTCGTTTGGGCAATTCTCCAACCTTCAAAGCCACGTTTCCTCCTCCAAGACGCAACCGTCTACGCCTTCAACGTCTCCGGCAATCCACCGAACCTCCTCACCTCCAACTTCCAAATCACTCTCTCTTCCCGGAACCCTAACGACAAGATCGGTATCTACTACGACCGCCTTGACGTCTACGCTACTTACCGAAACCAACAGATCACTTTCCCAACATCGATCCCTCCAACGTATCAAGGACACAAAGAAGTCAACATCTGGTCGCCGTTTGTTTACGGAACAGCCGTTCCCGTCGCTCCTTTTAACGGTGTTGCTCTTGACCAAGATCAAGATAACGGCGGTGTTCTGTTGATCATTCGTGCTGACGGTAGAGTGAGGTGGAAGGTTGGTACTTTTATTACCGGGAAGTATCATCTTCATGTGAAGTGTCAGGCGTATATAGGTTTCGGTAATAAAGCTGCCGGAGTTATTGTCGGAAACAACGCCGTTAAGTATACGTTTACCTCTAGTTGTAGTGTTAGTGTCTAAAACGACGACGGAGAAAAAAAAAGGTAACCAAAGTCTACGTTAAATAATTTGTCTTTCCTTAATTACCATGTGAATTGTACATTTTGCTTATACGAATAGCAAATATTTACAGATTCGTGATATGTTGTTTCTTGTAACGAGTTTTAAGAATTTCAATATGGATCGGATAGTACTTTTATTATAGTTGAATGTTAAAGTATATTTTAGTGAGTTTGTTTAAAGTATATTTTTACTGATTTTGATGCATCTTCTTCTGATCCTGTCAAATCTACTTTTGTTTGTAAACTTTTGATATGATTTTCTTTTGTATAATGGTAAAGTTGGACGGCGATGGAGATTAAATTTTAGTTGAATAGATTAGAGTCGTTAATGTTTTGTGGACGTTGTGTGATGGTGTCATTGTCCATTTGTCTCCATCTTTTTTTTTCTGAAAATTAATAGAGATCCATTTCATATAAAGACTTATATATTTGTACAACATCCCACAAACAATAAATTTATGTGGATTGGAATTATTTTTAGTCATATTATAATTATTTCTAGATTCTTTTCATATATTGGTGTCTGGCTTAATATATGGTTTTCTTGCACATTACAAAAGCCCATTCCCCTAAAGTTTTGCTACATTCAGATAAAGTTAACACGTAACGTTACTTAGGGGTTACACCGTGAATATTCTTGGATCTTGAAATGAAATATATGAGAATCCGGTATTCACTGTTACAAGTACAACTTGCAAGAATTCAGCTAATAGTGCCCTAGTTTTATTATATTTTGCATTTTTATACTAGTAACTACTAAATAATTAGTGTCTATACTTGGCTCTAATGACTCGAGAGATTTTGTGACGCAAGAGAGAAGACTTATCACTTTGCTAATTTGCATTTTCATACATTGTGATCTCAAACATGGTCCCTTAAATTGACCAATGAAGAAGGAATATGGTCCTTTAAAACTTAGTATTATTGAAGTGTTGAGAGAAAAAATATTAGATAAGAACCGTTGACGGAAAAGTCAGTCACCAATAAATATCACGTTAGATTTCAATCATATGATTATAGACACAAAACGTTCTATATATATATCCCAAATAAAGTTATAAGAAACCTAACCTTTGGATTTTCTTTGATAAAACAAAATAAATAAATAAAGTGGTTATGAACGTGCTATGTGGGCAGTTACACACAGGCACTAGAAGTCTAGAACATCCGAGTAAGACTCTGCCAAAGTATAATCTCATATAACTAAAAAAAAGTTCAATCTAAAATTCTATTTCAGAACTTGACATCTATCACCTAAAGAGTTATTATCTGTAAAACATATTATAAAATGTTCAATTTTTATTCTATTTTTTAATTGGATTTTCTTTGATAAAACAAAATAAATAAATAAAGTGGTTATGAACGTGCTATGTGGGCAGTTACACACAGGCACTAGAAGTCTAGAACGTCCGAGTAAGACTCTGCCAAAGTATAATCTCATATAACTAAAAAAAAGTTCAATCTAAAATTCTATTTCAGAACTTGACATCTATCACCTAAAGAGTTATTATCTGTAAAACATATTATAAAATGTTCAATTTTTATTCTATTTTTTAATCGTAATTTCCAATAATAATTTTCTGTTTAATTTGTTCACTTTAATAAAAATAATTCAAATAATATGATTATTTATTTATTTGTAATTTCATTATAATTATAGTAAACTAAAGTATATTTTAATATAAATTTTATTTTAAAATTTTCTTCTAAAATTTGACATCTATCACCTAAAGTGTTAGCATCTTAAAAAAAACAACTTGAATTAAGTAATAAATTATAAGTTGTTCAATTTTTCTTCTATTTTTAACCATAATTTCCAATAATAATTGTCTGTTTTATTTCTTCACTTTAATAGAAATTATTCACATAATATGATTATTAATTTGTTTTGTAATTTCATTTTAATTATAATAAACTAATTTTTTTAATATATAAAATGTATAAATATTATAGAGAAATAGCTGAATACATATTTCTTTTTTAAGAGAGAACAAAATGTATATTTCTTACTATTCGATTAGCTTGAAGTTCCTGTCATATATTTATATAAATAGTAATTTTAAATTTTATATTCAATCAAAAAAACCAGTTCTTTATTCACATCAAATTTATTTTTATGAATTCTCACATATTTTATTAACTTACATATTCTATTAAACCTTTTGTAACTCTCATATTTATAATCATATCCACGTTTTAAGGCACTAAATTTTAATTAATTACAATTATTGTGTTTATGTTATTTTTTCACCTACATAGTATTTATAGCATTCTAATGAATGATTAATGACAATTAAAATAGAATAAATGATAAAATATATTAACAATTAATTATTGCATTTTTGTAATTCTTATATACTTTATGTAAGAGTTCAAGTAGCATATGCTATCATGTTTATAAGAAGTTCAACATGTGTGTATGATATATATATGTAACATATGATATATATATATATATATATGTGATATTTTTGTTTTAAAATATGATTGAAATATTTAATATTTCTATCATCTAAATTGTTCTTAATTTTTCTTTTGGGATATTAGTACTACATATATATTATTCCTATATTATGAACATCAAGATGTATAGTTTTATTTCAATTCTACTTGTCATCCTTAATATATGTCGCATATTTTCTATTTTGCTTAAATTTTTTATTCATTTTAAGATAAATAACTCATATGAAATTATTATGTAACTATTTTTTAATTTCTATTCACTTATTAATATTATTCTAATCATATATCATTTATCAGTATAGTTAATTAACATATATATATATATATATATGTATAATACGTTTATATTAATTTATTAAAATCAAATTATTGTGAATTGTAAATATATATAAGTTAGATTTTTGTCTCACTTATACTGGTATAATTGAATCATTTTTCATATAATTTTTATATATGACTTTATCAATCATCTCGGAAAAACGTTTTTAGTTTTCGATTAATCATCTCAAATAATATTTATTTTCATAATGAATCTAAACAATATATAAGTTTTCTTGCATTTGTTGGACAGTGAAAAAACTATTGAAGGAATTAAGAAAGCTATAACACCAAAATTAAAGGAAATTTTTTATAAATTTTGTACAAGCTTTGAAAGATACTTATTTAAAAGAATATTTATGTAATATAAACTATTATATAATCAATTTATTTAATAAATTACTAAACTCTTTTTAAAATATATAATTATATTTTTAATATTAATTTCATATTATCTAGTTTTATAGAAACGGGACTTATTCTACGATTTACAACATCGGAATTTTTGGATTACTACTCGATCAATGATCTGCATATTTAGAATTAAGCAATATTCGATTAAATGGATCTATCTCCAAATTTTCATACATTTTTAAATATCAAAACAACTAATTTTAAAATGTGAATAAATGATGATCTCATCTACGACAATTGAGTTTGTGCATTCATGACTATTGGGCTTAAGCCTATTTACGTTGGGCCTAACTATTATTTGTTAGGATCTAATGATTTAGTGTCTTCAGCAGCAAACCAAAACATCATAGAAATTATAAAAATTAGAACGACAAGGCTTCTACAATTTCTATTACTTAAGTCTCGTTTTAGTGAGAATTGAGAATTAAGAAACAAAACTTTCTAGAGAAGAAAAAAAAACGTGTGCTTAAACCTTGAGTCATTCACTCATTTGCATGGAAGAACTACATCAAATAAAAAGCCTCATATTAATTTAATAGTCTATAAAAAAAAGTGGCTAGCTAGTTTTAAAAAGATTTGAATTGCTTCTCGATTGCTGAAAAAGCTCCTGACCACATTCAAAACCTATCAAACCATGCAACAGTTTATAACGGCACTTTTTTTCTTTCTTTTCAAAAAAAACTAAACCATTGGTCAAGAAATAACCCAGTCTTTAAGTTGTAATCAATAACTTTAACAAAATTTGCATATATGGTCATAATTAAAACTTTCTTAATAATGGACAAAAAAATATACATTAATTATACACAAAAATTCACTTCCTAAATTAAAAAACAAAAACGCGTTACATTAATTAAATTCTTTGATTTGAATTAAATCACACAATTATCTCTTTTCTATATATATATATATATATCAACCTCTTCATCTTCATCTTCATCTTCACTAAACCGAACCATTCGTATTCTGAAATCTCTGTTTTTTTAATTTAACTTCTCTCTCTCTGGCAAATCGTCGAACACTTATGGGGTCCAAACAACCATACCTAAACGGAGCCTACTACGGCCCATCGATTCCTCCACCTCCACCACCCAAATCTCACCGCAGATCATACGACTCCCCCGGAATCGGATGCTGTTGCTTCAGCTGCATCGGAAGCTGCATCGGAAGCTGTCTACGCTGCTGTTGTTCCTGTATCCTAAGCCTGATCTGCAACATCCTCATAGCTGTAGCCGTAATCCTCGGACTCGCCGCTCTTATCCTCTGGCTCATCTTCCGTCCAAACGCCGTCAAATTCTACGTCTCCGACGCTAACCTAAACCAATTCAGCCTCGATCCAAACAACAATCTACACTACAATCTCGATCTCAATTTCACAATCCGTAACCCTAACCAACGAGTCGGGGTTTACTACGATGAGATCTCGATTAGTGGATATTACGGAGACCAGAGGTTTGGATCTGTGAACGCGTCGTCGTTTTATCAAGGGCATAAGAACACGACGGTGATCGGAGCTAAAATGGAAGGACAGAATCTGGTGGTGTTTGGAGACGGAGCGAGGTCGGATCTGAAGGAAGATGAGAAATCTGGGATTTATCGGATTGGTGCTAAGTTGAGGCTAAGTGTTAGGTTTAAGTTTTGGTTTGTTAAATCGTGGAAGCTTAAACCGAAGATTAAGTGTGATGATCTTAAGATACCTCTTCTTGGTGGTTCCTCTAACTCAACCGGAGGGTTTAAGTTTCAGCCAGTGGAGTGTGAGCTTGACTTATCTGCCTCTTAGTCAACACCCAAGTTATATGAATTCTTTATTTTCGTAGTCTTTTATTTTCTTCTAGTTTTCGGCATTAGAATATTTGTGTTTTCTTTGGTTAGTTCATATGGATAATGAATTTTTATGTGGTGGTCTTGGATGAGTTGGAAGATATATTTTGTGTTCTTATTAGTTCTCTTAATTACTCATTTTTCTCTACGAAAAGCGAATCTAAATGCACTAACTCTATGATTAATTTACAAGTTAGACGAATGGCTAAGCTTATTAAAGTGAACGCTGGATAGAATTAGGATTTCTAAATGGGATAACAACAAACTGCGTTTTGTGTGTATCGCACTAAAAGCCAATCCAAACGGTGCATAAAACACTTTTTACTACTTTGTTATGCCCTTTTTCTTTGGCTTTGGAAACGTTTTGTAGAAAAGACAAAGTTGAGAAAATAAAAGTTTAGTATTATTACCATCACATAGTTCTTGTCAAGAAATAGACTAGTATAATTAAAAACGCAGGTTTGCTAATTCGATTATATTCATTTCATTTGTAGAAACTAATCTATATATTGCAAATGTGTAGATATAATATCTTTTTTTTTTTTTTTTGTTCTGTTCTTGTGGTTTAGATCTGGTTGATCATACATTTATATTACTGAGAATTCAAAGTTAAACTCTAGATTCATCTTCGGGGTCGACCCTTTCACCTTTTCTAAAAGATTGTTTTTCTCTAAAAAAACTTTAACAGGTTTCTTGTTTTTTTTGACTTGTTATGAGTCACAGGACTCATCATGTTCTTTCATTCTCCGTCTGAGTCACATTCATTGATATTATTAATATGGTAACTTGTTTTCAATTTTCTTGAAAGTCATTGCACCAATCCGCAATGTGTTTTATTTTTTTCCGTGGTCTCTAAAATCAACTATGTATACCTCATAAATATACAAGACACAAAAATAGCCTAAAACTTTTGGTAATTTAGATTCACATAAAACTAAACGGAAAACACAAGGGAGATCGAGTTCCCAAAACAATTTGGTTCATTTAGGTAACCAAAACCGAAGTTTCAATAAACCTTTATATTCTTAAAATTACAAAATGTATCCTACTACAGAGTTTAGTTTTGATGGCAATCGACCGGTTTACATAGTTAAACCGATACTCAACCGAAAAGATTCCATCATCTTTGCTAAAGTCAACGGCTCAACGCCTCTGTTTTTGAATACTTATAAAATATGTGTTTTGTCATTAAAACTAAGACTCAAAAAAAAAAAAAAAAAAAGAATGGCTTCCTCGATTTTCAAGTTGCTGCTACTGCAGCTTACGCATGTGTTGTTGATTCAACATGCTGAATCTGGTTCTGTCATCATATTCATATCTGTTCCCTTCGAGCTCGAAACAAGGATTTGTTTCTCTCCATCATCATCCTCATATATAGTACATTACTTAATCATAATGTTGAGGTACAGTTACATAATGAACTATAATGAGGTACAGTTACATAATCTACGATGCTTTTGTCTGATTGTCTCTTGTCACAACAATGAAGTAGGTATATACATTAAAAACAGGGTACTACAGGCAGTTAAATGGGGTACTATTTCAATGGAGTTTGCAAGACAATAAAGACATTAAAAGCAGAATACCATACCATAAGCAAAACAGCATTTAAGGCTGTCGATCTTTCATCTTTAGGTCATCAGTACACAAAATCAACTACGTACTTCTTTACAAGCCTGTGCTTTCGTTGGTTGTCTGTAAGCTTTCTCTGACATGGTTTGTCTGGTGAATAGTGGAGAACACGTTTACATGCTGATGACCTTACGTTGGAACTCAAGGCTGGATACGATCTCTCAACTATTCCATTATTAACGAATGGAGGCCATGGATGATACTTGATCAAGTCGCTGGGTATGTGTACCATTTCAATTTATTTTTTTTCTTTCACTTTTGTTGTTTTTTTCTTCATTCCCCATCTGTATAATTAAGCTGCTCGTCCGATCTCCACTTTCGGTTTGCAGATACACAACGACATTTGCAGTCTTTAAACCTTGTGAGCTGATCTTGTCAATGTTGAAACCGAAAGTGTTTTGGTTTGATGTATCATATGAAATACATTTTAGGCGTTAAGAGACTTAGATACATGTTGACTGTTTACGCCTACGCAGCTACTAGTTAGGTTTTCTCGGTGAATTTGAATAAAAGATTAATGCGCCATTTTATTTTTACACCTGCTAAAGTATTATTATGCTCGGTTAAAACTCATACTCAGACGACGTTATCGTCCTTAATGCAGGAGGAAAGAATAGAAGCTCAAGTATGTTAGCCCTTATTGCCCAAGTGGTTGATAAAGTAGCGCACATGACAAATATACCAATTACGTACAATTGAGTTTAAGAAAAGAGGGAGGAGATGAAATCATTTGGATAATTCTGCGACTAATCTAGTAGAAAAGAGGCCAAACGTTAACCATGACATAAAAAAAAATCCATTTAGACGATGTTCGATGACTAGATGAGACAGTACTGGGGTTGTTCAAAACAACAGTGCGAGCAAACACGTAAGAAATTCATCAGTCAAAGTAGTCTCACGAGCAAAAAAGAAATAGAGGCTAGACTAAGATCACACCGTTTTTGGCCCTTTAGTGGTGCCGCCGAACTGGCCATGGCCCTTGCCCTGATCTTCTTGATCCATGTCAAGACACTCTAGGTCTCTAAGCCAGATGGATCTCGGCGAGGCTTTCCTCAATTCTTCAAGTTCTTCCTGAAGTTTACCAACTTTTTGAGCCAATAACTGCTCGACATTGTCTGACTCATCGGCAGATTCTTCAGCTACATCAAATGGTCCAGGCTTCGCCTTGCTCGGAAAGGGTGCGAATCCTGAGCTCTTCAATTGCTCTTCAAGGACTGAAGGAAGAAAAATAAAACTCAATTTCTTCATCAATTCAGACCTTGGAACCACGTTAAATCAGATCAGAAGCATAACTTCAAAATTGACACGTCGTTTAGACTAAGAAGAGTTATCCAATTCCAAAAAACCATCAGAATAGAAAAGTGAGAGGACCTGCGCTGCTGTCTGAAGGAGTATCCTTCTGGGAATCCTTCAAAATCCGCTTTGAAGCCATAACGTACCTGCGGAACATCAACAAGACAATCGAATTTGGAGAGATCAGAAACCTATCGAATCTAATCACGCAAAAACAAAGGCCATTCGGGAGGAAAAATTTTAGGGTTTACCAGAGGAGAGGAGAGGAGAGATCGGGTGGGGGAATCGGAGTCGCAAGAACTAACACAATTTGAGGCTGCGGAAACAACAAACAAATTTCTTTTTAGGGCTGCTCACACAATTTGGCTCAGCAACAAAATTAAAGAAGAAGAATCTATTTTTTTCTCGCTAAAAAAAGAGAAGTTTGGGCTTCAAACTACTATTGGGCCACTTAGAGCAAATCCAATGGGAGGTTATTATTTTGAGACTTTTATTAATTTCTAACATAAAAAAATTGTGTACTTTTTTAAAATAAAAACTTTTAGAAAGTTAATTAAAATTATCCCTTCCAATGGTAAAACTCTGATTAGGGTTCTTATTTTTGAAATAACTATATTTTCAAAATAAAAATATTTTAAATAGAGAATAGTTTAAATGTCTAAACATTTTAGATTTTATAAAAATGGAAAATCATTGCATTTGACATCATCATCTGAAGCTGGAACTGTCATAACTCATAATTCATAAAAATATACTCCCTCTGTTTCGAAATATAGGATGTTTTTGAGAAGTTTTTTGTTTCATAATATAGGATGCTTTCAAATTTCAATGCAACTTTTAGATTAATTTAGTATTTTATATGATGCAGTTTTGTTTCTGATTGGTTGAACTTGTTAAAAGTAAAAGCTTCTTAACCTTTGCCTAAAACATCCTATATTTTGAAACAGAGGGAGTATATCAAATGAGTTTTCCTAAGAAGATAATACAGTTCAGGTATGGACAGAAGCTGTTGACAATATAGATTTGTTGTTACTTTCAGGTGAATGCAAAAGCAGTTAACATCATTCAACATAGATTCCCCTTTCCTAGTAGATGAAGCCATTGACAGGTTTTATTCTTTCCTCCACTAATAATCTACAAACAATGCAATTACGAGAGGCATACACTTCTTGGAATTAGTAATAAACACACACATAAGCATATTACAAGATATGCTGCCAGAGAAATTCCATACTTGTGGATTATAACGGCTAAGACCACTTTCCGAAAGCAATTTGTCCAAAACATTAGTATGGGATTCTATCTGGCTGTAATAAACTTGTTCTTGTATCATTCATGGCATTTAAAAGAGCTTCTTCCTGGAAAGGCAAGGCTAACTTCATGAACCAATTTTCAATAAACTTAAGAAAATCACAGCCTTAGAATATTAAAAAGCTCTGCTTGACAAAAAAAAAAAGAATATTAAAAGCTCTTACTATGCAGATGTGAAAGTTGATGCAGATTAAAAAGTCAAAAAATGGTTTGCATGTATGATTATAATATTGAACCAGACACATGCTTGCAATAATAAGCTACCAAAATCTGAGAATCTCGACAAATTAAAAGAGATGCACAAAAGTACCTTAACAGAATCAAAGACAAGGCCATTCATCAAAAAGGAACACTTCAATTTCGCCAGACCCAGCTTATAAATACAAACATTGATCTTGCTTCAGATGCTTCCTTCAAAGTGTGCTCTTGTTGTAGTTTCAGCAATATAAATACTAAAACCAACACTTACGAAAAAAAAGTAACATTCTTAGACCCCAAAAAAAAAACTTCGCAGATCTCTTCTCCTCTCTATCGTGATGTCTCCCCCACCCTCATACTCCTCCGTCTCTCTTTCATTCGACCCAGCTCACCCAAAACCTACATCACCTTCAATCGAATCTACATGCCTCTCTTGCATATAAGACTAGAATTGAAAAGTCATTCTCTTCGTGGTTTAAGCAAGTCTAAATGAATTCAATGTGGCAACGTCTCTCGTTTCGGGTAAGCCTCTTTCTCTCTTGCCCTGGTGAATTCTATTTGTGGGGTTTTAATTTGATAGGGGGTTAATTTAGGGTTTATAAGTTTCGGGTTTGAATTTGGTGTTGTTTAATCTTTTTTTTTTTTTTTTTTTTTTTTTTTGAATTTTGCTGGATTTGTGAATTTCGTTATGGGGTTTGGATTATAACGTGCGTGAACCTCGTAACCTCGTAAGCTCTGTGGTAAGTGAAGTCAAATCAAAAGCAAGCATTGGAGACAGTGAGTTACATACTTACTTACATTTATACGATTTTATACGTAATAATTGTTTTTTTGACTAATACCCTTTTGTAGATACTCATTTTTCAAAATATTATTTTTTGACAATTTTCATTTTTACCCTATTTTACACAATTATAATGTGTTAAATTGATTTATAGAATTTTTATTTTAGGTTTTAGGTTCTATATTTTATATTTAGGGTATATTTTTGAAGTGGTAGGGTTGGTTTTTGATGTTTAGGATTTAAAATTTAGTCATTTTGTATTTTTGCAAATGCCTCTAGAAAATATCACTTATTTCAAATTTCCTAAAATTTATCAATCTCATTCAAACTGACAAATTAGGCAAATAATATGTCAATCAATAAATGAAAATTCAACCCAAAAATTATCACTTCCATATAAAATATCTGATTTTTGATTTCATCGACTGAACTATGAATTTGCATCTATTAAGGTTAAATGTTCAAATTATTAATGAATTTCCATTTACTAAATCACTGGGAAATTCCATTCAAATTAATATTTCAATACAGTAAGACTTTTTTCTTATTTTTTTAGACATTTTCTAACTTGTACTTCTCTTTTAATAATATTAAGATATTATTTATGAGGATAAAAGATATAATTAAGAATATACCATAATTTATTCTATATTCCTTAATTCAAAAATATTTTGACCAACAAGATAATTTGTGCCTTCGATCAAAGCCAACTTTAAAAAAATTCTATATTTTCACATCTTGCTTGCTTATGCTCATCGCATTTGTTACTTCACTTTTTACTCCAAAAGATCAACCAATAGTCGTCAATTTTTGTTCTCTGTTTGTATGTTCTTTTGTTTGTTTTTTTTAGCTTACGATACTAACATAGATGGTGTCTCTTTATTGAATGGAACAGATTTAATCGAAGACTGAAACTATGAGCTTCAAGTGGGTTATCACCTAGATCAATTCTCTGGTTTTACACCAATAAGGCGTACACGATCTTGCTCTTGAGGAATCTAACTGAATACACTTCCTCTCATATAGTGGAGAGATTGAATCCCGAGGTTTTCATAAGGATTTCTCAAGGATGTAGTAAATAGTCTTAACCGGACGAACCCTAGCGTGAGAGATACGGCGCAATCTTCAAGGCCTAGCTTGGGAATAACGGAACTATCGAAACTTGATCATACTTTGGTCATCAAACAAGCGGTGACCGATCGATCCTTGTGGATCTCGGTGCGATTTATGAACTCATAGAACTCGAAATAAGTTACACGGGCGAGAAGAGAATCACATAACTTATGTTAGGAGTTTTGTCTCGGACTATGTTGTAGCACGAGTGGTAGAGCCGAGATTCTTGCTCATAGGAGTGGAATCGCGGTTGTGAAAAAGCGAGGTTACTGAGGGTTTCACCTGCCGCAGACGATAGAGCTCTCTCTATCCTTAGCACTGTCTCAAAATTCTCGCCAGAAAACATGATTGTGGAAGAGTTGGTAAACGTTGGGACAGTGGAGAAGCTCTGTAACGTACGTTCGCGATTGGATTGTGGTCTGAACTTGAAGGAGAAAGCTAGAGAGGTACTTAAAAGATCATTTTTTTTGTTCAATTGGTTCGAGGACAGTTTATGACAAGAGGCAACCAAGTTCTGTGCCAGTTGAGACAAACCATTGATGAGGCAGTCCAAAATGTTAAAGTCCATCGAGATAAAAAGAGAGCTGCAGTTTCTGATCAAAATGGCCTCTTACCAATAAAGATGGTCTAAGCTCCACGAAGATAAAAGTTGTGTTGATTGTATGTAACAACTTTCATGTAAATAAAAGTGTGTTACATTCAAAAAAAAAAAAAAAAAAACAGAGTACGTGAGGAAGAGTAAAGAACAGAGAATGATAAATGAATGTAATACACTTTTATTTATGTCTGAAACTTGTTGTATTACAAACTTTTTTGTGTTACAGGAAATAGAGACTCGATCTGGACTTATACAAGTGAAACATTATTGTGTTGTGTAATAACAAAAGACATGACTCTTCATGAGACACAACTTACAAATCGTGACTCTTAACTAACTTATACGAATGTGACGTTATGTTATACAAAACTCAATTATATATCAGGTATACATCAAATATTGGAAGCTTCATGAATGAAAACTAATCAGCATAAAATATGAATTCCTTTGAAACATTAATAATGGCAGCTCACTGAAGAAGCTGAGCGGAGTTTACATGATGCGATTATGATTGTGAGAAGAGCTGTGAAGAACTCAACTGTTTTTTTTTTTTTTTTTTTTGGAGGTGGAGCTATAGATGTAAGTGTCCTCCATTCATTGTGGTTCAGTATTTAATGTTTTGCACGTAGGGATGAATCATTTCTCCTGGCTGTAGATATAATGGAGATAAGCAAGTATCTGAGGTAGCATTCGATAGTAATTGCTGGGAAGTCACAGCTATTCATCAACTCCTATATATGCAAAGGCTCTGGAGGTACACTTCCTGGTTGGCGTGGATGTTTTGTTTTCTCTAAGGTGTTCTTTGTTATGAAGCATTATAGAGATTAGAGAAGACATATTTTATGTTCGCTTGTTGTGTATATTAGCAAGGATCAGCCAGTTCAGACCAAGGTGATCAGTGAAACTTCTCTTGCTCCTCACAGTAACGAAACTCGACTTCAGATTCGAGGAGTGTCGAAGAAAGAAGAAGATGAAGTGTCGAAGAAAGAAGAAGATGAAAAACTAATTCAAGAAATGGGCCTTACCAGTTTGAAGCCCAATAGCATAACAAATATACAAAGGTCCAATGGTTTTTCACAGAAGCCCAACAAGGAAATAAAGTCTACTTCTCCTCAACGGTTGTCTCCACCTGCGCAAAGAAACAAAACCAAAGCTAGACAGAGCTGGCATGTACGGAGCCAATCATCCTAAGGAATAGTTTTGAGTGTCTAGAATCTTCTGAAATATGAGATGTAAGGATGCAAAACCCTAGAGATACTTTGGCTATATAAAGGGAAAAACAATGTAATAGGAGGCATGAAGTTGAAATAAAAAGAAAGAAATGTTTTTACCTAAGAGCCGCTGAGCTCACTCTTTCAGTGTATAATAGGACTAGCTAGGAGTGTTTTGCCTAAGGAAGTCTATGACGGGGATCTGAAATTGGTTGGTTCACATTTGATACACAAAAAAAATCTAAATTCGCACTGGTTGTGGTGGTACTAGAGTTTATTCCACGGCAGGTATGTGACAATGCTGGGTTTGATGCAACTGATGACTTAATAATTCTTAAATGAACTAAGACAAAAACACACGCCATGCAAAGCGGTGAGCCTTCTCTCGCTGTCACAAGCTTGATGGATACATCTATGTCAGTACGTGCCTACGTTGTGTTTATTGTGCGACATATATACAGTGATTCATCCTAGTGAAGATTTGATTAATTAAGCAATGTAATTTATTGCGTTGATCTGCCAAATAACGGGAATCGAAGGAAAGATATCCACATACACATTTTTGTTTTTTAAGAAAAATATTATATATAAAAAAAAAAAGAGATAATTTGTTTGTTGAAGAAAGAAAGATAAAAAAAGAGACACATTCATCATATTGGCGGAAAAAAAAAAAAAAGAAAAAAAGAGTGGATAATCTATGAAATGCCTTCACAACGAACCCAATAAAAGTTACCAGAAAATATAATCAAAGTCTCGTAATTTAGTAACCGACGGTCCATACAAAAAAAGCCCAACAAATGTTTAACCTAATTTAATTGTGTTGTCTTCTTCTATTTAAGAGTAACACCTGCCGCCGGGACCCCAAATACGAGTTGCCTGATCCCTACTTTTGTCCGAATTTGTTGTTATCAAATGGAGAGATTAATCAAGGGTGAATCCATCGTATCGTCAATTCCATCAATGTCAACCCCAGAAATGAAGAGGAAGAGGAAGAGGAAGAGGAAGAGGAAGACGAAGACAACGCCTACGAGTACGCCAAAGAAGAGGACGAAGCCGTCAACGCCGGAATCGGCACTAATCCCTTCACTTCCCGATGATTTGGCATTGAGCATCGTCGCACGCGTCTCAAGATTGTACTATCCGATTTTATCCCTCGTCTCCAAGAGCTTTCGATCTCTCGTAGCTTCACCGGAACTTTACAAGGTCAGGTCACTCCTGGGCACCACCGAGAGTTGTCTCTATGCGTGCTTCAAGTGCTTGTCTGGTTTTCGTTGGTTCACCCTCTGCCGGAAACCTGATCATCATAAGACATCAACAGCAACAACAAGTGGGTATGCTTTGGCTTCAATCCCAATCCCCAACTCTCCTTATTCGGAATTTGCGAGTATAGTGGCGGTTGGTTCTGAAATCTACAACATTGGCGCAGAACAACCCCGGGAAGCCAAAGCCTCCTCCTCTAGCGTCTTTATTCTGGATTGCCAGTCTCACACGTGGCGCACGGCTCCAAGCTTGCCGGTGGAGCTGTATTCTGTCTCTGTTGGCGTCATCGATGGAAAGATTTATGTCACAGGATTATGCGATAATGATGACGATCCCAATAATAATTGGAAGTTGAAGAACTCACTCTCTCTCTTCGACCCAAAAACACAAGCTTGGGATCCTCAGCCCGTCCCCTGCCGTGAGACAGTCGGTATGTTTTGCCGCCACAGCGCATCTATTGACGGAAAGTTACATGTTGTGGCTCATAAAACGACGGCTGTTTACGATGTCAAGGAAGCTAAATGGGACGAACTCTCTAATCGATCAATGTATTATGGCATGATTCCTAATTCTTATTGCCAGATAGATAATGTTGTCTACTCGGCTTCTCCGGAAGCATTCAGATGGTATGACACCGAGGCAGGAATGTGGAGAGATTTGCAGGGTTTGGTTGGACTACCCACGTTTCATCGTGATTCTGTTTTTAGATTGGCTAATTTTGGTGGAAAGCTAGCTGTTATGTGGTGGCAGACCATCTGTTTTTATACCCGTAAGAAGAAGATTTGCTGTGCGGAGATTGCGCTTGAAAGGCGCAGCAGCAGCAGCGCAACTTGTGAAATTTGGGGAAAAGTTGAGTGGTTTGATCATGTCCTTACCCTTACACCCGAAGGTCCATTTGATGAATTCATCAGTGTTATTGCTTCTACCGTTTGATGGATGGATGTGTCGCAAGGCTTCAACTTTCTTTGAGTCTGAGTGGAGTAAGGAGGCTCACCTGTAACGAAGTATTATTGTGCTTTGATTTGTATTTGTTTAGTTCATTTAACATCAGTTCGTTTTCTTCGGTGTTGTTCTGTTTCGTAGTTTTTAAATTAAAATCACTTTCTGTTGTACCCTTATATAAAAAGATGCATCGTAATGTATAAGAATCATCTTTGAGCTTTTAAAGCAAACATATATATATATATATATATATATATAGTTCTCGTTTTCTCGAATAAATGAAGCTGGAGATCAAATTAAGTATCATCCTTGATCGCTCTGTTTTATGGTACACCGTATCATCATCTTTAGCATGCGACCATTCTCAGCCTTCCTTTGGTTCTGTGATTTGTGAATGAGTTGGTTTGTTTTCAGTAAGTTCAGTTTTCTTCTTTCTTACACACATGCATATATTAGACACAACCTCTGTAACAGCCTGCCTCTCAGCAGGTGTACACCAAAAACCAAACAATTTATGTATATGGATTGGTGACTTTAGGATCGACTACAAGTTACAACACATATCTTCTCCTGTAACTGGTTATCCTTGCAAAAATTTGGTATCGTGGTTTGTATAGAATTTAACTTTGTGTTTCGAGGCCAAGTAAAAAAGAAAATATGATTTCTCAAAACACTCAGAATTCTGATAAAACATTTGAGAACACTTACTACAGTTCAACAATTACGGATATGACTTCCAGAAGAGCTGAAGTGATAAACTCATGATTCTGCCTTGATTATGAAAGAAGAGATAAATCTACACAAATTCTACAAAAGTTCATTTATTTGTTATCCTACCGTTTTCTTTTCTTACCGGAAGAGCTCTTCTCTGGTTGTGACTTTGCACGCACAGTACAACTCCATAGAACTCCCCTCCCACTCTCCCTTCCACTTTAATTCCTGCAACAATCCATCCAATAATCTGATTTTTTAGGCAACACTGAGTAGTCTCTAATCTATTACCTCTTAACATTCCCAAAAATGTTAAAACGACTTTAGTCAAAGCTAAGATGTTTTCTACCGCAGGATCAGAGTGATAGAAATTAAAGAGTAAGCAAGACTCTGTGGAAATTAAGTTTCCAGTGTCGTCATCCTAATTTGGACAGAACATATAATACATAATAACTAACTAACCTTTGATTTATCATGTTACCTTGGCAATCCAATCCATCAGTATTAGACATTATGTGCTTAGAATTCTACAGTCATGAGAGTGATTTTGTTTGTTTGAAAGTGTTGGATTTATTTCACACTTGCGTGCTCCTAAGAAGACATCGCCATTTTTGTTACCGAGGGACTTTTTCTAGAAGCATTTGCAAGCCCACGTTGTTTCCTGACATTTCCATACATGTATCTGCATATTTGCATTGGAATAGAGATTAGAGACGAGCGTAAGTTTCGGAGTCAGCTCCCTAAAATTCAACAGTGATTTCTAACTATCAAGTGAAACAGTGTCCCTGTTTTTGGAATGTTAAAAGACTAGATTATTTAATGCAAGCGAGCAGCGGTTTGATTTGATCAACCACCTCCTCTTTGTGATAAAATCTTCCAAAGTTTGTTACAGGTTACTTACTTGCTTCGACGAGCCTTTCTTTTCCATGAAACAAAAGATGTGATCCACTGCATAATCAAAAGATCAAGTTAGAGAGAGTGAGAACCGTAGAAAACAAGACACAGTTTTAAAATAAGTTGCTTCCAGTCAGAATGTTTTGTGATCATATAGAAACATGACAACAATCACCTTAAAGACCGGCGTGAAAGACAATGGCCCAGCAATAGATGCTTTACGTAGTAGAGGCAATCTCCGTTGAGGGACAACTTCCTTTGACAAGTGCTGAGCAATTTCTTTCAACAGTACCATTTGAGCTTTTTCAGTCCTCATAGAGACAAGTGCCTGTTTCATTGATTCCCTGTCAGCCTCCAGTGCTTGAAGCCTCATGTATAGTTTCGTTATATCAGGATCACCAAGATCTGTCTGTTATCTCGGGAAGACCAGATTGCTATCATAAGTGCCATCCTCGAGCTTCTGTTCAGTTACACCGCCACTATAAGACACACTGCTGTGATGGAAAGAATCAATGGTATAAACACTATCTTGTTATTGGAATATTGTTTTGATTGTATTGTTTAATTGTTTTTTTCATCTCGGGAGGGTTTGATTCGTACACGATTGTGAATAACTCGTTTGTGCTTGAAACCATAATTTAGAATTCGTGCATATGGCGAGAAAATAAAGGAGTATTGTTTTATATATGAAAGAAAGAAAAATGATGGAAGTGTTAAATTTTGATTGGTCTTGGAAACAAAAGAAATTGTAACTAACCCAATCCAGAGGCAGCTCCCTGAATTCAACAGTGATTTATAAATAAGTTAAAAAGTCCCTGTTTTTGGAATATTGAAAGTGTCTTTTTAAATCTCTATCCGAGGGCTTAAGTTCTGGGTCTTTTTAAATCTCTATTGGAGGGCGAGAGATTTATTACCCTCGAATTTTCTCCCTGTATGATCTCCTGTGGGGTCTCCTGTGAAACTTCTTCTGAGGCTATCTCTGGGGTCTCCTGTGGAACTTCTTCTGAGTCTATCTCTATGGGCGCCGGTGGATATAGCTCTCTATCTAACTCATCCTCAAAGGATTTGAGATCCTCAAGCCATAAGTCTGTAGGTCTCTTCGCCTGTAAGTCTTCAAATTCTCTTTGAAGTTCATGTACCGTTGTAGATAATTGAGCAACTCCACCATAAAACACAGCTATGGGCAACTCTAAGATGTAATCAACAATATCTTGACCAGGCTTTTTAAAACGAGTTTCCAACTGTTCAACGAATTCAGCTTTTGTAGGACTGCTCACTTGGATATTCCCAGCTAAAACTCCATTAACAAAAGCCAATTTCGTTCGTGCTTTTTCCAGCTCAGCATTTAGATTAGCCACAATATTTTCCTGTACAGATCACAAGACAATTAATGTTAATATGGCCTTAATAACAGATTGCCTCTAAAAGAAAGATGGAATCGTAGTTTAAAGTTTTGTAACCTTTCTTGTTTCATATGCTTTAAGCCTCACACTGTAAAAGTCTTTTAAAACTGCAATGGAGATGTAAAAGGTTAGTGTCTTATAAAGCAGAAAACACAGAATGAAACATTTGGATTCTCTCATACTTACTTTCTTCAACATTCTCATATTTATATAGAGTAACACCATCGGCTTTATAGAGATTCATATTATGTGTACTAATTGTCTTGGAGAGCCCTAACTTTTGAATCAAGGCCTTCTTGAACTGAGACTCAGACTCTGACTTTGGCATGTTCCCTTTGGTCAGTCGAACCTCCAATTTTACAGAGACATTATCACCCATGTCTTTGATATCCTGCAGAAGATATTAAATCAGAAATAAACATGCCTATTAAGAAGAATAATATCACAGTTTTTGTTTTCTTAGCAGGCCTCTACCTCGATTAAGGAATCACCAGTAACTTTGCTCTTCCTTGAGCGCAAAAATTTCTTGTAGTTTTCTGTCCAGCATCCAATCGGTAACTCTTCAATAAGTACAGTGTCATCACTGATCTTCTCACATACACCAATGGATTCGTAGTGGATTAAACCATTCTTGGTCACAGTTTTGTCGATAGTTCCTTTAAATCCTCTATACCATGGCTTCATAGGCTTCGTACTCTCACCTTTGATTAGCCGTTTTACATTATCAGAAAGGGCTCTAGGGTGATACTTTGCTACGTCCGTGCTCAACCCAGATCCAACGCCTTTAGCACCATTCAGTAATACAGTTGGAATTACGGGGAAAAACCTAGGCAACATTAACATAATTTAAGTCGACTATTCTTAACCAAAAAGAACAATTAAGTATGGAAAAAATGAATTACATTTCTGGCTCTGTGCTTTCCCCGTCTCTGTTCTGCTGGGGAAGAAACTTATCATCATCCTGCGGGAACAAGAACCTCGTTGCTGGCGAGAGCTTTGTGAAAATGTACCTTGCACTAGCTGCGTCTTTTCCACCCTAACCCAATCATGCAGAACATGTTTGATAAGAGCACATATAACACGAACATAGAGATATATGAGAAAAAGTTTGATGGATCAATAGATGTACCGAGTTTCGTGTACCAAACTGTCCATTTGGTTGAAGCAAACTGAGATTGTTTTTCCCCACGTAATCCTGAGCCATTCCGATGATTGCATCGGCAAGACTCTGCTCGGCATGATGATATGATGAACACTCAGCTACAGAAGCAGCAAACTGGCTAACCTTGGCCTCTTCAACTAGATTTCTCAAAAAAGCACAGTACAAAATCTTTCTTTGACTTGGTTTCAACCCATCCATAACTGAAGGTATGGATCTTAGAAGATCCGCATTGAAGTAGAGAATCAGTTCTTTCTTGATGAATTCACCAAAGGTTATTTCATGTTTCTTCGGATCAAGATACATGCCAGGCTGAACAATATAAGAGACATCAGCATATGCATATTATAAACAAGCAAAAAAGAGAGCAGAGATAATGAATAACTCAATCCTTCTTACCACAGAATTTTTAATCCATTCTATCCGTTTTGCAGTATTATCACTGAACGCAGTGTGGAAATCAACATCATCACGATCATCTTTTTCCCAAACAAGAGATTTTTTATACTCAGAAACATTAGAAAAGTACTCTTGTCCCTCCTCAGACGAATTTGTACCCAACCCCTACAAAGATATATGAACCATCAGTATGCAATATTAAAAGTGCTCTATAAATGGTTACAACAGAAAGCAACCTTGTAAAATTTGATAGTCCATTGGTCCAGATTATGCTCTCCTTTCCACTGAAAGAACTCAGCGTCAGAGTAAAATAACTTATTTCCCAAAGTCTTGTGTGAAGCCTGAATACAATATGTTCAAGGTAGTAATTTAAAATTCTTTTACATACTATGTCAAACACAAACACTATAAAGAGGAAGAGGAAGTGAATCTACATACCTTCACATAAGGTGTAACTAAAACAGTAATGAAGGATGGAACCCTTCTTAGTAATTTGGGCCACAAACTGTGGATGAGGTTGATTATGAGACCTTTAATGTGAAAACCATCATAATCCTGTGGATGTAGAGAAAGATTACAAATGGTTCGGTTACAATAAGAATGATGAACTAAGGAACTAGAGTAGAGTGCAAAAAAACCTGATCAGTCATGATCATCAGCTCGCCGTATCTCAGAACCTCATCAAACTTGTCAGGTTTTGTGTCTTGCTTTAATCCAAGAATGTCCATTATATTTTGGACGTCTGTACTGTTTGTAATGTCAGCCTTGCTTGCTTTCTTCACATTCAATAACTTTCCACGGAGCGGAAACACTCCGTAGTGATCACGACCAAGAAGAGACAAGCCTTCCATCTGAACATGAAGGAGTATTAGCGTGTTGAGTTTTTAAAACTACAAAGTAGTTGAAATTACTTATTAAAACTAAACTACTTACAGCTAGAGATTTTGCCGAGTCCCCTTCGGTTAAAATTAACTTACACCTTTCCCAGTCATCTCCTCCCGCTTCATTTGCATCTTCTAGTTTGTCAATGGAAACTTTTCTTGTTCTGGCTCCACCACTTGTTGTTGACAGTAGATTCTCCGCTATGCCAGATTATTCCAGTAAAGAGATTCAGCTTCCTTCTAGAAACAGACTACAACAAACTACAACAGAACAAAAAGATAGATCAAGCTCAAAACATACCTTCTGTGAGACATCCCTCATTCTCTGAAACATCCTTCCCTCTCGCTCCCGAAAAATCACCATGTTGATCGATATCAACAGAGGAGGAGGGATCTTGGCTTTTGGCTCCACCACTTGTTGTTGATAGTAGATTCTCCGCTATGCCAGATTATTCCAGTAAAGAGATTCAGCTTCCTTCTAGAAACAGTGACATGACTACAAGAGAACAAAAAGATAGATCAAGCTCAAAACATACCTTCTCTGAGACATCCCTCCTTCTCTGAAACATCCTTCTCTCTCGCTCCCGAAAAATCACCATGTTGAATGGGATCGATATCAACAGAGGAGGGATCTGGGCTCTTGTCAGATTCTGCAGCCTCCAGAGCAGTATCTTGGCTCTTGTCACTATCAATTTCAATTTCAGCTTCTGCATCCGGATCACCATAACTCTTCAATCTATTTCTGAGTAATTGGATAAGTTGTGTGCAATTGCAATTGCAATCACAACATTTATCCATTCTCCAACCCAACCCAAGGATTCCCAGAAAAAAAAACTCAAATCAATTCTCTAAATCGAGAAATCACAAGCGGAAGAATCGGGAAACCCTAAACCCCTAAATCGATTTTAGTTTTGTAAAAAATTACATCAGATTGCCATCGGAAAACAAGTCTAAGATAATAAATTTGCGAGAAGGATAAAATAGTCATTTGAGCATTTTCTAAACGGATAGACGCGCGCGGATTACCGGGTCGGATCTGAAATTTTCCAATCTTAACTCATCCCATCTCATTCGTTAAAATTATCCAACTACGGAATCTTTACCAAATAGAACTAATGGTCAGGTGGTCCAAAAGCGGTATGCGTCTATCTGAGGTAGGGACTTCGAAACCACTGGACGTCTCTTTTATTTTTTCTCTCACTTATTTTTATTTTTGTCTCTTTATTTGTTTGTTTTTTTTTTTTTCTTTTATTTTTTTGCCGGTATCCCTCATATATCATGTTAGTTGAAACCAAAATATAATTTTCAATTATTTCAAAATGTTAATCGTTTCCAAGTTCACAATAAACAAAATCCCCGTAAAATTTGTATAATTGGTATCTAATTAAAAGTATATTCTCCATTCTAATACTTTCTTTAGAAAAACTATCTATCTACAATCTTTAATAAAAAAAAATATTCAATCATACCTATATTATATTAATTCACAACATCATAGTCTTGCCTTAAGCATTAGTCTCATTCATGGTGATTGAGCGAAACATCCGCTTGAAGATTTCCAAATCTTAGCTCTCCAATATTTTATCAAATCAACTCAACCACAACCCTAGACGTCTAAGTCCTTTATAAATATGGTTCTTCACTCGAATTTCTAACTCATCAAGCAATTCTCTTTTTATCAAATTTTTCTTTATCCATCAAAAATCTATGGTTGCTTCCTTTGACTTCCTCAGACCGTGCAAGACAACATGGCGACTTCGAGTGAGGGTCATTTATACCTGAAAATTATACACAGCCAGATTTGGTGAGACCTTGGTTATGGTGTTGGTTTTTGATATTCAAGTAACATGACATAATTTAGTCAATTTCGCTTTTATTTTATTTAAAATATTATATGCTTAACACTAACAAAAACTTTTACAACAAAGATTCATGCTTTAGCGAGAGAGGATATGAAGAAGATAATCCAGAAGTTGTCAGATATTGTTATTATCCCATTTGTATATGTTATATCAATACTTGGATTACATTTGTAAAGAGAAACAATGATAATATTTTTGTTATACTAATGCAACAAAAAAAAACAAACAATCAGTATAACTAACATTCATGTAATCCTTTGTTCATATTGTTTAGCAGCATTTGAGTTTCTGCTTACAACTATCATATTTACTCTAGACTCAATTTCAAAATTAAGGAGCATACGAGAACATAAACCAAAACAAAATTCACTATATTTGAATCACTTAAAACTATCCCGTCATTTGTACAATTTTACATGCAACTTGCAGCATCATAATTTTTTATTTTTTTATTTTTTGGACAAAGACAGCATCATCATAACTTAAAAAGTCTAATTACATAAATAAATAGCCTAAGAGTATGGAATTGATGTTAAACGTTCCCATTAGAACCAAACAATTCTTTAACACCATTTTGTATTTCAATTAAAACCAGTTGAATCCAGAAATTTAAAATCTAAGAATCATTAGATTATTCCAAACTTTATTCAAAATTGAAGTATGTGGACTCAAATCTGGAAGTAAAGTTTTACTGTAACATTACGAATATTCTGTTTGATTACAAATTAATTATAAAATAAATTAGAAAAAAGGGGGGGGGGGGGGGAACAGCACGTCAACAATCTCTTTCACCAAGTATCTGCAAATTTACTTTTCTTTGGCAGGAAATTTTTTTGGGACAAAGAAGAAAAAACATACAAGTGAAATTATTTTAGATATAGGAAAAATGATTGCCAGCTACGTGAAGTATATGCCAACACATCGCCACACATACAAACAATATAAATGTTTTATTAATTACACGAACTATTGTCATTACATACGGACATGCATAAACAAACATGAGTTATGTGTACAACACCATAACCATCTAATTCTGATACTTTCTTTGCCGGAATCCGGTGTTGACCAGCGTTGACCGATATTGACCGGCGTTGACCAATTTTTTTTTTTTCATAAACTACAAAAATCAACAAAATAATTACATAACTTTACTAAAAGATTATATAATAAAATTTTACTACAAAATAGTATAACATATATACATTTTTCTTTTGTAAATTCAAAAGTTAGTTTTAAATTTTATACCATATTATATTTATTATATACAAAAGGGAAATGTATATTTGTTATGTACCATATTATATTTGTTATATACAAAAGGAAAATGTATATTTATTATAATACTTTGTAGTAAAATTTTGTTATATACAAAAATTTCCTTTTATATAACAAATATAATATGATATATAACAAATGATGAGACATATAATTTTTTCTTAAAATCTTTTGGCTTAAAAATGTTCATAGACTTTTTATAATTGAGTCTAAGTTGTTTTTTTTTGTCAAAGTATATTGCACCTTGCTATACATTTAACCTTTGATTTACCATTATTTTTTATATATTTGTTATAGAAAAATATTTAATAGCATGCTACATAATAATATAATAGGGTATACAAATGATATGGTATAAAATTAAAAACCAAATTTTGAATTTATAAAAGGAAAATGTATATTTGTTGTATTATTTTGTAGTAAAAATTTATTATATAATTTTTTAGTAAAGTTATGTAATTTTTTTTAACTTTTGATTTTTTGTAAAAAATAAATAAAATATTTAATTTTTTTTGGTCAACATTGGTCAATGCCGGTCAATACCGGTCAACACCGGATTCCGGTAAACAAATCATCGGAATTTGATGGTTATGGTGTTGTATATATAACTCATGTTTGTTTATGCATGTCTTTATGTAATGACAATAGTTCATGTAGCTAACAAAACATTTATATTGTTTGTATGTGTGGCTATGTGTTGGCCAATACTTAGCGTAGCTGGCAAACATTTTTCATTAGATATACATATGACTGGAAACAAGGATGAGAGTTGCTATCACTTGAGTTAGAAAAATCATTTGATCTTATTTTTATTTATAATTATTAGTATAAATGTATTTTGATGTTTTATTTATTTATTGGCACCTATGTATTTTGACATGATCACACAGATCCAACTTAACTATTTCTAGGTTGAATTGTCTTTTCAAAATATTTTTTCTTTTTTTCCTTTCGGATTCACCATTAATAATAGTAACAAGTGTTCTGTCAGAAAGTACTCGGAAAACAAAGTGTACTGTGTTTTTGTAACATTACAATTTTGAACAAAATACTTCGAAGTTACTTTCGGCACAAATAGTCAAAATAGTTACATCAGCATTGGTAAAAAGTAAAAACGATGTGGCAGTGGATTTTATTAGTACAAGTTAGATGTTTGTAGTTTCAGTTGTTCAGTTTGGTCTATTAATTAATAACGTCCGACTAGTGTACATATCATGAGGAATTAGACATATACATCATAGTATTCATGTTTTATGAAATCTGCAATATCCGTATTCGTATACACATCCATCTACACCGAGATAGAGATTTTGGGAATAGATAAAAAACTTCAAGAACCGAATTGATATGATTATCTAAACACATGGAATAATAGATAGACCCATATGTAATGAGTAATTTAAGCACACACCGGTTCACTCTCACCGGTTTAATAGACAAAAAGGGGTACATGGGAACATGATCATATGATTTATGAGTCATAAGCATGAGATTAACACGATATGGGCTCCACCTTAGGATTCTCTACCAAACCAAAACGAACCACCTTATGATATACCTAAATAAAAGAATCTTGGTTCGGTATAAGATTACTTGGTCTTTTATCGATTCACACAATTGACTTGACTTACATACAGTGTGTTTACAGTTGAGATCAAGAGAAAGATATCAATTTGTATACCATTCAAAATGATCCGTTTATAAAGAATTTTATAGAAACCATTGATTCGTCATGTAATCATCACATATGCGTCACTGATGGCCAAGTGAGCAAATGTACTAATAAGTCTAGTTCAAAAATTAAATCAAGTACATTAGACGCAAACACGAAGTTTAAGAAAGCCTATAGTACAAAGTACAAACACGATCCAATCTCCAAATCAACTCATATATATATATAATCCCAGCAAGTTCTTATTTTACTTTTAAGCAGATGTACTTTCTCCTAACCGAAGTTCTCAACGATCCTTCAAACACTGTAAAATATGGTTATATCAATTCAAAAACTCCACTACACACAATATTTGGTTTATATATGAAATTTGCCGATCCTACCTTAACTTATTAAACAATTTAGGAACTTAACAGAGTATTCTTTATTTTGATTCGTCTACAGCTTTGAAAAATAACAAACAAATCAAATAACCGAACTAACCAAAACTGAGAACCAAAATATTCACTCTAGTCTACGTTACCCAAGAAAGGACATTCCGATTTCTGATTTGAAGTTCTGGCTTTTTTTATAGATAAACAATGGATAAAACAATTACAGTGCTCCGATTTAAAAAAAGATTTTCGGTTTTCGATTCAATTATTCCGGTTTAGTTCGGTTAACAAATAATCCACCCTGTAATCACGGAGCAACATCCATTATCCACAGAGATCAAACCACGTGGACATATTACAGTGTTCGTTATCACAGAAGATCAGCACCCCAATCATCTTTTTCCCCTTTTACACTTTCAACATAACACTCTGTAGTCTGTACACACACACGCACTGATGATATATCAAAAACCGCCATTTCCTTCCAAATTCCCCTAATTCCGAAGTCTTCACTTTTCTCAATCCAAACTTTATCTCTTGTAGAAGAAGAAGAAGCCACAAAAATGCTCTGAAGTTTTCTGTAAGTGTTCTTCATCACTCCTCTTCTCCAAAAACTTCGATTTTGTATTTCTGCTTTACAGATCGGTGATTAATTTTTTCTGCTTTACATATTTTCTGAAAACAAAGAGACCGATCTGGGATGAAAAATGAAAACAAGAGTGATTTGGTTTGGTCGGAAAATAAGCGGGGGAAATCAAGGGATGGCTTATTTAGCACTACATTTGCATAAAACCTTAATCTTGTCTGCTAAGTCAAATTGTGGGAGAAGATGAAGATGATGAATGACGTTAATCTTGTCTACATTTGCAAACATATTCATACGTTTCTGAGGAAAATACTACAAACGAACATACAATTGCAACTTTGAAGTGTTGCTCATGCTTAATAGTCTTACACTCAGAATTGAAAGACTATTATTAACCTACCAATGTAATCATGCTTTTAAGTTGCCAAATGATTTAACAAGAAATACAGATAGACGTCAATATTCAGCCTGACTATGCAAGCACATCCACCAGTAGATGAGAAGAATAGAAAAAAAGATATAAACAAACCTGAGTAGCTAGATCACCAATAGCCAGTCGAGAAAGAACAACTTTTGCTCCACTCTCAACACATTTGTCTAGCTTGTCATAAATGATATTCCATTCTGCATCAACTATTGACTGGTACTGTGATGGATCTGACAGCCTGTGAACAATGGGTGGAGCCAAGTCAACTAAGGCGAAAAGATGCTTCACTGTAGGGAAAAAAATCAACATAAAGAGCCAGAATGCCAACCTAATTTCAGCGTTTTCTTTCTCAGATTTCAACTTCAATTCGATGTTAAGCAAGAGAATTTTGGGGCTAAGAAATTTCTTTGGCTGTTGCTCAAAACCCGCATATGAAATTGTCTTTTTGAAAGCTACACCATTAACGAGGAAAGAGTCTCTCATATTGCCACCAGGAACCTGCAGAGAAAATCATGACATTAGCTTAGATGCATCATTAGCCTAGCTTTACAGTATAGGCACAAATGGAATTTTCCATTACTTGACCTGGATCTTGAAAAATCTTATTCAAAGACGATCTATTATAGATGTCAATCGTATGGACCCTATAGCACTAAGCCAATTCACGCTTCCCCGAATCTAACTGGACCTAGGAAAAGATGCAATGAATAGAGGCAGAATGCAGCAGATATGCAAATTTGTGGTACAAGATTGCGACTAGAAAACTGCTTGAGAACAAGACAATGCTATCTTATTGGATTTCAAAAGCCATGTATAAATCCATTAATGTGTAAAACTGAAGTCGCACAATAAACAGAACATAAACCAAGAAACAATATTTGACATAATATGCAAAGCCAGTTTAAGACATTCCCAGAATTCCAAAGAATAAAAGAGACAGAACAGATTTGTAGTAATTAAAAAACAAAAATGTGTTTACCTTCTTGATCCCAATTAGATTAAGCCTGTCGTCATTCCCAATAGCCATCACAGCATCAACAACCATTGTAGCAAAAAACTCCTTCTCCCCACCAATAAGCTTAGATGAAAGAGTAGTAGCAGCGCATTTAGCCAACAAACCTTTCTTTTCCTCTACACTCTTCCCCTCAATACTAACAGCGAGTGCTTTAACCTTCTCAATTGCCTACATCAATAAAAGAGTAGTGATTTTAAGGTGTCAAAAGATCCAACAATTAAAAAAGACTTGTAATTATACTAACGAAAAAGAAAAGTACAAACCAAAGTGCAAGCAGTGCGGTAACTCCTAATTAAATTCTGAGCGTGAACACCATCCTCAATAAATGGCTTAGCCTCCTTCAAAAACTCTGCTGCAAGAAGAACAACAGTAGTTTATCACCCACCTATAACCAAACAACAGAACATTCAGAGTATATGTATGTGTCAGAAAAACAAAACCATAACAAATAAAGGAAAGAGATACAATTTTGTAGCAAACTTAATATACTGCTAGACGACAGCAGTAGTTATTAAACTAGGCAATAAAACACTAGCCCTAAATAAAACTAAGTTCAAAGCGAATACCAAAGCAAGAAAGCAAACCGAATATAATTCTATCCAACCAAAATAAGTAGTTCCAAAAAGTCCAACACCCTTCAAAGATTGATTAACTACGTTCAGACAATCCTCTTAGCCAATAGATCGAAGCCAACACTAGTGGAATTTATGTAACTGCAGAGACAAAAAGCTGCCTCAGTTTGGAATTTTGGCACACTCACAAGTATCAATTGGCTGACAGAAATTGGCTCCAAGTCACAATGAGTAGCTCAACTAACTGAGTTTGTTTAGGAATTGGAGTCGAAACAAAGAACGGTTCAAGTAAAACTAACATCGACTGAAACAATTACAGTGGAATTTTGAGAACTAAGGTTATAGCAGCTCACCACTCAAATCAATAACTGACCGCAGAGGATTCAAAATCTATTCTCTTATCAGAATCCAACAGACACATGACATTCAAATCATACTAACATTAGTAGAAATCCCAAGTAAGAATTCGTTCCAGGATTCAATGAATTTTGGTTTGCTGAATAGAGTTGAGAAATAGAGTTGGAGAAAGAAAGAAGCTCACCAGAGAAATGAAATCTTCTGTCTGAGTAAAAAGGTTGTCCGAAATCGGATTGAAGGAAGAAGCAGAGAGAGACACCGATCCCGTAGTTTCAATCACCCAGACGTCGTTTTGTCTAGAAAAACCCAACATTCCCCAAAAGTACATCGAATGGGAAATTGCAAACTTAACCCCCATACTATTCTTATTACCACCAAATTAACCTCTATATTCTTAAAATTACACAGTATCTCCTACAAGGTTTAGTTTTTTAGATGTGGCAATCGACCGGTTTACATAGTTAAACCGATACTCAACCGAAAATTCATCGAATTCTGAGATTGAGAGTAGTCCAGACAAGAATGCACCCTTTTTTTCTTCACATATGTTACCTTACCAATATATACGTTTCTCCTCGATCATCATCAATATCCCTTCTTTCTTCTTTTACGACTTACCATTTGTCTTTACTAAACCGGTTTTTTACGACTTACCATTTGTCCTCTAACTCGACCGGAGGGTTTAAGTTTCAGCCAGTGCAGTGTGACTTTGACTTCTCTTAGTCAACTCTCCTAGTTTTATGATTTCTTTATTGGATTCATAATAGTCTTTTTTTTTTTCTCTCTAGTTTTTGGCTTTAGAAATATTTGTGTTTTCTTTGATAAGTTCATATCGATTAATGAATTTTTATGTGGTGGTCTTGGAGTTGGAAGATATATTTTGTGTTCTTAGTTCTTACTCATTTTTCTCTACGAAAAGCGAATCTAAAATGCACTAGCTCTATAATCAATTTACAAGTTAGAACAATGGCTAAGCTTATTAAAGTGAACGCTGGATTAGGATTTCAAATGGGTTAACAACAAATTGCGTTTTGTGTGTATCGCACTAAAAGCCAATCCAAACGGTGCATAGAAAAAACACTTTTACTTTCTTATGCCCTTTTTCTTTGGCTTTGTAAACGTTTTGTAGAAAGAAAAGACAAAGTTGAGAAAAGAAAAATTAGTATTATTACCGTCACATAGTTTGTTGTCAAGAAATAGATTGGTTTAACTAGAAAAGCAGGTTTGCTAATTCGATTATACTTCATTTCATTTGTAGAAACTAATCTATATATTGCAAAATTGTAGATAATATCTTTCTTTTTTGTTCTGTTCTTGTGGTTTAGATCTGGTTGATCATTCAGAGAGATTACTAAAAGTTCAAACTCTATATTTATTCTTCGGTGTCGACTGTTTCACTTTTGGTAAAAGATTGTTTTTCTCAAAACAACTTTAACAGGTTCATTGTTTTGTCACTAGTCAATGAGTCAAGACTCATCATGTTCTTTGATTCTCCGTCTGAGTCACATTCATTTATGTTAATATGGTAACTTCTTTTTCAATTCGCATCCTGTTCCACTTTTTTTCATGGTATGTCTCTAAAATCAACTATGTAACGCATAAAATACAAGACACAAAAATAGCCTAAATGTTTGGTAATTTAATCAAGCATAAAACTATACGGAAATGAAACACAAGGAAGATCGAGTTCCCAAACCAAGCCGAAATTTTAATGAATCAAACCTAATCAAAATACATTCACAATATAAGAAAACAAAACGTAAATCATCCCACCCTCTTTTACTACATCATCATCAGCTTCATAGCGTCATGTCGTCATCTCCACGACTTGCGGCATACTCACATTACGTCCTAATTTTGACAACATATGTATATGATATTATGATGCGGTCTTGGTTAATATTCAAATTGCCGGAAAAAAAATGACTACGACAAAGTTGTAGTAACAAAAAAAAAACGAAATACTAAAATAATTCCGACAAAACCCGTAAAAATAATTACGAAACTGTTCCACCTAATCTGTAAAAACCGTTGGAAGTAATTAAGCAAAATAAAACAAAATTAACACATCTGAGAGCCTTGGAAATTGAAACAACAGCTAGTACTTCTGCTGCTGATGTCATAAACATCAATGACGTCATCCACATCCCGACCAGGAGATGGCGAAGGAGTGAAGTACGGAGGAGAGTCGCACGGCGTCAAGAACGGTGTTGGATCGCCGGAATAGTCCATTGGAACGTCAACTCGGAGTTCGCCATCAGTATCTACTTCAACAGAGGCCACATCATCATTACCATCTTCCAATTGATCCAAATCCTCTTCCTCGATTGTGAACAAAAGCCTCGACACTCGCCACTTGTCCGCAGCCGCCACATCCTCCTCCGGCGCCGCCGCAGCAGCAACAGCATGCTCCTCCATCTGTACAGAAACGATTCCGGTACTTGGCTCAATACGAGAACGAGAGTGATGGTTCTTCTTGCAACACATCAAGAATTGGAAAATAACCTCTTGACTTGCCGGAGACGGTAAAGATCCGGTGCGGCGACAAAAGATGTAAGAGAGTTCAGCGACAAGGATGAGGAGGAAGAAGAGTAAAACGGCGAGAAGTACGGCGCCGGAGTTGGTGAGGGCATGCATTGTTTAAGAGAGTGTGAACAAAACAAAAAAAAAAACACTGTGACCGGGGTCGTAGTGTAGTTAAAGCGGAGAGAGTTGACCGGCGTTTACCGGTTACCGGTTGGTCGGAGGAGGTTGGGTTGATGATGATGATTAATGATGTTGGAACTTGTTGGCAGGGGGACACATGAGGAGCTTTTTACAGGTAGCATCAGCTTTTTTAAGGATCATAATTATCATATCCTACAATTTAATGATAGTTAATACTTGTTGTCTTCTTTGCTTCTTTTACATGTCTTTAATTGTGTTGTGTACTGTATGTGCTTTGGAAAATATACTATTATCATATTTTTGATTTCTCAATATATAAACTGTTCTGTTCTGCCAAAGATCCCAAAATGTGTGATAATTCTATTTTTTCTTTAATATATATAGAATGGTTGTTGTTACGTCATATAATTTTAACCATTAATATGTCTACTTGTAATTATGCATAGATTAATAGATAAGTGGACAACTGACGATGAATGTGTAGCGTAACACAATGAGACTCTTTCATTAACGGAAAAAAGTTTTATTATGGCATTGAGGACAAAGTGAGAAATCAAACAAAGGATTGTTTTTAGCGTACAAGAAAGAAAAAAAAAACTCAGCTCACATGATTGTACCTTTTTGCTATCATAGTAGAGAGTTTCTAAATAGCAGCGAAGTAATCTTTGCTGAGTTTAGGGTCGGGTTTCATTGACTTCTCACCTGGCTTCCATCCGGCTGGGCAGACTTCATCCGGGTTTTCCTGGATGTACTGCAACGCCTGCAACATTTTGAAAACGTATTAAAGCAAAGGTGAAAGGAAAAGAGTGGTTGTGGAGTTGTGTGTATTATATTTGTATAAGTACCTGAAGGGTTCTCATTGTCTCATCAACGCTTCGGCCAATACCAAGATTGTTGATGGTGGAATGTTGAATCACTCCTTCCTTGTCGATTATGAAGAGCCCTCTCAGTGCTATTCCCTGTTCTTGCACAAACAAAGTTTTATGTCTTTAAATTTATCTCAAACACTTTTAAAGTTGGAAGCCAAATGTGAGAAAGGCTAACAGTTTACCTGATCATGGATGAGCACTCCAAAAGATTTTGAGATTGATTTAGTGACATCTGAAACAAGGGGATAGTTCAGATCACCAAGACCTCCAGATTTCCTGTCTGTTTGGACCCACGCAAGATGCGAGAACTGCATGAGCACACAAGAAATAAGCATGACTCGAGCAATTTGCAAACAGATAAGAACACCTGTGCTAGATTTTTCAATACCATCATAAAAAGGATGAGAGATTGAAGTAATGTGATAGTAAATGTACAGTTATACTTACCACACTGTCGACAGACACACCTAATACTTCTGTGTTCAACTTCTCAAATTCTGAGTACCGGTCACTGAAGGCAGTAATCTCTACAAGACAAAAAAGAGAAACGAAAGAAGGAGATTAGCACGCAGTGTATCTCGGATATTCAAATTCAATACACTTGTCGAGCAATCCTAACCTGTTGGGCAGACGAAAGTGAAGTCCAAAGGGTAGAAAAAGAGAACCACATACTTCTTCCCAATGTACTCAGAGAGCTTCACCTGAATAAAAATCATCAATCACCAATTAGTTTCGTGAACACAAAGACGCATAACACAAAAGACTACTATGATTAATGTAAGAAACTAATCAAGATAGAAAAAGAAGGCTCTTACCTTGATGAACTCTTGATCGAACACAGCCTCAGCCTCGAAATCAGGAGCCTTGTTTCCAACCAGTGGAAGTTCATCCTATAGAACACACAAAAGTAAAACTCGTTAACGCATAAAAATCTATCTAAGAAGCAAAGATCAGTCAAATCAAGAATCAGAGAACCAGTGTACTGCCAAAACTACATAGAAATCATACAACAGACATATCAGGGGTAACAAGTATAGCATCTGTTTCACTAAATCAGAGATTCAAATTCACCAATAAGAACGAAATTGACAACCGTAAACGAAAATGTCACTCAAATTTCTAAACTTTTATTCAGAGTAATCTGCAGTAAAGCATATAAATCGCTAATTCAATCCCAAAAACCTAAACTTTTAAAGCTAACAACAAGTAGGAAGAGAGTGAAGTCTATAATAGGCTAATGGATTCAAATTCCAATCAAAATTCAGATGGTACCGAACGAGAAAAGTATCGACATTGATGAGAGATAACTTACGGCCTGGGCCTTGACAGCAAAGCTCCGGCGAGAAGTGGAAGTGAGGGAAGAGCGACGAGCAAAGCCGGAGCGGAGAGCAACAGCAGATGCAGAAGGAGAAGAAAGGGTTCGAAGGAAAGAAACAGATGGAGAGGAAAGTGAAGACTTTACAGGAAAAACCCTAGAAGAAGGTGAAGAGATGAGAGTAGTTGAAGAAGCTACAGACGCCATTGGAAACACACTCTCTCTCGAAAGCTACAAATGAAACTTATCTATCTGTCAATGACCTCTCTCTCTCTCTTTGTAGTGGAAGCATGAGGTGGAGATAAAGGGGAGGAGGAACCTGGAGAGATAAGCCCAAAGACCCACCCCCTACACTCTTAAAACGATGTCGTATCACTACCAAACGATGTCGCATTGCTGTAAGAGAAAACTATGCGACCCTGGGTAACTCCGTCTCTCCGTTGCTTACTTCCTCAGATCGAGGGTTCGATTCTCCGAAGTGTCTACTCATCCCGTTTCAGGTGCATTGTTGTGATCTCTTCGAAAAACAACTTTCTCTACTCATTATAGTGTACAAAGTTTCGATTTTTTTTTCTCTCTGTATTTGTTGTCCTCTGTTTCTCAGTTCAATCTTTAACTGATTCTCTCATTGATTCTCTTTTTGTTCAGTTCTGGGAGAAGATATAGGTTGAATCGTGTGACTGCAGATATGGAGACTCAAAACAAACTAATGGAAAAAGCTAAAAGACCTGTTAATTTCAGATTGTGTAGAGTCTCTGGGTATTTTTATTTATTTATCAATCTGTTTTCTTCTCTATCTTATTTGAAAAAAATTTCGACTTTGATTATAATTTACCTTATGATCGACTTTGATCAAGTTCGATGACGGAGATAATGGAGATTCAAGCTGAGAATCCCACATTCCATGTATTGTTTATCCCAGGGAATCCAGGTTTCATTTTATTCTTATTCTCAGAATGCGTGTGTCTGTGTGCATACACTTAGATATGACAATTTTGTATCTTGTTTTAGACATTGGCTTTTTTTTTTCCAGGTGTTGTATCATTTTACAAGGAGTTTTTGGAATCTTTATATGAGTTTCTTGATGGCAATGCATCTATAGTTGGTATGGCTTCTCAAGTCACTCTAGAATCTCGAGTTTGTTTTCTTTGGTTCCTTGTGATTAGAAGATGTTTATTTATGAGTTTTGTGTTTGGTTCTTCTGCTCTTTCTAATGGTGGACTGGTTTGTTTTATTTGTGTAGCTATTGGGCATATATCTCACACAAGCAAGGTACTGTAACTTTGTGTTTCGGATTTTGCATGTTTGCATTAATACTACATTACTACTCTTCTCTATATATGTATCTTAGTTTGTGTTCTAAAGCATGCTTTTGTTGTTTCCCACCTTTTAGGACTGGGAGTCTGGGAGGCTGTTTTCGTTTCAAGAGCAAATCAATCATAAGGTAATTATAATTGTTGAAAAAGAAGTCATTTCTCCTGATTGCTCTTGGATTTCAAAGACTTCAAATTCTTGTATCGTTTATCCCTTGAAGTTAAAGATCTTAATCTGTTGTTTAATTATCATATAGATAGATTTTATCAGACAGGAGTTGGAGAGCGTGAAAGTTCCAATTGTATTGGTAAGACTTATTGTGTCATGTATACAATGGTGGTTACCTAACATGTTTCCGTTCATATATTGCATCTTATGAAAATTCAAAACTTGAATCGTAATTGCTCTTGATAGGTTGGGCATTCTATTGGATCTTATATATGCCTTGAAATATTGAGGAAGTTCTCGAAGAAGGTACCTATGGATTCCACTAAGTGTAATACTTTCTCTATCAACAATTTCTCTCCGTGCTAGGTATGCTCTTATATTCTCTGGAGTGCTTTTGCAGGTGGTATATTGCATTGGCTTATATCCATTTTTGACTTTAAACCAACAATCAACAACGCAATCATTAATTGGGAAACTTGCAGCGTGAGTCAATATATGTGATGAATCCTCCTCGATATGAAAAAAAAATGAAATCATCTTTTATTTAGATTGTGACCAAATCATGTTGTTGAAATACAGGTCTTCTGTTCTGTCAGCTACAGCCAGTTTTCTGATTGCATCGCTAAGACTGTTACCTATATCAGCTGCACGGTTGCTTGTGTCCAAATCTGTTGGAGCTTCATGGTCTGATACTGCTGTTCAAGCTGCTTGCACTCACTTGAGGCAGGTATTAATTGTCTTCTTTTCTAAATTCACTGATGTTCTTGAGTTTCACACTTGAACTTAGCTGTATGAAACTATTGCAGATAGCCATTGCATCTTCTTTTATTTTCAATTCTTATTCCCTACTACCTAACTAGTATTAAGGTAAGTTAACTTCATCTGGTTGTTTATTCTTTCATTGCAGTACCACACGATGCGCAATGTTCTCTTTATGGCAAAGTCAGAGTTTACAGAGGTACTCTTCTTTCAACAATGTGTCTGTCATATAAAAGTTTAGAGAGTCTCATTTTGAATTAAAAGTATGCATGTGTTTACTCGGAAGCTAACATGAATTCCAGCAGCTCATCTAAAACATGAACTCCAGCAGCGTATTTTTAGGTAACTTACTGTTTCATATTTGGCTTATAAGCTTGCAGCAGAGCCAGATTGGGATTTCATGAGAGAAAACCAAAACAAGCTTGCATTTTTATTTGGCATTGATGATCATTGGGGTCCATTGCAACTCTTTGAAGAGGTTTAAGTAGTTTCCCTTCTCCTCCATCAATCAAAAATGCATGTTCTTGCACATGAAGGAGAGAGTCTCTTATTAGAATCCATTGTCCAGATTTCTAAGCAGGCTCCGGGTACTTCCTTATCTATCGAGAGGGAAGGTCACACGCATGGATTCAGCTGCACGGTGGCTGGCTCAGAATGGGTTGCACAGCACGTAGCCACTCTGATCAAGAACCGGTTTTCACAGCTCCAATAAAAAGTACATTCCCCTTCCTCATCCTTAAACACAGTAAACCAGTCTGTGTTTTGTTTGTTTTACTAAAACACAGTAGTTTAATAATAAATGTCTTTTGGTTATGTAAAAAATTGTTTGGTTTCAGGTCTTTGGTAAAACTAAACCACAGTTCGTATATGCATTCTTATAGTTTGTTTGTTGGGGTTAAGATAGGAGCGAGTTGGTAAACCACTAATCGTCTTGCAACCACAAAAGTTGCATTAAATCTAATCTTAAATCCAATAGGCAATAATTCACGTTTAGTCAACTATAATTGAATATACCCCAAACAAGAAAAATTAGCTTAGTTGGGTTTGACATTCTAGTGTATTGAGAAAGGTTGATTAGCTAACGCATTTGCAGAGCAACCACAAAATACATTAAATGCATGATAACAAGAAATTGAGGCTTTTGAAGAATGAATGAAAGATTTGCTTAAATATGAAGGAAGGATGATGCAACATAAAGGTGACATTTAGTGAAATAAAGAAAAAGAAGAGATAAAACCAAAAATAAAAAGTAATTTGTAGTATATAACTTATACAAATTTTTTTTTCTTTGACAAATGAAAATAAAAAAAAAGATGTAGTAGTAATATTTAATTGAAGGGTGGAATTAAATTCGTATTTATCATTTCTTACGTAACGCTCATAATTCTCAACTGCCTCAATTACTACTATATGCATTTATATTTTATTTAAATGATTTTCATTACCATTTTATATCTATTGAAACCTATCTGAACTACCCCCTCTTCAATTTTAACCAACTTTAATTTACCCCTAGCATTATGAAAATAATAGTACAATATATTTTCTAAATTTATCATTTAGATTTTATCATTTTTCTTTTTTACTTTGCCATTTGCATCTTGTGGACACAAAATAAGAAGATCTATAATATTGGTTCCCCAAGGGGACAATAACTAAATATGAACTCAAACTGGGGTTTAGGTCTGAGTTGTTGGGAGTCAAATATTGGTACCAAACTAAAAGACTTAAATATTTGGTAGGAGTAGGACCATAGAGACTAACTTGTTTCATCTGGATCCTAGTACTCCAAATTATCTTTGCTCTGTCTGTCTGCTGCAACCAAAAATTCAACAACATTTTAATTAACATAAAACGAGATGTCTTGCTAGATAACATAGTATTTTAGACTATCACCTCTTGGCGTTTATCTCTAACCATTTGAAACAAAGATTGAGAAACATAATCCGGAGATTTTTTAGACAAGTTCGAGAAACAGAGGATTAGAGACAGATTACTCAAGTTAAACATCTCCACTTGCATTAAAGAGTTATTGATTAAAATTTCTTGTGAGAGAAAACTCATCTTCGATTAAAGGTTTACCGGAAAATTCATCGGAATAGCTAAAGAAAATGGCTGCATGGTAAAAAAAGAAGTAAACGTGGAAACGAAACAACAACAATAAATGTTTCATCAATACTAAGCATCATCAGTTGTAAAAAATAATCTTTCATCCATTTTAAGCAAAGTTAGTGCTATTCACGCTCCACTTCAAGTCTGGTCTAAAAATGGAGCGTGATTAGCACTACCCTAAAGACAAAAACAACTATAGAGAAAAATCAAAAGGACAAACCATACAAATACGGTTTGGATTAGTTTAGATTTCGGTTTGAGATCCCTCGATTACATACACACAACACAAAAAGAAACACGGGTTTGGGATCAGTTCCTCCACCAAGTCTTCTTGCGTCTGGTGTTGGCAGCTGGAGCTGTTGTTGTAGCGGCAGAAGCGTTTTGATGATGGAGGAAATCGAGAAGAACGGTGCTTTTGCATTTAGGACATTTAGGGTCATCGTCAGAAAGCATAACGTACATAAGGCAACGAGGGCAACCTACAAGAACCATTGAGGTTGTTGTTGTGTCGATCTCGTCCTCCTGGTTCGTTTCAGACGAAACGCATGAGCTCGGTGAAGTTGAGTTGGATCGGGTCGGTGATCGAACAAGACTCATCTGGCTGGCTTGAGAAGGAGGCGGCGAAAGATTCAGCCTCAGCTCAATCTTAGGGCCGTTCTTATTCCTCCGGCTCATCTCTCTCTCTCTCTCTCTCTTTGGTGTTTGAGAAAGAGGTTTTGGAATTGTTGAGAAAGTCGTCTTCTTGTTGGTTATGCTTATGCCATTTTATAAAACAAACCACAAAAGTTGGTTAGAGGAAGGAGAGAGAGAGAGAAAGAGAGATGTATTCATTAAGACCATCTCCAATAGTTTACCCTATTTTTACCTCTAAAATAGAGGAACTTTATAATAGAGGTGACTTTTGCTACAATGGATACCTCTATTTTTTCCTCTAAAAAAGAATATTCCGTAGAGATTCTTTTTTTATTTTATTATTCATACCTTTTACTTATAAAAGTTGCAAACTAACACATTTATTTTAGTATTTGTGAAACTTTCATAAAATTATGATATTATTTAAATTTTTAACATTCATAAATATTATTTAAATATCATATTTATTAAAAGAAATACATTGCATCATATAAAATAATAAAAGTGTTAAAAGTTTAAGGACCATTAAATATATAATTTATTTATTTTGATCATAAATATAAAAGTGTTAAAAGTTCAAGGACCACTTTATAAATAAAAAAGTTCAACTCTATTATAGAGGGAAAAATAGAGTTCCTCTATATATAGAGGAAAAAATAGAGATCTCTATTATAGAGTTAGAAATAGAGATGGGTTGGAGTAGATTTTACTCTAAAATAGAGTTAAAAAGCAATTATAGAGGTGGGTTGGAGATGCCCTAAGGCCTAATCTAATTATGATAGGTGAGATGTATATACTCCAATAAATAGTACAACGATAATACGACTAGTCTCTTTAACTGCTAGCAATTATTTTTGCTGAAGAGAAAGAAATTATTTTATTTTTACGATAAATGTCAATGCTGACATGTTTATTTCAAAGTAAACTGTAAATGTGAGCTCGGTGAAATCGTGTTGGTAATTCTAATTACTTCAAGTCTATATAGCTCATCTATGATCTCGAGCAGTGGACTATATTTTTTTTTTTTTTAACATCACAAATTAAGATTCCAAATTGGATGAGAGCAAACGCAAGGCAAAGAAAAATCGGAAGTCCAAAGTTTTTTTTCTTGGTTATAAAAAAAAAGTAATATGCTTTGACAATGGGGTTTTAACTTTTTGAACTGAAAGTAACCGTACTTTTAAGTCTTTTAGTTGCGCTAGGTATCTCCACTGACACGGTCCACGGAACTAGTCGAGCAATATATACGTGCTAGATTTGTAGACGTAAAATCATTCATTCTAAATTCTAATGCATACATAGTACTGTACTCTCAAGTAATCTCAGCTTAGTTCAATTATATTTGGTTATATTTGTAAATGCTTTTAACTTATTCCATTTTGTTGTTTATGTATTAGTGTAATAGAATGTTATCGATAAGTGTATGTTTATAAGTTTATTACGGGGTTTTAGTTTTGTAAGATTTGAAACAACAATATTTACAACTCCATTTTACAATACTTGCATTCGTAAAAACTTGTAAACTATCTTTGAACACTTAGGGTCATTTATAATATGCAGTATATAATCAAGAAGGAAGAAATACGAATAGTATTTGTTGACCGAAAAGATATAAAATATACTAGTAGTAGTATTTGAAATGTATTAATGGAAACAGATAAACGTATACATGTAAAGGTGTCTTAATCGAAGCAGTAAAGGAATTAAATGTATATTAATGTTAATCACAGGATTTACAAAATCTTCTAGAGAAACTTACAAGATAGAAATGGCTACGTCAAAGTTAATTGTTACTATGACTTATTATGAGTTATGACTACAACAATAATAGTATCACGTAGCTTCACACCAAAAGCAAGCTATTAATATTGCAGTGTGAGTTTAATTTCCCATGTGAAGTTATTTAATGAATTTTTGTTTTCTTTGTAAGATTAATCTGGTAAACACAAATTTAATATTTTTTTGCCTATTAAAAACAAAAGATACTAATAAAGATATAATAACACAGAAGAAGTAATATCTTCCGAACTACTAGTATAATAAAAGCTGGCAACCTTACAATTAATTTCATTTAATTGACACTATGACCATGCTCGGCTGGATTTACAATTAATGTTTAGAGATAAGTATGAATTTTCGGATTTTGGTACCTTATATTCTTATAAGATGTAGAAATGCATGGAATTAAAATGTGAATTGTGAAAAATGACGAGACAAAAAAAAAAATTACAGTTTCCATTTGTCTACAAACAGAAATAATTAAGTGCAAAGTTTTTAAACAGAAAATAAATTACTTTACTATTTTTAATGTCTTACGTCAAACTTGATAGTCTATAATTCCTTAATTTTTATTTTTTTCATTGTAGTATGTAGATTAATTAAATATGGTGGTCATGAACTATACGTTTACATTGAAACATTAAGTTCGACCGTATTTGATCAATGGATAGACGCGTGGGATCATAATAAATACGGCTAATCTAATTAAATTAAATGTATATTAATCAATGATTCAGTTTCGTTGACTAAAAAAAGTCCCTTTATAGATAAGTGAATCGCTTTTATAATAAAACGGAAGTACATAACATTGTTTTGGTAGACTTTATAATTTTAATAAATGGTTACAAATAGGTTATACATAGATTATAAATTAATCCATATATTAATTATAACAACTAAAACCTTAGTTTTAACAGAAAATGTTAAACAGTTTATTCTAAATTGATAGTTCATTAATAATACAATCTTTATTTTTGGAAGATCACACATATGGTTCAAAATATCTAGAATTACAATATTACCAATTTATTTTCCACATATTTTATTGATAAAACACATCAATAATTCCCCTTTATAATAAAACGGAAGTACACAACATTGTTTTGGTAGACTTTATAATTTTAATAAATGGTTACAAATAGGTTATACATAGATTATAAATTAATCCATATATTAGTTATAACAAATAAAACCTTAATTTTAACAGAAAATCTTAAACGGATTATTCTAAATTGATAGTTCATTGATAATCCAATCTTTATTTTTTGAAGATCACACATATGGTTCAAAATATCTAGAATTACAATATTACCAATTTATTTTCCACATATTTTATTGATAAACCACATCAATAAAAAGTTATTAAAGGGATAAAAATATACTTTCAATCATAAAAAAAGAATCAAATCTCGCTAATTTAACAAGATTAATCGTGATATTCGGGATCGTATTTAGAAATTAAAAATTAAACCTTAATGATAGATTAGGACCGTGCTAGAGCACCGGTTGAAATTCTTTTTATTTATATTATAATTTTAGAATAAAATACGATTCCGAAGATCACGATTAATGCTAGATTAGGACTTTAGGATTAATCTAGTCTTTAGGATTAAATTGATAGCGTTCGTGTAAACGACATGGGCAGACTAACAAACAATTTCATTACTTTAGATTTAGACTTGATTATTCTCTACGGCACAATACAAAATCTAAAGTAATATTTCTCACAAGAATATGAAATGTTTCTCAAGTAAAGCTAAAAGTTATGAACATGTGTCTTTGTTAGTCCTACTCCTCTAGTCTTTATCGGTTTGCAAGAACCTACCAAAGAGACGCAAGATCAGAAAACATTAACGTCGACATCATGTAGTATACAATGTTACTGAGAACTGAGAACGGAAACTAAAACACTTGAAGATTTGGCTTTGAAGTTACAACTAATCGTAGAATCAAAACCTCAAAACCGTCCATAATAATTGAAGTTAAGATAGAAACTGGACATTAAGAATAGAGCCCAAAATATAAAGCCTGGCCCATTAACTGTTAGTATTAAACAGATTTTGCAAGAGACGGCGGTTAAGTGAAAAGGGAAGGAATGGTGTTTTTTATGTCGTATCCGCCGACACGGCGGCAGTTAATGGTGTCGGTAGGTTTTTTCGCGGCGGGCGTTTCTCTCTTCGTCGCTGGAGCGTATCTCTCACTTGCCAACATCGCACCGCAACAAGACCGCGTCAAGGCTCGGAATGCTTTCGTCAAGGATCGACTCAGGAAATGGCTCGACGATTAGAGCTCAATAATATGATTTTTTACTGGGGTCATTGAGGGTGTAGGCGAACAGAACTGAATCTCAAATGTTCAGTTCGTGTAAAATTTATGCTCTTACATGTTTGGATCATTACCAGTTCATTCAAATTCATGTTTTACGTCACTTACAGATATGAGAATCACTCTTTTGACAAAACTAGCGAACAGAGAGATAATGTAGATGTAATAATTGTATTTTAGATTCTGTTATCTCTGCGCTGATAATGTGAATAAGAATTACATGATCATATATTACCATCTTGATTTCCTAGCATTCTGGTTTTCGCCTTTCGCAGCATCTGATAACCGCGACTTTGAAACGGCTCCACCGCGGAAGTTACTTAGTCTCGAACCCGAGACGAGATGGTGATCTTTTGAAGAAGCCTTGTTTGGTTTATAAGCTTGTGTTTCATCTAAAAACCCTTTAGGCTCAACTTCAATGGGTCTTCCCCAATCCAATCCTCCATCTCCTCCACTCTTTTGAAGCTTCTCGCTCTGTACAACCCAATCAACACAATCCGATATGCTTCTTTGTAGTGAAAGGCTTTTCCTTGGCGTTGATTTTCTCCCTCTGTTCTCTTCACCGTAAGGCCATTTATAGCTCTTGTTGTCTATGTTCAGTTCTATGGAATGAAGATCGCTTTCTCCTCCTGAATCATCTTCATTTCCATCCTCTACTTCTCCGTCTTCGGTGTTATATGAACCGAAACCGATGTGGTGGTGGTGGTTCAAGTACTCTCCTGTCTCTTCGTTATGTAACTGAGTATGAGGCGGTTCACGGGTCTTCTCTTTACATCTTTTGGCTTTGAGGTAGGTTTGAAGCTGGTTCCTTAGCTTATCAACAGCTGCATTTTTCTCCTCGAGCTGATGCTTAGCTTCTGAGAGTTTCATTTGCACTCTCTCTTCCCGCAATGCATCTGCTAACTGCAACATCTCTCTTTCCTTTTCGACTTCTTCTTTGACTTTATAAGATTCCCTCTTCAGTTCTTCAACTTCGGCTTTGTCTTCGCTTATGTCTCTTGCTAGTTCATCACAAACTTTCTCGACCATGATTCTCGCTCGCTTCTCGTTCTCGATTTCTTTAACTGCTTTCATCAGAGCTGATTTTGTTTCAGCCAATTCTTTGCCCAATTTCTTGTTCAAGCTCTCAAACCGTCGCCTCAGCTTCCTCTCCACTTCTAGCTCACCAGCAACAGATTCGATTGCAGCCTCAACAACTTCCTGCTCGTTGCTTTTCCATGCTGCCTTCTCTTCAGCAAAACGCTTCATCAAGTAGCTAATGTCGTTGTTTTCAGGTTTATGTTCGTGAATTACCTGATTGACCTGTAAGCGAGCTCTTTCAAGCTCAGAATGTAAAGCAGAGACGAGGGACATGCTAGAAGATGGACGATCATCTTGACCCCACATCCTGTTAATGATTTTCAGAAGCTCTTTAGATGTTGTGAGAGCGTTACTACAATCCTTCAACCGTGTTTTGACTCCCATAGTTGATCCATTCGGTGTTTCCACCCGTGATCGAGTCTCAATCTACATTGGGGAAAACCATATGAAATCTTTCTGTAAATCTCTTTGTTGCACGCATAGTGGATTTACAGATGATGAAGGCAAACAATCTAAATCATAACAAAGTCAGTCTCTCATAGTTGCTTGTAGACGTAAATGTGATGTTTATATGCATAACAAACAGAGATTTTATGTACGCAAGCGTCCAAAATGAATTAGAAACTCTAACTGCAATCCCCATCTAACAGCCTACAGTGCCAATAATGCTCAATCAAGCACTTTCTTTCAGTAGCATTTGAAACGAACAGCTCAATCAAAAAACGAATTTGGTATGACAAAAGTATGAAAGCTGCATATATAAAGGTTTCTCCACAAACCACAATGCTCAAAAAAACAGCCTCAAAGAGTTAAAAATAAATAAATTAAACTTACATCCATGAAGCTGCCATTGCTAATAGGATCCCTAGCCCCTACATTGCAGTCTCCAAGCCTAAGCTTCTGTACAGTTGATGAAGCTCTTCTCTGGCGACTTCCAGTCCCTGATCTTTCCATCCTCTGCAAAAACCAATAAGTAGTTTCTCAGCTTCCCAATTACCCTAACACAGAAGTAAATAAAGCATGGAAAGCCAAACTCTTTGCATTGTCCATTACCAGATTTATCATTATAAATAACTTGCTTAGGTCTCAATTATAAGAGAATCTAGGTCTAAATTATTCACCAATAAATCAACCTCTAGAAAACCACCAACTAACTACCTCCATATGATGAACGAATAAGAAAAAAAAAAAAACTAGTAGAACAGACCAATTATGCAAGAATAAACGGCACCAACTTATAAAGAAACGCCCTTTCATATGTTGTTTTTAGAGCACATGACAAAAGATTCCAGAAGATCAAAACAGTTTTCTATTCTTCTCTAATCCCACTCCTTAACATCAATCAGAAAGCTTTAAGCCCCCCTTATTGAATGAATAAAATACTCATAGAGGTTGCCAAAGAAAAATCACAACTTTGACTAAATACAGACCTCAGAATCACACAAAGATTTGTCAATTTTGTATCAATCAGTTGAAGAGAAGTTGAGAGATCTTTATAACTTCCCCCAATATCAATATATTACTAGTATAATACTATTCTCTCTCCTTTGATCGGTCAGAGAATTAAAGCACATGGCATCCAGCAAGAACTTGGAATCACAGCACATTCTCTTCACACTCGACCAATCATAACAACAACAAAAGCTTTTTTTTACCTCAGAGACTGGACTATGCGACGGATCAGAAAGATGAGGCGGTAAAGAACCAGAATGAACAGACGATCTCGGCGGAGGAAGCGGCGCGATTCTCTCCTTCCTACTCTTCCTAATCATTGGCACAGCCTCCTCCTTCTCAACCACCACTCTCGGTGAAGGCATCTCGTTCATCTCCCACAACGTCGCAGCTAACTTCCTAGCGGAAACAGGAGCAGCTGCTACTTTACCGGATTTGCTCCCGCAGTGAGACGGAGACACGGCGTGTAATAAAGAAGCAGGTCGTGGAGAAGGAGATCGGCCCATGAGTCTCCATGTAGGTACAGGAGTAGTGGATCCTCCTCCTCCTCTTTTACCAACTACAATCGCTCTTTTGAACCTGTAACCTTCACGGAGGATCGAAGAAGTCGACGACGTCGGCGATGAACATCCACGTTTCCTGATTTTGCCTAGTAGAAGAAGATTCTCTACGCTTTGGTTCTGCCTCGGCATTTTGAAATTAGATCTCCTACTCTCTTTATCTTTAACAGAAACCAAAAAAAAAAAAAAAAAAAAATCACCGATCTGTAAAGCAGAAATATATAAAATCGAAGTTATGGAGAAGAGGAGTGATGAAGAAACACTTACAGAAAACTTCAAAGCATTTTTTTATGGATTCTTGTTGTTGTTGTGGAGAAGATAAAGTTTGGATTTGAGAAAAGGGAAGACTTCGCAATTAGGGGAGAATTTGGAAGGAAATGGCGGTTTTTGATATCAGTGTGTGTGTGTGTACAGAGTGTTATGTTGAAAGTGTAAAGGCGAAAAGAAAAGATGATTGGAGTGATGATCTTGTGTGGTAACGAACACTGTAACATGTCCACGTGGTTTGATCTCTGTGGGGATAATGGATGTTGTTCCGTGATTTACAGGGTGGATTCTTTGTTAACCGAATTTAACCGATATAATTGAAATCGAAAACCGAACAATTTTTTTAAAAAAATCGGAGTACTGTTACCATTGTTTATCTATAAAAGCCAGATTGCCAGAACTTCAAATCAGAATCAGAATGTCCTTTCTAGGGTAACGTAGAGTGAATATTTTGGTTCTCAGTTTTGGTTTATTTCGGTTATTTTGAATTGTTAAAAAAAAAGTTATAGCCGAATCAAAATTAAAGAATATTCTGTTAAGTTCCTAAATTGTTTAGTAGGTTAGGGTTAGATCGACTTCCTTATAATTCTATATCTATAAGTTAAGGTCGGATCGGCAAATTTCATATATAAACCAAATATTTGTGTAGTGGAGTTTTGAATATATTTAACAATATTTCACACTGTTTGAAGAATCGTTGAGAACTTCTGATGTGATCGCAGGACGCGACCTCGGCCAAGAGGACCAAGACACGCTGGACACGATCGAGACGCCTGACCAAGACGCATCGGACGCGACCAGGACAACCTCATCAGGCGCGGCCAAGGCCCCAACGATCCTTCCCGGAGCCACCACACGCTCCAAGAGCTCAGCAAAGGCGGCCAAACAGCGGCTCAACCTATTTGTCCGAACCTATGTCCAACACCAACCAACCCACGAAGACTCCGGAGGTTCAGTCCGTTTAGTCTTCACTCTTACCCAAGAGTGAAGACAATCAAGTCGTTAAGCAAGGAAGTGTACTCTTTTCCCTCACTTCGGGTTTGTCCTAATGGGTTTACCGGAGAAGGTTTTAACGAGGCATGGAGCTAAACGCAAAACGCCTAAAGGCTAAGTTGCTTCACGCGCAAGGCCAAGGCGGTTATCTTTCTTCCCTCTTAGTTTTTTTTGGTTTAAATTTGAACTTTGAGAATATTCTCTTTTGATCCTTTAGCTTTTGAACGTTGAGAGCTTAGTGTAGAAAGTCAATAGAGGCGACGTGTTCCATTTCAAGGGAAACACGTCTAAGGACTTTTGTGCGGACCATTAAGAGTCCGCGTGTCCCTAAGCCCTCATTTGACCTAATGTATTTAAACTCTCTCCTAGCCTTTGTTCCTCCTCAGACTTGTATGAAATAAAAACTTTTCTTCAAGAGAGATTCTTGAAACTTGTCTCATCTTCTCTTTCTTCAATCCGGGATTGAACTTTGAGAAAACTCTAACAAGCCTCGAACCGGGTTCGGCCTTGTTAGAGACCGTATCAAGAGGAGAGCCAAATCTCTTGTGTCGTCATTCGATCCATCCATCGTCCCACCCTCGTTTCCCTCTTAGTCGCCCGTCCACTCTTTCCGCGTCCGTACCATCCGTTGAACCGTTCGTGGCCATATCGCGAATCTTCCGAACGGCTCGTTTGTTTTCCCCCAAATTTCGTTTCCCTCGTTTGTTTCTCCCCTGGATCCAACGACCAAAGTCTTGGTTGAGGGAAGTTTCGTCGACGAGAAATTGGTCGAGCCCTCAAACCGCGACCGTTCCGCGTCCGTACCAAGGCCGTGTCCGACGGTCACATCAACTTCAGTTAGGAGAAAGAAAGTACATCTGCTTAAAAGTAAAATAAGGAACTTGCTGGGATTATATATGAGTTGATTTGGAGATTGGATCGTGTTTGTACTTTGTACTATAGGCTTTCTTAAACTTCGTGTTTGTGATTTAATATTTGAAATGATATTAGATTTATTGGGAAAAATGTCATTAAAATCTGAATTTTACATTTTTGTTGATTTAAAACATTAACTCTTTATCTGGTGAAAAAAACCTCATTATTTTGTGACTTTTAAATAATTCACAAACTTTTGTTGACTTGACCTGACGAAGCATAACATTTAGTGGACAAATGGAGAAATCACACGAGATTAATTAGCTATTACCAAAATCCCGTTAATAACAACATGATGTCGTTTAATCAGCCCTAAAACCCCCAAATTGAAACTTGATTTCCATTTTTTCCACATCAAAAACTCTAGATTTAGAGGTTTTAGGCTTGATAAACGACGTTGTTTTGTTATTAACAGGTTATCATTAAAGGCTAATTAACCCTACACAATTTCTTTATTGTCAATTTAAAGTTATGCCTCATCAGACCAAGTCAACAAAAATTTGTGAATTATTTAGAAGTCAATAAAAGAATGAAGTTCCACTAGATAAAGAGTTCATGTTTTAAATCAACGGAATATGTAAAGTTCAGGATTTTAATGACATTTTTCCCTAGACTTATTAGTACATTTGATCACTTGGCCATCAATGACGCATATAAAATTCTTTATAAAGTATAAACGATCATTTTGAGTATTATACAAATTGATAACTTACTGTAAGCACACCGTAAGTCAATTGTGTGAATCAAGATAAAAGACCAAGTAGTAATCTTATACCGAACCAATGATTTTATTTTAGGTAACATATATAGGGCTAAGAAATTGTGGTTCGTTTTGGTTTGGTAGAGAATCCCAAGGTGGAGCCCATATCGTGTTAATCTCATGCTTATGACTCATAAATCATATGATCATGTTCCCATGTACCCCTTTTTGTCTGTTAAACCGGTGAGAGTGAACCGGTGTGTGCTTAAATTACTCATTACAAATGGGTCTATTGTGCCATGTGTTTAGATAATCATTTCAATTCGGTTCTTGAAGTTTTATCTATTCCCAAATTCTATTTCTCTTTGTAGATGGATGTGTATACGAATACGGATATTGCAGATTTCATAAAACATGAATACTATGATGTATATGTCTATTCCTCAAGATGTGTACACTAGTCGGTCGTTATTAATTAATAGACCAAACTGAACAACTGAAACTACAAACATCTAACTGTACTAATAAAATCAACTGCCATATCGTTTTTACCAATGCTGATGTAACTATTTCACTATTTGTGCCGAAAGTAACTTAAAAGTATATTGTTCAAAATTCTAATGTTACAAAAACACAGTACACTTTGTTTTCCGAGTACTTTCTGACAGAACACTTGTTAAAATTAATGATGAATCCGAAAGGAAAACAAAATAAAAAATATTTTGAAAAGACAATTCAACCTAGAAATAGTTACGCTGGATCTGTGTAGATCATGTCAAAAATACATAGGTGCCAATAAATAAAACATCAAAATACATATAGTGTAGATAATATTAATTGCCTAGTTAAAAACATTCAAAAAGTACGAGAAAGATTAAATATATACGAGTCAGTTAGGCAGGCCCAACTAGGATCTAAATGCCCAATAAAGAACTATGGAAATGGTTTCAAAACTTTATTCCTGTGGGTTTGTTGTACAGTATTAAACTTCTCGCATCATTTTATTTTTAGTATGAATTAGTCCTTTGGTTGGTTATGCAAATATACCCGAATAATTGGATATCTATGCTACGTAGTCACGGCTTTGTCTAGCAGATAAGGTGTTCATGGCTATGACAAACTAACAGAATCGGATAGCCGGTGCTGGCTAGGCCTGGGCAAAAAGCACAGGACCCGAAAATCCGAACTGGAACCGACCCGAAAATATGGACCCGAATCCGAACCCGGAACCGATAGAATATTCTATTGGGTCCTAATCTCCTAAATCCGAAGAACCGGAATCGAACCCGGAACCGAACCGAGAACCGAATGGGTACCCGACAAACCCGAAATAAAATAATATACATAAAATACTAGTTATATTTTTTTATTTATAACATAGTTATTCAAAGTTACAACTTAAAAATTCAAAAATATTAGTTCTTCCTAGATCAAAATACTCTAAATAACCAAAATTATATTGAAATTTTTAGCTATATTTTTTTAAAAATTAACCAATTTTAAAAAGATTATTTTAAAATTTTTATTTTAATATTTAACATTAAAATTTCTGGGTAATCGGGTAAAATTCAGGTTAACAGGTTAAATTTTGAGTAATCGGATAAAAAAACCCAAACCCGGATGATACCCGATTTTTTTGGGTATTTATAGGTCCTGAAATTTTAGACCCGAACCGACCCAAGCCCAGTAAGACCCAAACCGAACCCGAACCGATATTTTCTGTTTATCCTATTGGGTCCTAAACTTTTCTACCTGAAAAATTCGAACCCGATCGGTTCCTACCCCAACCCGACCCGAGTACCCGAATGCTCAGGGCTAGTGCTGGCGCCTGCGTAAGTGGCTCAAGAGCCATATTCTGGATATCTATATCATGCATCCATGATTAAGGTACCTGTGAGCGTATTCTAACGTTTAACAGTCTAGGTTTTTTTCAGTTGTAAAACCTGGACACAAAAAAAATATATATATATACATTTACATTATGGTATGGGGGTACTGGATAAAAAATGTGGTGAACATATGAAACGAATGAATGAATATATACTGGATATATAAGATTAGATAAAATATATACAAGACAAAAGAGGGTGGACCATTGCCGACTATAGCATGTTTTCATCCTTTTGTGCCCAGAAGCAAATATAAATTACCATTCTGTTGTACCTTGAAATAAAAATTTACAATGAGAAAACCAAAAAAGAAAAAAAAAAAGAATAAAAGAAGAGATAATAATGAAAAAGTGTGAGTGGCTTTCGGATAAACACAGAAAATGTCTGTCTCACTCCATTTTCTTTGGAAATTTTGGGATCATGGGCTTTTCCTTGTGGGACCCACTTTTTTACCCTATCTCTATCTCTCTCAGAGCCTGCTACTGCCACACTGTGGGCCCATTTTAAAAGCCCACTCTTGTTTCTTTTTCTCTCTCACGTGAAACAAGAAACTTATAATAATATTTAATATGTATATATTTTTTTTTAAAACAAACTCTCTATTATCTCTCCTAAACGTTATCTGTCATTACATATATTAATATATATGACTTGTATCCGTAATGCATAAACACAAATAATTGATTGATTCTAGTTTTAATTTTTATTCAGGCATTTTGTCCACTAATGATGCTTTCCAAAACACATGTTCGCTCTCATTGACGAAGAGCTAAGTCAACAAGTCAAGTTCTTTTTAAGATAGAGATATGCTTTACAGGGATATACATATGTGCTCTTTTTTATAAAAGGAAGCAAATAGTATTACATTTGACCCTTAAACTTAAATTATTTATAAACACAGTGCTTTATTTACTGTATATTTCACACCGTAAATTGTAATTGTCATTTGGAATAAGACAGTACGCACGTAAAATTTATTTTCATTGTGGCTTTATATAAGTTATCGATCTAACAATGTAAATGATATAACTAAGAAACAAACTCAAGGTAAATAAAAGTGAAAAGGAGAAAGCAAAACGGGGTTAAATATGAGGGGCCTGTCATATACTTACTAGAATAGGGACCTGATGAAATCTTCTTTGACGCATTGTGGGTAGAAGAAAGAGAGAGAGAGAGAGAGAGAGAGAGAGAGAGAGAGGAGAGGCGTGCAATTGTGTGTTGTTCTCATTGTCCCACCATCTCCATCTCATCTCATCTCATCTTCCATTCTTCCTTCTTTTTCAACTCTCCAAAACCGCCAAACTTAGCCGTACCTTTTCTTTTTATTCCCTCTTATCGATTTTATACATTTTTTATTTTCCATTTTTATCGTGAGTTTTGTACGTACGTAATAGTTTTGAATATTTTGTCTTCTACATTTGTTAAACTTATCTTCCGTTTTTAAAAAGAAAAAAGTCTGATTGTCCTCCAAAATTGGATAGATCGTTGAAAATTGCGTGTAATCTGTAGTTGCGGCTGAACCAAAATAGTCAACGGTGTAACACGATCAATAACACATGTACGTTACTGATATATCAGTTAGTGCAGTAATTAAGTGCAGTCAAAATATTCAGTATGGTAAACTACTATATTTTCTACTAGTAAAATGAATAATTATTTTTGTCGGTTGTCTAATCTTTGATAATTGATTATCTATCAGTTTACTCTACTTAATAGTTTTACTTTACCCTATTGGTATGTTTCTCTACAGAGCTTGGGTATTCGTTACTTACTCATATTATATGTACATGTCTTATGTTCCTTTGGGGACATCCGATAAAATTGCTACTTACTCTTATTTCTTCCCTTAACATACTTGAGATTTTAATATTGTCGGTCTAAGTCTAAGATATCGGCTGCATAAATTTATATCTGAACAGTGCAGATATGTAACGTATCTTTTAATATTTTAAACCCATCAAAACAAATAAAGACGTTAAAGAAATAGTATGTGGTCCACTTCCTCCGGGCATTTAGCTTTGGTTTCATAGAATATACAACAAATAGCTTTGGTCCCCTACTTAGGAGAAATCAATATAAAACTTCTACATATATATGTAAAATGAAAATTATCATCAGATTTATAAAATCCCATATGCAGATATATTTCTTTCTAGTTCTCAAAATATCTGACTGAAATTACTTCACTCTAGGATTGGTTTGTAAAGATTTTACTGACTTTAAGTTAGCTGTATTATATTTGTCCCAAAAAAAAAAAATTAACTGTATTATATAATTGTTTAATGGGTCAATTAGCTCAGTAGCCAAAATAAAAAAATCATAGAAGTAAATAACACCATATATAGAAAAATTAGAGAATCAGGATAAGGGTTTAGCAAAATTACCACTTTAGTCTTTTGTGCAGTTGAGGGAGTGGTGGTTGTTGGTTGAAAGTGGTGGCCGGTGGCCGGAGAAGGTGGCCGGAGGTCGGAAGTCGGTGGCCGGAGGTTGGTGGCCGGAGGTTCGAGGTCGGTGGCCGGAGGTAGGAGATCGGTGGCCGGAGGTTGGCGGCGGAAGAGTTCGCCGGAGTTCGCCGGAGAACGCCGAAGGTCAGAGATTGCCGGAGGTCGGAGATATCCGGTGGCTGGCGGAGGCTGGCGGTGGCCGGCGGTGGCCGGCGGTGGCCGGAAGAACACTAAACCCTAGAAGATAGTACATTGGGAACCCAAAGGGTGGCCGGAGGTCGCCGGAGAGGATGGTCGGAGGTCACCGGAGAAGATGGCCGGAGGTCGCCGGAGAATGTAGCCGGCGGTTGCCGGAGGTCGCCGGAGAAGGTCGCCGGAGGTCGCCGGAGAAAGTGGCCGGAGGTAAGTTGTCGGTGGTGGTGTTAATGGTGGATGGAAGGGTAAAAAGTGTCATTAATACATAAAATACAGTCAATATAACCTTCTTATAGTTACAATGGCTATCCAATTAATTATAGTTTTTTTGTGTGTTATTGCTGCCAATTTCCCTTGTTTAATTACCAATTACGCTGTTTATATGAGAACGTTTCCCTTGTAATTCCTATCTCTCAGCAACTTTATTACTACATTAATCAAAACGAGGTCAAACACATAATACGTTAAATCACCATCATTAGCTTTTCTTGAGACGCTTGTAACAAATCAAGAGGTTACTTTGGTAGTTTAGCTGATTTTTGAAACGACATGTAAAAAGGTAAGAGACTGATTAGTTGAAGTTATCTTGCTTTATAGTAGTTTTTTTTCTCTTTTGGTCAAACGTTTTATAGTAGTTCTTAACCCTTAAAAATGTTGGTAGAAACATAAAGCCATTGAAACAAATATTTGAATAGCTATATATAGATATTATAGGGTCCATTTTTTTTTTAATCATCTCGATTGTTCCTTCGTATTTGTATATATTATGCAGAAGCTACACCATTGGTTTCAACTTTCAACATGACTTGCATCATTTAATGTGAATAACTATTAATCAAACAGTATCAAATACCCAAAGGATTCAGACTATTAAAAAAGAAACAACAAAACGGAGAAAATATTGGAGAAAAACATTTCATAAAGCGGTCTTTAATTTGCTAGGGAATGGATAAAATGTCAGAAATAGAAAATAATAAAAAGCAAAAGTAGCAACTTACCCTGAGTTTCATGAAGCTTCTCGCACCACTTTCCATAAATGACAAACTAGTTTTGTCGTCTTCTGAACATTTTATGAAGAAATTTGCATATTTTATCATTGTTAGGAACCCTCCACGAGTTACATTGCAGATTCCTCTCGTGCATTTCCTTTGTGCTCAAGAGATCAATATAATCCTATATATTTGTGTCTATGTCGTGTATTATATATATTTGTATTATTACCCACAGGTGATATATAATTTATTACTATGTCATCATCAATATTATCTGTTTTGTTTCTATGAACCTCTAAATGATCACATATTTATTTAGATGTAAAACTAAAATTCAACAGATAATTTCTCTTGCTATTTTGGAGTAAAGATTTCTACTAACTATCCTACTCCCTTTATAAAAAAAAAAGTGAAAGAGAGAAAAACTGCTAGTGGTGAAATCAATTATTTCAAAGAAAAATATACATTGTTTCGGATCTTTTTCTAAGCTAGGCAACGTCGCATCCATTGGAACTTTTTGTTTGTCTTCTGATACTTTAATCAAATAAATAAATATGGAGTATGTTTTATAGGGTTTAAATGGATTTTTGTAACACTTTTTTTTAGAGAGGTTTTGTAACATGGAAATTCATATTTTAAAAAGTTGAAATAACGAGTTTGGTGAGAAAGTTGTGGGATCGTATACGACTGTGACGTACCTAAACAAGCTGTAATGTTTGTTGAAAAAGCCAATTAATGTAATTAAGACTCTTGTTTGAAAGTTTGTTCGCAAAAAGAGACTAGGTTAAAACTAAAAATGTGTCACCTGTTAAATATACATTTGATTTTGCAATACAAAAGTTTCAATAATTTTTGGACGATTATTAATTCGGATTTTACCTTTCTATCTTGAGTAACCTAAAAACATGCTTATTTACATTTTTCACCCAACAAAAAATATATATGAAATAAATAAATAAAATATTTAGGTTAAATTGTAAAAGAGCATAAGAACTCAAAATTTTTCCTTCGAAGTTCAAACCATTGGTTAAAGAACTTCTGAATTGCAGACATCGATGAAAGAGGTTTTATCTATGTTGCAAATCGAATAATCAATCTTTCAGATTAATTTGGTGTACGGAGAAGAACGCAGTTTGATGCAGATCAAAATGAGCTCCTTTAATGCATGGTGAAGGATTAAAATAAATATGACTGAGAAAGCGGTAAAATGTTATCTTAAATTTATCATTCATTATTTCCAAACTAATGACGTGAATATGAAGATATCACACATGACACAACTTTGTGTTTGTGTCTTCATGGTATAAGAAATTGTTTGTTTTTCTGTAATGCTATGGATTTATTAAAGATCAAATCCATAATAAGAACTGATATTAGTAAATTAAGCGTTTTTGTCAATTTCATAAGTAAATTGTCTACTAATTTACTTTCTGAACTCAACATTATGAAACAAAATAATAATCGTAAATGAGTTTTGCTCTAGGGTGTAGGTACAATCAAAATGATAAAAGTGACAGGTCAATATTGTAATACGCAAATCAAATTAGTTAGGTGATGGAATACATACATTAGCATTATTGATATGTGAAGCTAGCCAATTAATAGAAACTCTTCTCTTGTTAATCTTTATATGAAAGGATTCTAATCAGTTAGAGGTCACTAGCTAGATAAGTGATTGTCATGTACATTTGAAATTTTAGACATCACAGTTCAGTTATTTATTCGGATAAAGAAGCCTCCTAATTAATGAAGTTTTGTTTGAAAAGGCCTCTTGAATGAGATAAAAAGGAGTTTATTTTTGCGACTGTAAATAAAGTTTCTGAATGATTAAACACAATACTAATTGGATGATTGAATTGTGTTGCTGATAGTAATTTAGAAATTCGTGATGTTATAGATAAAAGATTTGATGGAAAACGTCGGCAGTGTAACAATAATTTTGATGTTATTTTTTTATTACGATGCATATTTTTATGTATAATTCTGATACACCTGTTTTTTTTTTTGTTAGAATTGTTAATTAGAAAAAGACGAAGTAAGCAAGCGACCAACAACCTCTATTATTCGTGGGAAGGGATATGCCCCCCCACAACATGTGCTATATTAATGAATTAATAATAAAAAAATTAAACTAGTTTGACTTGATTAATTATTTATTTCGAAAATATACTTGAAAATACTACTACTAACTTGTAGTGAATTGAAGAGTTAGTTTAATATGATATTTAATGGGGTCGAGTTGCAGACGTACATGCAAAAAGGTGCCTCTAAATCGACCTGGAAAATCATGTCAGATTTGTCCTTCGGTCCTTTTTTAATTATGCAACAATGACATAACGACATAGATTAAGTGTGAGGAGTGGAGTGAAACACGAAGTCTAGTTTGTAACAAATCTTATTGTGTTTTTCTTCTTCTTCTTCTTAATTACAATGATATTTGAAAGCCAAGTTGTTTCGGTTATTATATAATACTCTTGTTATATATATATCAGTCACAAGACTTGACCTTAACTGAAGCTTTTACAGAACATGAATAGGAAGGAATACGAGAACCTATAACATAGATATGTTCTTAACTAAGTTAATTATATTGAGAGGAACTTTTTTCAGAGAGGGAATTATTGTCAAAATTTAAACTAATACTACTAATTTTGTGAGGTAATTTAAAAAAGAAAAAAAGAAACGTGTAAGCACCAATTATATTGTCCTGAAAGCACGTGACAGATATTTCATGATCCTATAATTTACAAATGATAATATATTAATTAAAATGACAATTGAGAAAAAAAAAACTTCAAATAAAATAGAAGAGGACCACGCACGTAACCATTATTTGCACGTCCCCTTAAATTTTTGTGGTAGTCGACTGGTAGCTTGGTAAGTTATATACACACACACATATTTCTTTTCACAAAAAACTGTTCATTAAACTCACAACTTAAGATGGTAATAACTAGGCAGAGAGATTTATATCATCAAATAAGAAAGCAACTTCTAATAAGCATGTATATATAGACCAAACTTTCTCTTATCTTTTTCATTTACTTAACCCAATACATTTATATAACTGCATCTCTTTTTATAAAATGGATCAAATGTTTCACACTCTTGTCAACTTTTCATTGAGGTAAACTATATGTTTGTCACATATCACTGCATGTTGAGCATTAACTAGTATCAAAGTATAAATAACTAAGATGGTTGTTCAATATCATAAAATGACATAAAGGAAAGAAGAGAGAAACATGACTAAAAAGTCAAGTCGATTTCAGAAATAAACCTTTAAGTCTTTATCCCTCCTCTCGATGATATAAAATGATTAGAAAAAGAAAAAGAGAGAATAAAAATGTAAATAAAAAGTCGAGAAAGAGGAAACATAAGGGATGGTATGAAGTAGAAGTGAAGATGCATGCGATGGTGTGTCGGAAAGGCAAAGCACATGCTCCACAACTTGAGCTTCTCACTTGCGTCAGGAGTAAGTATCCTCTGTACCTTCTTACTTTTGCTTAGTATGTACCACCTCACTTCTCACCCGTTGAATCATCCATTATATATTTCAGTTTTTTTTTTCTTCATTGCATTCTATTGTTGTTTTGTTTTCAGTTCCTGTCTCACAGATTCATTTACAAACTAAATATACTGTTTTTTTCTTTTCAAAGAAAGTGATATTTATGATTTTTTATCCGATTATAACTAACTTTAATTGTCAAAATTAAAGATTATCTTTTACGTTTATAGACAGCCGTGATTGTCAAAATCTACAATATTTACGTAATTATTATGTTTGCGTCACCAAATATATATAGATCTAAGTATTTTGTTATTTGTTTTAAATTTCTGTAAATTTAAGTTTATTAGTTTTCGTAGGCTCCTATTCAGAATAATTGATGAATTAATTTATAGCGTATATATCACTTTGACTTCAAATGTGTGATATACGTACTAACATCTTATATTCTCATGTTGACAAAAAAAAAAGTGCAAAAAAAAACATCTTATATTTCTATAGTTGTAAACTACTTCTATTCGTAAATTAATAAACACTTAATAATAGAAGTGAAAAGTGAAAACATCAAGAGAACATTTAATTGATTGACTGTATAAACGAGTACTTCTTATTTATGAAGTTTTCTGATATCTTACAGTTGAGATTTCCTGAAACAAAATCATATATTAATTACTTATAAAAATGGTCTGACACAACTTACATACAAAGTTAAATTCAGTAATCTGCAGATGGTTGAGAGAAAAGAATACAAAAGAAGAACTTAACTTGTCTACTAAAGAAATTAATGGCCGTGAGTGAAATTCTCAGCTTTAGAAGAACACTCAACAATACTTCGGAGCTGCAATTAAAGGCATACAAAATTGAATGGTCTAACAACACATTTATGAGAATTTAATCTCTTAGAAAGCAAAGAGGATTTAATCAATATAATTGCAAACCAACATGAGTCATGACAAAGGATTGTTTGACTCACGCAACCCACATATTTATGGCTGCTTGATAAGTAAGGTTTATCTGTTTTGACAGTGTATAGGATCTTGTTAATTAACAACGTTGTAGTTTTCTTTTTAAAACCGAGAAAGTATGGATTTTAATTATCTACACAATTACACCAATTAACTGATAAACTGTTTTATAAAAATGTAAAATCATCTTTTCTCCGAAGAAAATCGAATTTTCAAGGCCAGCAATGCTGAAATGACATCTCTTTACTTGTTGAACTGATAATAACATTTTTTTTTATCATTCTTATTTTTGTTAATATTCCAATAATTACATTTTCTTTTACATGATCAAATCTTTTTCAACTCTAAAAGGGTTACTTCACGGCATTTTGTGTGGCTTAATCTTTTTTTTAACTCCATAACTATAGAGAACACTCGTGGGATCCAATGCCTTTTTAGGACATGATTTAATCAGATGAGAGAAAGAAAAAAACAATATCTTCAAATGTATTATGTATACTTATACATATATGGGACTAATGCACTGCAACAAATATATATATATATATATATATATAAAGGGAAATTAAAATAATGATTGAAAGGAAATATCATCACGCAAAACCTTAAAAGTACTATCGGTATCGTGTCCTCCTCTCCTCATCAAATAGTTCCCACAGTTTTCACATCAAATTTAACCCATTTTCAATTTTATCTTTTTCACTTATACTCTCTGTCTCTCTATCTCTCCTCTCCTTCGTATAATACTATATTAGTACCATTACCCATCTCTCTTTCACCACCAAACCAACATCTGCAAATCCTCTCTCCCTCTCTCTCTCTCTCACTCCAAGAAAACACAAGAAAAATGTCAGTCAACCATACTTACCACAACACTCTCTCGTTGCAGCAGCAGCAGCAACATATGCACCACCAAAACGACGTCGCCGTAGCACAAAGAGAGTCTTTGTTCGAGAAATCACTCACGCCAAGCGACGTCGGGAAACTAAACCGCTTAGTCATACCAAAACAACACGCCGAGAAATACTTCCCTCTCAATAATAATGGCGGCGGAGGGGATGACGTGGCGACGACGGAGAAAGGGATGCTTCTTGGCTTCGAGGACGAGTCAGGCAAGTGTTGGAAATTCAGATACTCTTATTGGAACAGTAGCCAAAGCTACGTGTTGACCAAAGGGTGGAGCAGGTACGTCAAAGACAAACACCTCGACGCTGGAGACGTCGTGTTCTTTCAGCGACACCGTTTCGATGTCCATAGACTCTTCATTGGCTGGCGTAGACGCGGCGAAGCTTCGTCTCCACCCGCCGTCTCCGTCGTGTCTCAAGAAGCTTTGGTTAATACGACGGCGTATTGGAGCGGCTTGACCACACCTTATCGTCAAGTACACGCGTCGACTACATACCCTAATATTCACCACGAGTATTCACACTATGGTAAACTTCAAACTCTTTATTTCCTCTTTTGTTTTTTTTTTCTTCCTTTTCTTATCTATATGTCAGATTTATACTCCTTTCTGTAATATATATATTTTTCAAAAGGAGAGGTTTCGTATTTTCAAAATACATGGTATTTTTACAAGAACATTCATCAATTTTTTTTCCAATAACTCCTATATCAAGGTTATCAATAAAAAAAAACTCTTAAGTTATGATAATTTCTATTGAGCTCTTTGTTTTTGGTTTCCAAAACCAAAAAAAAAATAATGAGATTTTCAAAAGGTTAGGGCAAGAACTCAAATTAGCTAGTGGAATGTATTTCTTGCAAAGGAGTTATCTAAAACTATAGTATATGACAATTATTATAGTTGCGTGTGTATGTATACAAAATAACAACCTGAGATAAACATTTTGTTATATAGTATTATGTCCTTTTTTTCTTCTTCTTCTTGCAATTTAATTTTGGACCCGACAATTTCAATAATCTTCTCCAAGTTGTGTAACTAATTCGTTACATGCGCGTGAGGAGAACCGTCCAATCCACTTAGACTAACGTGCTCTTTATTTCTTCCTTTTTAATTCATTTTAAAAAAAAAACCATATAACTAAAAAGACGCGCACGTGTCGTGACGGTGCAAAAATTGTAGGCGCCGTCGCTGATCATCAGGCTCAGTCGACATCAACGGCGGTCGCAGGGAGCTCGAGGACGGTGAGGCTATTTGGCGTTAACCTAGAGTGTAATGTTGACGCTGTGGAGCCACCAGTTCGTACTACCGACGGCTATAATGGCCAACACATTTACTATTACTCAACTCCTCACCCCATGGTAAATATCACTTAAACTTACATTTTTTTTTTTTTTTGGTTATTAGATTCGAATTGCTTATGTCATAGTATATGCATGCTACTATCTAATAAAATATGATAAAGATTGAAATGGATAATAAACAGATGTCGTGGCTGTTTCTCGAGACGAGACAGATGAAATTACTAGTTTTAAAATAGACGTGAAAGAGATTTTTTTTTGGCTTAACTAATATAGTAAATAATATTAAAAGAGGAATCAGGGGAGAATAATACCTACACTTGACTGTAAAATCACATGGCCAATTTGGTTTTTTGTTGATTACTTTGATTTGTCTTTGTTTTATTTTGTCTCTGTAGGATGTATGTAGCCTCCTCCTCGCATTTAGTATCTAATTTCCTGTGAGAAAAAGTCTCTAGTTTAGTTTTACTATTCTTGTTTTGTTTGGCACCGTCAAGTTTTTGTTGATAGCCGAAAGCTTGACTAATATTTTGTTGGAAAGCAAAACTGACCAAAAAACATCACAAACTTATCAGTGACATAAGTCTTGACTAGATAACTACGTTTTGTAATGGTTGAAAATAATTTGAAATTCTTAGACTCATATATATATATTAAATACTTAGATATGAAAAAGACAATATATATATATATATATTCATATTTTCCTACAATTTTATGTAGAAAAGTTATTGATAAGAATAAAAAATAATAAACTTGCGTGTTGGGATTGTGAAACAGAATCTATCATTTGCTGGAGAAGCATTGGAGCAGGTAGGAGATGGACGAGGTTGATGACATCCAGAAAGAAGAAGTGACCAAAACTTTTTAGATTTTAACTTTAGATTATGGGCCCATACTTGGCCCAATTGGGATAGAGAAGAAACACCCAAAAAAAGGAGGAGAAATTAAAATATCAGTAGTTTCGTTATGTATTTACTATTTGACTAATTTGAAAACAAAAATAAAAAGAGGATTTTTTTTTTCTTCTTTTCTATATATATTATTAGTCAAAACGGAAAAACTATATATATGGAAAAAGATGTAAATTATTGGGTTTATTGTTTTAAAATATTTGAAGTTTTTTCTAGCACAAAAGTCATTATTTGAGGGCAGATACCCTTAATTGGTGAGCTAGGCTTAGGCTAAACCTCAAACACATGTATAGTATATGTATCTGACGATGAAAGATGAATTTGGAACTGTTGAGATTCATGGGAGGAGATTTCATGAAGAAAAAAAAGAGTGGGCCTGATTTATATATCAAATGATTAAAGAAATGAGCATAGCATGTGTGTGTAAAATTAAAATATAGGTTGTGTTACATCGCCTTTTCACTCTGGTCCAAAGCCAAAGCCAAAGGAAGGGACCATTTTTATTCCATGTTACACTCTTCTTTTGTTGTTTCTGCGTTGCAAAGAAAGTGTAAAAGGAATATGAATCATTTTTTTACAAGTATGAGTATGAGGACTAAAATGAGTTTAGGTCCCAATTTTTTTTCTATGCATTTGCGTTTGTGTTTATGTTTCTGCATATGAGTATTGGTGTGGTAACACAAACGAGCAAGCAAGCATAAAGACAAAGAAACAAAGTGTAGCAATTACCTTTGACCTTTGAAACATGTCCATGTAGAAAAGAGAAGATTTGATTACTTTTGACCTTGATAGTATCCAGTATCCACTTGTTATGTTTGTACACTTTGTTTGACGAGAGAGATACCTATACACTTGAAAAGGAAAATAAATATTATAATAATGATATAGTTATCTAGCTAAGTTCACGGACTCGTACATCAGTCAAAGTCATTCCACATCTTGTGAAGGTAAAATGTTTTCACAGACTAGTATCAACTCTTTTTATATCGATATCGCACTTTACTCTTTGTTTCCTCAATTTCCATAAATACTCATAAGTACAATAATTCACCAATCTTTGTTTTCAAAAAACTACTGAAACTGTAAAGCAAATTATAGCATGTGCTACTTGTGAGTGTGAGAGGTAATGGATACTCGACCATACCAGAAAAGTTCGGTCCAATTCTTTAAACTAATTATAATTATTCATTAACTTATATATGTGGGTTATATACTTTATTTTTTTTTAGTCAAATTTAACTCAAATCTTTCACTTGCTTTGTTTATCAGGACAACGAAAAAATAGAACGCGATAGGTGTAGAAAAGTTTAAAAAAATATTTTTCATCTGTAGATCATATCTTTTAAGTTAAGAATTATAATAATATCTTGAATAATATGATAATCGGAAGGAGCTGTCAAGTTAATTAAGGAAAGTGCGATTCCAAAGGCGATACTAGGGTTTTTTTCTGAGTCTCCCTCACGCTAGGGCTTGAGACGGCCACCGCCGGTGAGCTTCATGTCGGAGGTGGATCCCCCTCCCCCTCCAGGGGAAGAGTCTTCTTCGCAAAATAAGCAACAATCTTACGCAGCTGCAGTGACTAAGCGTCCATCGCTTAAGAAACATGACTATGATGTAAAATTGGTTGATGGTGTCCCAACGATTGTGGTTCCTGATGCGGTGCTTCAGGATTCGGTTCCTCTCTGGGATGATTTTTTGATGGGTAGGATTTCTTCCGCGGCTCCACATGTTGCAAAAATTCATGTCATTGTAAACAAGATCTGGCCTCTTGGTGATAAGACAGTCCGAATAGATGTTTATGAAAATTCTGATACCTCTGTTCGATTCCGTATTCGTGATGAGGTTACTCGGAAGAGAGTTTTACGACGGGGAATGTGGAATATAGCGGGAGTACCTATGATGCTAGCTAAATGGTCCCCCTTCCAGAGGATGCACAGCCTATTATTTCTTCGATGCCCTTGTGGGTTTCTCTGAAGAATGTTCCTCACTCTCTCTTCTCCTGGGAGGGTCTCGGCTTTCTGACAAGCCCAATAGGTAACCCTATTAGGTTGCACCCGGATACTGAACTTTGCAGTAGGTTCAGTGAGGCTAAGGTTTTTGTGGACGTCAAACTTACGCAAACCTTGCCTTCCACGTTTCGTTTTCAGTTGTCAAAAACAGAGGATGTCACTGTGGAGTTCAAGTACCATTGGCTCCCTCCGAAGTGCTCCCGATGTAATGGCTGGGGGCATGTTAGTGAGGACTGTCTGTCCGCTCCAGTGTTACCTCCTAAAGAGTCTGATGTCGTTATTGAAGAAGGGGAAATTGTTTCCCCTAAAAAGGTTACAGAGGAAGAGATTCCTCCTCCGGTCCCGCCTCAACAAACTGCAGCTACCGCTGCTGATGATGTAAGTAAGGAAATTCCTTCTCAAGTGGATGATGCTGCAGGTTGGTCGGTTGTCTCTCCAGGGAAGGGGTGTAAAAGTTCTGATAAAGCTCGTAGTCCGCCCGCTGTGGGACATACTGTCTCCGGCTCCTCTAGGTTCTCGGTTCTGGGGGATACAGAGGATGTTGGTGACTCGGAAATGGCTAAGTCGGATCAATTGCCTCCGACTGTTGTATCTGCAGAAACTGCAACCACGACTTCAGCTAATATAGATCTACCTAAGCAGACACTTGTCTCGGGGGTTCCTCTTCGAGCTTCTCTGCCACGGCAGACGAAACAGTTAATCAAGACTACTCGAGTCTTCTTCTCAGCAAGCCAAGGGGGCTCCTCTTGGTATCTCGAGCAAGAAGAACTCCCGAGCCCGTCATTAATGTCTGGATTTTTCTGGAACATGCGTGGTTTTAACAAATCTAAAAAACACTCTATTGTACGTGACTGGCTGCAAACAGAATCTCTGCAGTTTGGGTGTTTACTTGAAACGCGTGTCCAGGAAGCTAAGGCCCCCAGGATCATTTCTTCAGTGTTCCGTGGTTGGTCTTCGATTACTAACTATGAGTTCAATGATCTCGGTCGAATTTGGGTGGTATGGAAGGAAGATGTGCGTGTAACGCCGGTTTTTAAGAGTGGTCAGGTCATAACCTGTTCAGTTCTTTTGCCTGGTAACACAATGGAATTCTTTGTCTCATTTGTTTATGCATACAATTTGGCTGAGGAAAGAAAGGAGCTTTGGGAGGATCTTAAGTCTCATTTTGACTCCCCACTTTTTGCTAATCAGCCTTGGGTGATAATGGGAGATTTTAACGAAATACTTGATGGTGCTGAGCACTCTAACTATGATGACAATCCCTTTGTCACTAGTGGAATGCGTGACTTTCAGGATGTGATACGACATTGTTCGTTAACAGATATGCATTCCCATGGTCCTCTGTTTACCTGGGAGAACAAGCGAGATGAAGGTTTAATTTGCAAGAAGTTAGACCGTATTCTGGTTAATGAGGGTTGGAGTCGTCGCTTTGTTGACGCTTATGGTGTTTTGAAGCTGGTGGTTGCTCGACCACCTCCGTTGTCGCTCTCTGTAGGGAACCAAGTTTGCAAGCCTAGGGGGCCATTCAAATTTACGAATGCTATCATGTCTTGTCCAGAGTTTCTTACCACCGTGCAAGCTTTTGGGATACTTCGGAGACCCTCTATCACTCAACCTCTGCTATGTTCCGTTTTACAAAAGCTTAAAGCTCTAAAACCTCTATTACGGTCCTTAAGTCGTCAAAAGCTTAGTAAACTCTCAGAGCAGGTGGAGGTTGCTCACAAGGATCTTTGTCAGAAACAACTTTCAACTCTCACCAATCCCTCGTCGGCTGCAGAGGAGGCTGAGGATCAGGCTTTCCAGCGGTGGGATCATTTATCTGATTTGGAGGAATGTTTTTTGAAACAACAGTCCAAGTTACACTGGCTATTGGTGGGTGACAAGAACAACACGTTTTTTCACAAAGCGGTCAAGTCTCGGCAAGCTCATAATGCCATTCGGGAGATTCTCTGCCCGGACGGTTCCACTGTAAAAACTCATCCGGAGATTAAAGTGGAGGCAGTAAGATTCTTTAAGGAGTTCCTAGCTTTTGAGCCAGATAACTATGTGGGGATGAGTGTTTCTCAGTTAGAGGAGTTAGTGTCATTTCGTGTCTCTTCTCCTCAACAAGAAGGTTTACTGAAGTTGGTTTCTGATGAAGAGATTCGACAAACGCTATTTACGATGCCGGTTGGTAAGTCTCCTGGTCCGGATGGTTATACTGTCGAGTTTTTCAAGCAAGCCTGGTCAATCATAGGACGAGACTTTGTTGTTGCGGTTCAGTCTTTTTTCCTTAAAGGCTTCCTTCCCAAAGGTGTAAACTCGACAATTTTAGCTCTTATCCCAAAAACTGACTCTAAGGAGATGAAGGATTACCGTCCTATTTCTTGCTGCAATGTGTTGTATAAGGTAGTCTCCAAGATTATTGCTAATCGTTTGAAGGTTATCTTGCCTTCATTCATTGCTCCCAATCAGTCAGCTTTCATCAAGGATAGGCTAATGATGGAAAACCTGTTGCTCGCTTCAGAATTAGTGAAAGATTATCACAAGGAATCCATCTCTCCTCGGTGTATGATGAAGATTGATATCTCCAAGGCATTTGATTCAGTGCAATGGCCTTTTCTTCTCAATATCCTCAAAGCTATTAATGTTCCTGCAGATTTTATTCACTGGATAGAGCTCTGCATTTGCTCTGCTTCTTTCTCTGTGCAAGTCAATGGGGAGTTAGCGGGTTATTTTCAGAGTAAAAGAGGATTGCGGCAAGGTTGCTCTTTATCTCCTTATCTTTTCGTCATTTGTATGAATGTGTTGTCCCTAATGCTGGATAAGGCTGCTACTGATCATTGCATTGGTTACCATCCTCGCTGCAAAACAATGAGCCTCACGCACCTCTGCTTTGCTGATGATATTCTCATCTTTACTGATGGGAGTTCACACTCAATTGCAGAGACTCTAGTAGTATTTGATCGGTTTGCCTCTGTCTCGGGCCTCCGTATAAGCCTAGAGAAGTCCACGTTGTTCATGGCTGGTTTTTCACTGCAACAACGGCAAGACATCCTCCAACACTTCCAGTTTTCTGTGGGCTCCCTCCCTGTACGGTACCTGGGACTACCTCTTCTCACTCACTCTATGACACATGCTGACTATCTTCCTCTACTTGAGCGTATTCGTAGCCGCATCTCCTGCTGGACTGGCCGGTTTTTGTCTTTCGCAGGCAGGCTTCAGTTGATTAAATCGGTGTTATCTAGCCTAACCAACTTTTGGTTCTCTGCTTTTCGTTTGCCAAAGCGATGCCTTCAGGAGATTGATAGTCTTTTCTCGGCTTTCTTGTGGTCTGGTCCGGACCTAAATACACACAAGGCCAAACTCTCTTGGTTTGACGTGTGTAAGCCAAAGCATGAGGGAGGACTGGGGTTGCGTCGGTTGCAAGATACGAACACGGTGTGTATTTTGAAGCTCATTTGGCGACTAGTGTCTGCTAGTACCTCTCTTTGGGTCAACTGGGTTCGAAGAAATTTGATCCGCTCTGGTTCATTTTGGTCTGTCAACGAGAGGAGTGTTGGTGGATCATGGATGTGGAGGAAGATCCCGAAATACCGTGACCTAGCTGCGAACTTACATAAAAAGGAGATATCTTCGGGTACTGAAACTTCATTCTGGTTTGATGTTTGGAGCCCTATTGGTCTGTTGTTTGCTCATCTTGGGAACAGGGGTACTATTGACATGGGGATCCCACAGCAGAGCACTGTGGCAGAGGCTCTCTCGCATCGAAGACGACGGCATCGTGTTGATATTCTGAACCAGATTGAGGATGCTCTTGACTCTATCCGTCATTTAGTGGCAACTTCATGGTAGTGATCGTTCACTCGGAAACAGAAGAATGGTTCTTTTAAGGCAAAATTCACTTATGGTACTTGGTGTTTGATAAGGCAACCAAACGCTCCCTGTGACTAGTCTGCAGGCGTTTGGTTCACTCATTCAACACCTAAGTTCGCCTTTATAGCTTGGCTTGCTCACCATAATCGGCTCTCTACTGGTGACAAGTTGGTTCAGTGGAATGCGGCTGCAAATGGGGATTGTGTTCTCTGTCGGGGTCATGGGGAAACAAGGGAGCATCTTTTTTTCTCCTGCTCCTACTCCTCGAGCGTGTGGTCTACTCTTGTTCAGAATTTGCTGGGAGCTCGGTTCACCACGTCTTGGGCGTCTTTGGCTTCTCTGCTTGTGGACTCTTCTACTCCTCGTCTACCCCTCTTTGTTCTGCGGTATGTCTTCCAATCCACTATACACAGCTTATGGCGAGAACGTAATGCCCGAAGGCATGGTGAAGCTCCAACTTCGTCATCCACCCTTTGTCGCTTCATTGACAAGCAAGTCCGTAATCGCTTGCTGACATTGACATCCACCCCTGGCTATGAGAGTGGACTTCAACTCTGGTTCCAAAGTCATCCTCTATCAACCATTTCAGTCTCTTAAACCATTTCTATTGTTAAACTGTTGTTCTAAGATGTAAAACCAACTTTTGGACCACTGTTTTTTTTGGTGAATATAATTTAACATTCATACAAAAAAAAAAATATGATAATCGTCTCGATCTTATAAAATGTGAAAACGAACATGGGAGGAAACTTCTATTGGTTTATACGTTAATTAATTTTTGTGGGATGCATTCTATTAATATTTTTGTCTGTCACATGGATGAATTGATGATGGATCTATTAATAATTTAATTATGAATTTATTGCCTACCGAAACATATTTATTAATACTTTTTTCTCTCGCAAAAGAAGATCGCATATTTCACATTTTCACGTCTCTTTCTTTACAACAGAGAAAGAAAGAGAGAGAGAGAGATTGCATCTTATGCGGCGACATGGATCATCATCATCATCATCAAGAAACGAATCCTCTGAAGGAGCTTGTCTCTCTATCTTCGTCTCCTTTCTTCTCAACCTTGAAGATCAAGAAACCTATATTTGTTGGGATCTCTCTTCTCATCAGTTTCCTAATATTCTCTGTCGTCGTCGTCGACCTTGCCGGCTTTGAGCCTTATCAATGTATTGGATTCTTGTATTCATCGCGAACCCTAACGAAGGAACGAGGAAACGAGCACGTATGCGACTATTCATACGGAAGATGGGTTCCTGGACGCCGTGATGTGGACGAAACCTTTTATGGAGAAGAGTGTCGGTTTCTAGATCCTGGTTTCCGTTGTCTGAATAATGGAAGAAAAGATTCTGGTTTTCGAGAATGGCGATGGCAACCACATGGCTGCGACCTTCCACGGTAGTAACTTTATGCTTATGTAATTTTGCTTGGACCTTAAGGTATTGGTTGATTTTGGTAATGAGTTAAACAAACAATCTAGGGCTTATTAGGGTTACAAGCAATTCATTGATTCACTAGAGTTTTAGAGTTATTGCAATCAGTGCTGCTAACATCCCACTTTCATTTTAGTAATTTTAAATTGCCCACTTTAATTTTAGTTGGTTTTGTGGGGTTGAAACTTTAAACCTTTAGTTATGAATCTTGCGCCAAGCAAATTCAAAATTTTAACTTTATTTGTCAACAACTAACGTGACTTTGTTTACTTGTGTGACAACAATAATAGATTTAATGCAAGTGATTTTCTGGAGAGGAGTCGGAATGGGAGGATTGTGTTCGTTGGAGATTCTATTGGAAGAAACCAATGGGAATCTCTTCTGTGTATGTTGTCACAAGCAGTGTCTAATAAATCTGAGATATATGAAGTATACGGGAACCCTATAAGCAAGCATAAAGGTTTCCTTTCAATGCGATTTCCGCAACAAAACCTAACCGTTGAATATCACAGAACACCATTTCTAGTCGTGGTTGGTCGGCCACCTGAAAACTCACCGGTAGATGTCAAAATGACGGTTAGAGTCGATGAGTTTAACTGGCAGTCAAAAAAATGGGTGGGGTCTGATGTTCTAGTCTTCAATACAGGACATTGGTGGAACGAAGACAAGACCTTTAACGCGTAAAAACTTGTGCAAATTCAACATTCTGGGAACAAGAAAAATGTGGTTGACGAGTCTTACCGGGTTACTTTTGTTGTTGTTGTAGGGGTTGCTATTTTCAGGAGGGAGGGAAATTGAACAAGGCGATGGGAGTAATGGAGGGATTTGGGAAGTCTTTAAAGACATGGAAGTCATGGGTTTTAGAGAGACTAGATTCTGAGAGTAGTTATGTCTTCTTCAGAAGCTTCTCTCCTGTACATTACAGGTCTGTTTCAGAACTAATCAAAGAGGGACGAATCAGACGAAAGTCATTAGAAATTTGACCAGGTTTGAGCTTTTTGGGTGTTCGCAGGAACGGGACATGGAACTTGGGTGGTTTGTGTGATGCAGAGACAGAGCCAGAGACTAATATGAAGAAAATGGAACCTGATCCTATCCACAACAATTATATTTCTCAAGTAATCCAAGACATGAGATATGAACATAGTAAGGTTAAGTTTCTGAACATTACATATCTAACTGAGTTCAGGAAGGATGCTCATCCTTCGCGGTATCGAGAACCGGGAACTCCTGAAGATGCTCCTCAAGACTGCAGTCACTGGTGCTTACCCGGTGTACCTGACACTTGGAATGAGATTCTCTATGCTCAGCTATTGGCAATGAATTACCGTACAAAATGAAAAGAGGTATAAGTATATATCGCTTCCTTCTAGTCATAATGCTATTTCCTCGACTTCGGTCTCACTTTCATTTGTTTGCAGTTCCTTGATTTTCTCAAGCTGTCTCAATAAGTTCAACCTTTCGGACCCGTATGTGGATGGAATCTGAATGAAGGATATTATCAAAAGTTAGTCAAGGAGAAGGTTTTGAATTCCGATGTATCTATGTATAGAGAAGGCATGCGTACCAGGCCTGGCACATATCTCTGAATTCCAGCCAGCATGGCTGCGTGACCAACCGCTGTGACCTGTTCAGAATAGCTTACCCATTATATTAGTCCCATAGACTAGAAAATGAGACATGTTAACACTGCAGAGGTTGTGACACAGGTTTGTAGAAAGCAACTATCTAAAGATGTAGCTTAGAATATTTCAGTGAAAGTGTATAACATGATCAAAATTACAAAAAGGTGAACATAAACTTCTCTGGAAAGGTTATTTTTGACTTACAGGAAGAAGCATTAGAATACCGATGGGAATAACTGATGCCAAGTCAGTCATGGTTCTGCGCAGGGCTCTCTTTTCTTTTCCTGTTAATTCATCACCAATCAGAGACCTCCGAAGTAGCTGCACAGCAGCTGCTGAATCGATAGCAAGAAGTTGAGTACCTTGCCACACGTCCTGTAAATGTAAAAAAATTAACAAAGCTGACAGAGGAAAACACGCCATATAGTTTTAGTCTCTAGAAGAGATATTGGTACCGTGGTGGTTTCTCTTAGCTTTTGAAGAGTTTTCTCAATCATGTTTTCCTTCTTTGGAGTCTGAACCAACTGAACATTTTCCGTTCTACTGCTTGGTTGAGGAGTATCCTCAGAGATTCTTTCCTGTAAAATATGAACACTTGGTGACACAAAAAACGCAAGACCCAACATTTTGGATTACTCGTCATCTTCTACCATGTTGAGAAGTTTAATCATGAACATAACAGAGCTAAAAGCACAACACAGAATTAGGCTAGGATGTCATTATTCATCATACATGGTTTGACTTAATAAAATGATGGTTAATCTAACTGACACGCTCTGTTTGGTAAATATGTCATCAAATAAGTGCATTATTGAAACTAGCAATTTGACAGTTAAAGAAATTTTGCTGCAGTTACTAACCTCATCATATACTGACTGATCAGTGCTTCTTTTGACCCGGTTTTCCAGTTCTATCAGCTCGTTCCTTAGAATATCGAATCGGCTGATCTCATTTGGTTCTGAGTCTATGCTAAGTAAGTTTCCACTGGATTTCCCAATAGATTCATCTCCCTGCATATGCAAAAAGAATGGCTGAAACCTTTATCCATGGTGGACTGGAAATGGCTGGATTTTAAATGCATCATCTTCATACTAAATGAAAACGAAATACACCAAGTAACTGACTGAACAAACACAGAGTACTACGCAGAAGAGTCATCAGAAAATTTCAGGATACTACATATGCAAAGCCCGTTGCCAGAACACTTTAGATAACATTATCAAAAAATGGAGCTTACCGATAACACAGGATCAGGCTTCTTAAATGGAGGCCGTACAAAGAATCCCCAGAATCCACGACTCATACTAATGCAGAGTAAAACAACAAATACGTCATTGTGACCAGAGTGTAACAAAAAAGTATTCACGCTTATATTAGCTCAAACTAACACTGTAGGTGCGAAAAGGAATAATAATAAACAATAGGTAGCGTACCTTTTGCCTTGTTCATCAGAACTAATTGCGTTCTTTGTGTCTTTCCCTTTAAAATACCGTTTTTGTACCACGTAGGATTCCTGAGAATCATTTTTATCTCCTCCCTGAGTTCACCATATGAGGTTTTAGTCTCCCACACAAATTAAAAACACAACATGCACATTTAATTGTTTCTTTCTTATCCTATAGTGAGACTGATGCTGCACCGCATAAAGAGGGATACAATTGGTTTGTTTTGGTATAATCACTAGCAGGATCAAAACAAAAAGTGACAATGAAAAGCAAGAACCTGTTGCAAGGAAGCTGCTTTGGCTCTAAAAGTTGCCTCCAGAAATTCAGCCTCTTTCTTAAGCTTCCGTATTTTTTCTAGGTCAGAGCATGCGGCTTTTATTTGTTCCTTCCCAGACGATGAGTTCGAAACATGCAACTCCTGTAGCAGGTTTTCCAGTCTCACGAGGGCTTCATCTACACTTTCTAGGGCCTGGGGACTATGTACTGTTAGTATATAATGTCTTCAATATGATAACAATCTTAACAGGAACCGGATCCAAGTAGTGTACGAAGTACACTAACCTTGTCAAATGAGTTCGACTCTCTAACAATTGATGATGCATTCCTGTCAAAAATAGGTTTTTGTTACTTCCATCCAGCATCACACATTATCCAAATGCAGACAGTCTGCTAGACTGATAGTAACTGATAAAGGCAGACTACAGAATCATGAATGTGACAAATGCAAATTTAATGGAGGTGGCCTTCAAGGATGCTTCCCTTACAGTTTGTTGTAACTACGACATAATTGTAATTTTCCAAGACATATGCTTTGAATTTTGCTTGAAATTTATGTTTCTCACAGGTACACTCTCAATTAATAGAGTATACCAATCAAGCAGGAAAGAGATTTTCCAAATGCAGGCATATATGTATAGATTAAAGAGAGGGAGTTTCCGTTATCTTACTTGAACATCCCCAGTTCTTCTTTACACCGAACCAAAGTCTTGTGCCTGAACATTAAGAAAGACAGTCAGCATGATAACTATTTACTTCCTTTATTGTCCAAATACTGAGTAGACAATATGTCTAATACCCCTTGGATAAGAATTTAGCTGCCTTGACATTAGAAGGATTCTCTGGCCATTTACTGTACTTAATGAAGCTTTGTAGCCAATAAGAGCAAACATCCAAAAGTTCGGGAATAACTTCATAATTAGGTGGCCCTTCTGGTTTGCTCTTATGCCCATGTGATTGTTTTGGAGGCTGTGTGCTAGTATTGTATGGATAGAAAGGAATCCAGTCTAGTTCTTCGCAAACAAGCTACACAATAAATTTCCATGAAAAGATATCAACACAGTCCTTAGAAATTTTCTACCAATGATTTGATTAATGTCTAGTCTACCTCGACATATAGCTGGTATGAACTGATGGCTGAAAGTTGAGGATAGTACAGGACGCTGCCCCCAATAAGATGCCTGAATGAAATAGTTCATGCGTATAGGTAAGAGTGTGATAAGCAAACACAAAGTTACAAAAGTGTATGGGAGTGGAAATAGGCTGAAACAGTGAAAATTACCTAACAAGGTCCTCCAAAGGATTCTCCAAGGAATCAAAACCATTTGCAGCTAAAAGAGACTGTGTGCTCCTGCCTAAAGCAATGAAGAATCCAAAAATTGCTAAATCTCTCTCCAAAACCTGCAAGGCACCAACAGGTTCCAATTAACTTCAGAAAATTTATATACAAGTAAACTGCCATAAATCTTATAGGATAATACAACCCAGATAAACTTGGAATCACTGTTTTTTTGCCAAAAAGGAACTCTGAAAACTAAAGTCTATCAATATTTGTTTTTGGGAAGATTCCTTAAATTTCTAAACTGTTTGTGCCACTTCCTCATGTTTGAATGGCACTTACAAGGAGAGTGAGTACTCTAGAAAAGCTATTATGCTCATATTCATTCATATTCAGACATCAAAAAGAACTCATATGACCACTGGCACAGAAAGCCTAAAGCTTCTTAGATGTATCCTCTGGACGGTTCTAATCCTTACCTCTATACTCTCAGATGTTGTTAACTTTGACCATATTTTCTCTCGATCTATAGCTCGCTGCAGTTGTTTCTGTATAAGATCGACCCAGAAAACAACTTCATCTGTAGCAATGTCACCATTTACTCTGCACCCTGCTGCGCGAGGACCAAAATGAGTAAGAAATTCTCTTTGTAGGCCTATGCTTTTGATTGAATGATACGCTTGGGTAAGTGGAACGAAGTCTACAAGTTTTTCCATCAATCTTCCAGTTGTATCTGGAATCACAGAGAAGAAGGGTGGGCAGGAAAATTTTGCCGGGCCAACTTTCGTTAGTGCTGCAATGCAATTGAGCACAAGCATGAGAAGTGACACCTCAACCTCATTACTTGCAGCTGTGGACTTCCCTTTTGCATAGCTGGAATGAACCATAAAGAATTGTTACTTCATCAAAACCTCACAGTCAAACTAGTGTTTTACAGTACTTAAGGTGAGATTCGAATGCTTTAAACCAAAAAAGAAGGACATTTGAAAGAGAAAACATACACAGAAGTGGCAGCAACAAATCGTTGGTCTCCCTCTATATAATTCACAAAAGATGTCACTGTGGAAGGAATTTGCTCGGACCAAAACGATTCATAGGCTTTAGGATGTTTCGAAGATAGATTTTCTCGCATCATATTCTCAAGGGGAGCAGCTTGGCGTGATAAGCTGTTAAATGCCAAAAATTTCACAAAATAAAAAACATAGAATAACTCAAAGGTTGGGTTATAGCACGACCAGTTCCAGAAAGATATCTAACATTGATGAAGAAAGATTCCTCAGAAGAATATGCGGGAAATGTACCACAAAGTAACACAACTGGAAATCTCAAACAATCTTTGCAAAGGCTAGAAAGTTTGTGTTCACTAGTTAACATAGCCATCCTGAGATTCATTAGGCATAGCTTAGCCAACTTAGACATTGCATGAATAGATTAACTATTTCAGATAACTATCTATCAATTAAGTAAAAGAAATCTAATCTCTCGACAAGGAAGTAGCTGACAACTGTTATGAAGCAAAAAACGTATTAACAAGTTGTTCTCATGTCAAATGCCACAGATTCAATAATTAACTTGTGTAGTAGTACCTCCTTTGAACAAAGACGTTAATATCCTCATCTCTGTAATTTCCTCTAGATGAAATCTCAATTACTGCTTGTAGTAAGGAGTACAGAGAAGCCTGTAAAACATGAAATTGAATTGAGAATATGGAGACAAAAAACATTGACAAGAAAACACTTCGTTTAACAAGCCTAAAGATGATTGAAACTAAAAAAGACAAGTACAAACCTGATAGGAAAGGTTCTTCACCCAAGCATTTTTATCAGCACCAAGCCAAGTCACAGAAAACCAAGAAAACCTAGACGGCGAAATCTTTTCTATAACAGCCAACTCAATAGTTCTAGCAGCATCGTGCAAAGACTGAATGAGTCCATCACAACTGTTTTCATATTCTACTGCTCCAGTGAAACTTGTCCTCACCTCCACAGAATTACTCCCAGATCTTGGCTGTGGACTTCCATTAATAGCCACTCCATCTTCAGCAGATGCCAAGACCATCCTCTGTGATCTCTTCCGACCTTTGCTCTTTTCCAAATAACCATATCTTACAAACAAATGACTCCTACTATGATTCCTCCAGCAATTCGATAAGTACTCCAAGTGTACAGTCTTTTTACAGGATATGAAAGTTACAATAGACATCCTCCGTTGACATTGATTTGAAGAGCTACAGATAAAGAGAGATTCAGTATTAAGCACAAAAACCCCCAAATTAAATTCTCACTAGTAAATAAATCGCAAAAGGATCACAAAATCGAAGGTTACCTTGAGGATACAAGACCAGGTCTCTGTAGTCTAACTGCCATCTAACATCAATATTTTTAATCACGATTTTGGTTTGGTGAAGAAGATGATTGACGAGAATGAAGAAGACGAAGTAGAAGAAAAGGTGACGTGGCATCAGGAAGGCTCGTTTTATCCTTAAACCCAAAAAAAGTATATACCCAAAGATACTTCCGTGAAGGTCCAATTAAATAACGCCACGTATGGTATTTTCTTACTACGCACCGTAGCATTAACAAGAGACGACGGCGACAGACAAACAAAAGAAGCTGAAATGTAAGAAAAAAGCAGAGGAGAGTTAGAAGAATCAATCACAGTTTCATCAACAATGGCGGATCATCATCATCAACAACATAGACCGAATCGTCTATCAGTACCAACACCAACAATGGGAAGAACTTATCCTTCTTTCCCTTACACTCCAACTCCAACACCTTCAAAGACCCGTCTCTCTTCTTCCTCCTTCAGCTCCAGATCGATCTATAGCAGTAGCAATAACAATACAAGATCATCACTTTCGTTTCTATTTCTCATCCTCTTCTCTCTTAGATCTCTCTACTCTCTTTTACCTTTCCTTCGTTCTTCTCCTTCTTTCTCTCTTTTCCCTTTCTCCTTCCTCGTCTCTCTTCTCTCTTTCCTTTTCTCTCTTTCTTTCTCTTTCTTCTCTCCTCCTTCAAAGAAAGACCCTTTCTTTCCCCGCCATCAAAATCGTTCCTTTCTCTTAATTTCATCTCTTTCTTCCTCTCAATTCAGACTCTTACTCGCTAAATCGTTTCTTCTTGCTTTCGTCTTTCTCCTTCGTTTTCAAGCTCTTCGTTACTGTAGTGCTGCTGCTATGATCTTAGCTGAACTCTCAGGTACTGTCTCAGCTAGAGCTTTATCTTGTGACGATGGTGGAATTGGAGCTCGTTCGTCTAAGGTTCGTGGGTTTTGCGTTTTGTTTTCCGGCTTGTTGTTGTTATCAATCAGCTGGGATCGTGTTGATTGCTTCCCGTTTTCATCGTCTGTTCAAAGTTGGGGTTTTTGGATTTACCCTAAAGAGAATTGCTTGAGGATTTGGCCTTTGTTGCTTCCTTTTCTTTCTGGGTTCTTGGCTTGTTATGAGAAAGTTTCAACGAATTGGGTTGAGATCAAGCAACTAGATCAGAAACGAGTTCGGTTACTGTCTTTGTTTCTAACCACTCTCTTGTTGTTCCCACTTGCTATTTGGAGTTTCTTCTTCTCTGTTAGTGGTGATGATGGTGTCTCTATTGGGAATTTAGGTTGGCCTTTAGCTAACACTGTTGTATTTGGAGTGTTGTTGAGTGAGAGTTATAATGATGATAAGTTTTCGAGCTTGAAGAAGAAGGATTCAGAAAGGGAGTTTCTTGTTACGTTTCTATGCACTATTGTGTTGGAGCTTTTCTATTTCCCTGAGTTATCTCTTTGGGGGTTGTTGTTGTGTGGTTTGTTGCTTTATGTTGCTGTTAGAGAGTTGGACTCTGTGAATCCAGAGTATCAAGAGATTGGGTTGGAATCACCTGAGTCTTTTTCCACTACGTTTATGAAGCCTATACGTCACATTTTGAGTGAGAAGAAATCGAGGAAGATTGCGTTGTTTCTTTTGATTAATACGGCGTATATGGTTGTTGAGTTTGTGGCGGGGTTTATGAGTAACAGTCTTGGATTGATCTCAGACGCTTGTCATATGTTGTTTGATTGTGCTGCTTTGGCTATTGGGCTGTATGCGTCTTATATCTCTCGTCTTCCTGCAAACCATCAGTACAACTATGGCCGAGGTAGATTTGAAGTGCTTTCTGGTTATGTTAATGCGGTTTTACTTGTTCTTGTTGGGGCTTTGATTGTGCTTGAGTCGATTGAGAGAATCTTGGATCCTCAGGAGATTTCTACAAATAGTCTTTTGGTTGTTTCTGTTGGAGGGCTTCTCGTGAATGTTGTCGGGTTGATATTTTTCCACGAGGAACATCATCATGCTCATGGTGGATCTGGTTGTGCACATTCTCACTCACACCAATCCCATAGCCATAAACATGAGGAGCATCATGAGCACGACCATCATCCTCAGCAGCATTCCCATAGCCATAATCATGAGGAGCATCATGAGCACGGCCATCACCATCAGCATTCTCATAGCCATAAACATGAAGAGCATCATGAACACGACCATCATCATCAGCATTCTGATAGCCATAAACTTGAGGAACATCATGAGAGTGACCATCATCATCATTCCCATAGCCATAAACACGAGGAGTGCAACCACAGTCACGACCATGAGCATCATTCTGATCACAAACCTGGGAAAGGTGAAAAGACAGAGCATCGCCACATTGACCACAACATGGAAGGAATCTTTCTTCATGTTTTGGCAGACACAATGGGGAGTGTTGGAGTTGTGATATCGACACTCTTGATCAAGTACAAGGGCTGGTTAGTTGCTGATCCAGCCAGCTCAATCTTCATTTCCATCCTCATCATCGCTTCAGTCATTCCATTGCTCCGAAACTCTGCAGAGATTCTACTGCAAAGAGTCCCTAGAGCTCATAGGCATAACCTGAAAGAAGCTATGAGGAACATACTTAAGACTAAAGGTGTTTGCAATATTCAGAGGCTGCATGTATGGAGTTTCACGAACGCAGACGTCGTGGCGACCCTCCATCTCCTTGTATCAGCGGATTCAGACAAGACAAATACTAAGTTACATGTCTCACGTTTGTTAGAAGATGCAGGAGTAAAGGATTTGACGCTACAGGTGGAATCTGTTAGTTCTTAGCAATTGATACGGGAGACACGAATTAATCGTGCTTGCTGGTGTGTCTAGTTCTACTTTGTGTTATAGGCCTTTTTGATCATTACTAAGAAACTGAAATGAAAATTTCAATTTTGTATTAAAGAAAAAACAATCACACTTCCATTTTTCCTTTTAAAAAGATTAATACAACACAACACAAGGCATGATGAGTAATTTACACAAAAGATTTCAATTTTACAATAATGATGAACAGACATGTACTGTATATAGGTTCTTGATTAGTGTCTTTTCAGAGCGACGCCGGAGATGACAACGAGAATGATGAAGAAGACTACGGAGACAAAGGCGGAGACAACAGCTCCGCTGGATTTCTGACAGAAGTCTCCAAACTGTTGGCAAATGGGGAGCCAGTTCGTGTTCTGGTTTCCACTGTGTGCTAGATACGATATTGCTGCCGCAGATGAAGCAGCCGCCATGTTCAACGCCAGAACCCCCTGTTGTCCCCAACACAATTTTTATTATTTTACATTTTTACTATACCAAAGTTTTAGTAAAGTTATCACTACTTGAAAGAAAGAGAACGTAATGTAATTTGAAGAGTTTTGAGTATATACAGTGTCAAGAACAAGCAAGAGGAGTCTTGGGGCAGTGGCAAGAGGGCGAAGGATTGTAACGACGGATATTGGAAGAGACAGAACGAGATATCCTCCTACTAAGGCCATGGCAATGACAAAGAACCTGAAGGAAAATTATGACCTAATTAGGTGACTTGTTTCACAAGAAAAGGAAAGAATTTATATGATTGATCAAACATTTATAAATCGTACTGGAAAGTTGGTAGGTCGTCGTAACTAGCTTCGAACTGTAAGAATTGTGTGAAGAATGGAAGAGTCTCGTCGCTTGTTCCCATAGTCGCAGCAGCGGCTAGAGCTGCAACAATGGCAGCTAAACGGAGGACGAAGTCGAAGATGGCAAGACCTCTCTTGTATCCACCCGAGCCAGTAGCAGTGTGGTCTCTAGCAACACCGATTAGAGGAGCTTTGCCTTTCATGGCTGAGCTGGATTCTGCAGGGACATCTATGATAGTAGCTTCATGCTTCATATCTCTTAATTTGTTTCCTGCTACTTAATCTTGTGTTGCTTTGAAAGTGGAATATCAGTAAAAGTTCGATGCTTTGGTGGTGAATGAGCAAAAGGAATTAGGCATTGGGTTTTATAAGGTCTTTAGGGCTTCGGTGGAATCAATGGAGCAGTAGGAAATGGGGAATTGAAGAGTAGTTGCTTGCCTTTTTACTCTCTCCACAATAATTAATTAAAGAGATATGGAGTTGGCAACATAATACAAGTCAAAAGTCTAGATTAAACTAAAATATTTAGTGTTTGACTGTTTTCATAATTGAAAAGTCTTTCACTGGGACCTCACATCTTTCATTTCCCTAACCAATAGGGAATATGCCAACTTTGTTCTGATTTTCATGGGATTAAGCTTAAGCAAGATTTTAAAATTGCTATAAAATGAAATAGTTTGGACACTGATAAGCTTTGGCTATAACTATATTTACTATCATATGATTCAAAATCCAGCACATGAAACCAAGCATCCTAAAAAGCCTTAAACCCCCTAAATGATACACACAACAACTTGATCTCTCAAATGAGAAGAAAAACTCCAAATACACTTCCACCTAATGACTTCCCAAGAATCATGTAAAGCTAAACTAATAGTGGTAAGAGACAGAACCAAAAAAAAACAAGAGAAGGGTGATTTTACTGTTCTTTTTACTACACAAGCAGTAATCTAAAGTCTAGTTCCTATAGTCTTGGAAGTAAAAAGCAGGAAGAGCTCATGGACTCTTTTCTTTCACACCTTTTCCTAGACGGGTCATGAATCTGCAAAGACATTGATTGACCTTTCTTAATTTTCCGGCATTCTGCAGCAGAGTTGCCGGGTATCTAACTAGTGGAGTCCAATCTCTTCTGCGAGGATTGGGTTGGTAAAGAGGAAGGTACAGGAGCAGAACCATTGGCCTTGAGAGAAGGAGTGGCTTCTCCAGTAACGCTTTGTCTTGATGCTCCCAAGTCATTTGAGATTAAGGGATCATCTTGGACCTCTTTTTGCAGCATTTCCATTCGCTTTAACGATGGCACTTCACCTTTGCAGTACTTTCTCCACATATTCCGGTATGCGGATTCAAGAGCAACAGCAAAGGAAGGTCCATTACAAACAGGAGATCCAGCCATTAGATCCCGGAGACTCATTCTCAATTTAGCAAGAGCTGTGACATCAGAGGCTAGATCAACAGATAACTGAACATATTCGTCCTCGTTTTTAGCAACAAGGTGTCCTAATCCTGATTCAAGAAATGGTTGCATTAGCTAAAAGATGTAACGAGTATAACCAAATTTGGTAAAAGAACAAACTTTGCTGAGTGCTTACCAACTTTAGTGAGAAGACTGACACCAACATTATGCGCATGTACTGAACCAGCCATTGTAACACATGGAACTCCCATGTAGAGAGATTCACAGGTAGTGGTAGTACCAGCATAAGGGAATGTATCCAAACTGCATTAAATGTAAATCGAATATGTGAATCTATTCGCTGCGGTTTTTTACAGAGAACGATGTGTTAAATCTTACCTAATATCCATTAAGGAATAAGCTTGCATATGGTCGTGGTTGAAAAGAATCAACGGCAAGAGATCGACACGCTTTGATTCTAACCCAAGCTGCTCCAGCGTCGTGAGAAATCTCTGCCTAATACTATCGCAGCAGAAAGGTTTGCATTTTACCACTAAGCGAGAATTGGGAACTGCACACAGTATCCTAGCCCAAACTTGCAGCACCTTAGGAGTGATCTGATTTGCACAAACACAGAAATTAACCTATCAAAACATAAAAGAGATACGAGGGGGCATTGGTGTGAATGGTACAAGGACAAAAAAATGTCTAACCTTTGCGAGATTGTTGAAACTACCAAACGTGACAAAGCCATTGGAAAGTGCAGGTGTTGGACAAACAGGACCAGCCTCTGGGGAAGGTGTATAACAAAGAAAACAGTCTGGAAGCCTAACCAGCTCCTCGACCTGCCTGCAATCAAATCCACAAAATAAATAAAAAATACTAAGGTTTATCTTTGGATCACTCCCAAAACCCGAAAATTTCATCATGAACCAGTACGTACTTTTGTTTGGTATCTAATGGATCAGCCAACGGATCCGTAATTCGGTAATCAACAGTGGGCAAGCCCGTAGTATTTGGATAGCCAATCCAAGTAACCTGGTATATTAGACAATAAAGTAAACTTGAAATGGAAAGTCAAAACAAAAATCCAAAAAAACAACATGAGATAGATTTATCTGTTCTCTCACCTGAACAGGTGCTGGCCTGCAGGCCATTGTTCCCAACTTGTTGTTTGCCGTATGACCAGTGAGTTCTACCAAAATGTCAATCTTGTCTTCTCTGACCATACTTGCTATCTTTTTCTCATCTATCCCGTATATATCCTTCCAAACTCCACCTTTCTTTAACACTTTATCCCTAAACCTGTATGTTTTTGCATCTGCCTGCAAAACCGTGAGAGATCAAGGATTGCTTAAAGGGGAAAATGCCACGAGAAAACAGAAAATGTATTGCTTTAAGGGAAAATGTATTTTATATAGGTATAAATCCTACCTTAACTACCGCTGAATAAACCACCACTTTGTACTTTGTATAATCATGATGCGTAAGGGGAGCTTCAATGAAATAAGATACTGAATGAGTGAAGAAATCTGGTGAGATATATCCAATGGTTATAGGTCGCTCTGGATCTTTCAGATTGTCCCATGAAGTGTATTGAGGGTGCAATCTTGTGAAGCGCCAACCCCAGTCTCTGTGGTCATAAGAGTTTTTCACTGTAAGACCCATAATAGCAGTATAATACAAACCCACGTAATTAACAATATATGTGCATACCTATGAGCCTCAAATAGTTTGTCATCGAGTCCTTCATTTATGTAGTTCATGGCAAGCAATCGGTTCTACATAAGAGACAGGCAGGTTTTAAACACATATCTTTCAACCTTATATCAAGAAGAGCATGCTAAAGTATAAATACCTGGCCAGCATTGCGGGAATCTGGATCTATCTTAAGGCATTCCTCATAAGCATCAATAGCCATAGTTATATTTCCAGCATCTCTGTAAAGAACACCTACATTTGAATCGAACCATGAAAATGGTTATAACAGACACTAAACGACTCTTAGCGCCAGGGAAGTAGGAAAAAGAAAAGGACATGAACATAAAATCTAAATCTAGAATGAACAAAATTTCCAAGCATTGGTTACACACAAGGAATTTACACACAGGGAAGGTCAAAAAGAACAGAAGAGTAGATAACAAACCTAAGTTGTTAAAAGCTTCTGCATAGGTCGGATTTGCAAGGATGGCCTTCTCGATCATGCTGGCAGCAGCATCCATTTTCCCCTGTAATATCAGAGGAATTGACATTCTATCGATACTGGAGATTCAATTAAGAAAACTGTAAGCCGCCCTTAATCTATATCATACCTGGACTGTGTAGACGACACCAAGGTTATTAAGCGACTGCGCGAAATTGGGTTTGATTGATAGAGCCGTCTACATAGGTTGAATATCTTATTAGCCATTGAACACAATGAAATTCTCATGAATTGCTGCAGATATCTGCAAAAATAATACCTGATAACACTCTACAGCTTTATCAAGGTTGTCACGGTCTTTGTAAAGTACTCCCAAATTGTTGCAAGCCTCAGCACAGTGTGGATTGAAGTGGAAAGCAAGCTCATAGAAGACAATTGCCTGCACATTAAATACGCAATCATGACACAGATATATTTCATTCTTTGGCTACATGTCTCATTCTAATATATAGGAATCTACATTCCCAGCCCATGTTCTTGTAGTGTTAAATTAATTACACGAACATGGGGAGAAGGATCAAAAGTATAGGTAGTTACACTTATCAAGATAAAGATCATTTATCACGCAAGTACTGTGGCGAAGAAAAGATAAACACGCAAATAACAAGCACACAATTGCTGACGAACAGAAATGAGTAAAACACAAATTAAATACCATATCGAACTTCAGCATTTCACCATACGCCACCCCAAGATTATACATAGCATCTGCATAGTGCCAGTTATAATAGAGAGCCTTCTTGTAATATGCCACTCCTTGGGTCACATCGCCTTCAAGTTTAACCTGAAATATCATTGACAAGTCAGATGTACTCGTAGCTCCACAGCTTCTCACCAATGGTAAAAGAAGGATTAAGACACTGTAAACTGCAAACCAAAACTTTGAAGTGAAATCTGTAGTAGAGAACAGAAACACATTCCAATGCCATTGCCGTGACTTAAGTAAAAAGCACATACAGCACAAAAGCCAGCTAAACAAAACGAAGTTTATAATGAATTTTCCAGAAGGCTCCCCTTACAAAAGGTTATACTTACTTCACCAAAATTATGATAAAAGCTACGGACTATTACCTTTGTTCCTAAATCTGTAAGAGCTATGGCCATATTGTTCTTCGCAATCTCAAAGTTTGGAGACACAGCTAGACATCTAAAGGCAGAAGAAGAAGAAGAAATAATATCAGTGCCACACTTATACCTTCAACTAAGTAGCAAGCAACCAATCAAAACTTAGCAATGAAATAACAGATATGCTACCTCTCATAACAAGTGATTGCCATCTCCAAGTCACCACGGTTCTTATAGATGACACCCATGTTACAATATGCTTCAGCATACATAGGCCTCTCAAGTGCAGCCTTCTCGTAGCAGCTCAAGGCATTGTCATATTGCATCATTTCGGAGTATACAACACCTAAGTTGTAATATGCAGGCTGCATAACGAAATTAGAGCGTAAATAATTAGAGAATCAGTTGAATGTTACCAACTACCAACAGTGTAAAAAGGTATCAACTGTGTGAAATGGTAGAGGATCAGAAAACTTACAGCATAGTGCGGGTCAATCTTAAGGGCTTCGTAATACTTTTGAATTCCCTCCTGGGTGTTCCCAGCCAGCTTCAGGCTAGTTCCAAGGTCGGTCAAAACAATTGCTAAACACTCTGCTGCTGGCTTGTATGATGCATCTGCCATCAGTGCTTTCTGGTAGGACTGTGCAACATATGATGATTAATAATAGTTAGAAATTGGTTTACCTAGAAAAAGAAATCTAATGCATATCACCGAGTTAACAAGTTTTACTGCCTAACTAATGCAGCACCATCAAATGCAAATCACCACAGATAGAAGGTAATGTAATGTTTGTTACCTCAGCAGCTTCAACGAGGCGCCCTTCTTCTTTATGAAGAATACCACAGTGGGTGAGGGCACAAGCATTATGCGGATCCAACCTGATAGCTTCAGAGAAACAATCAAAAGCTAGATTCCCTTTGTTTTGCGTCTGCAAGCAAATCCCTTTCCCAATGTGAGCTTCAACATTCTTGCAATCTTTCTCCAGCATAGTCTCATAGAGAGCAAGCGCATCAGCAAACTTGTTTCTTGCCCGAAGAATATTGGCATAAGAAAGTGTGTCGTTCCCCTGAATAGCCTTTTGTGATGTAGACAAAACACCTGATGACCGAGGTCCATTAGAGAAACCGTTCTCTACCACTAGTGACCTCTCTTTCTCAGTATTATCTTCCAACCCAACCATTTTTGCACCTACAAACTTCTTTACCTTTCAAGTAAACAAACACAGCAAAGAATCAATAATAAGTGAGAAAAATTAAGTCTTGCACTGCTGAAAAATGTATAAAGCTAAAGAATTGATCTTTTAACAGTATTAACACCAACTCATCACATTCAATTCAACAAAACCCTAAGATCAAACAAGTGGAGAAATGTGCAAAAAAAATCACACCTTTGGGATATAAACCCTAGGAATTAAACTAAAAGAAACGATTAAGAAGAGAATGCATCTGAACAAGAGAGTAAAAGAAAACACCAAGTTGCGTTAATTAGGGTTTAACGATAACTTACCGAGGAACCTGACTCTGTAGTGAAGACGAAACTCTGAAGCCGCTAGAGACTGAAATCGAGAGGGCTAGAGAAGAATGATAGCTGAGAGTAGAGAAGACATAGGAGAAGAAGCTGATCCCCCCGCCCTCGCTCCTCAAGAAAACAGGAAAGCGTTGATTGATCAGTAGCAAGCAAGTTAGGGATTTTTTAAAAAAAAACCTCAGAGAAGCCGAAGCGGTGGAGTCGTTGCTTGGCCGTGAATGGAGGGAGCGGAGGCGGAGAAGGCGACAGGGTAGCCCTCTATTATAATAAGCTCGGGGACAAAGCGCGAGAAGAGGTACGAGGTCGGTCCGAGCCAGTGGACAGAGGCAACGACTCAGATTAGCTTCTCTCTCCTGGCTTGTCTCTTTTTTTTTTCACGGCTGGATGATTGTTTCCTTCTTTTTTTTTTTTTTTTTTGACAATACAATATGACAAAATAGACAATAGTAATTATTTTGCCAAAAGAAAAAGGAAAAAAATAAGGAAATCAGTCATGTAATAAGGAAAAATAATTAACCCAAGATATGAAGAAACAAAAAAAAATAATGATGTCCAGCTTAGGAAATTTTATTTTTCATTGACCAGAATTATAAACCAATCTCTCTTATTTTTTACTGCAAAAAGAAGTTTCTATATGTGTCAAAAAAAAAAACAAAAATTTACTAGTTCTCTTGCAGCGAGATTGATGATGGAGATATGGAATTATTGGCATCTCTATAATTTGCTCAATACTCACATGTGAAACAAGTTGACTTCGAAACTATTGGTAAAAAGGAAAAACATATTTTTACCCAACAGCAAAAAAAAAAAAAAAAAAAAAAAAAAAAAAAAAACAAATTTTGTGGTGCATCAAACCGGACAAAAATAAGTGGTTTGAATAATAAATTAAATTTAAAATTATAACTAGGTAATATGAGGTCCAAAACCCATACTGATATCCAAACTTATAGATAATTGAGTATTGTTTGCAATAATCAATGTTTACAAATTAACATTTTTTACCTCTAATAGTAGAGGTCCATAGTTGGTACTTGGTAGGATGTGTGCTCTGAATTCAACCCACAGATCTATACGGGTTAAATGGTATTTAGAATCATAACATAATAGTATATCAGTATATGATCACGAATTTATATGGTATAAAACAATTTTCTTAGTAAAATGAATGTGTACATAAATAAAAAAAAAAAACTTGTCACGTAAAAGAAATCACACGTTTGTTTCTGTTTGAATGATTGAATCATCACTAAAAATATCCAAAAACAATTTTTTAACCATTTTATTTTCTTGGACAAACAAAGTAATTACGATCAAACGTTCAAATTGTCAAAAAAAACAACTCTCGTGTGTAAAACAAGTGGGGAATGGATCAAAGAAGTTTCACAAGTGGGCATTGAATAGTTAGGAACATGTCGGCCTCCACTTGCGTTCTCCTGCTCCTGCTGCCTCTTTGATTTTACGAGATCACTTGTCTCAAACTCTCAACTATCGTACCAATTATGTCAATCCATCTTCTAATAATTGGACTATGCTATTTTTTTTCACCGTGAAATAATTGGACTATATGCTACTTACTTCAAAACGAAAGAGCCATGCATTTTAAATAACACCTTACTTATTTGGAGCAAAACAAAATATAATACACCTTGCGTAATGAAGAATAAGATAACACCTTTTCTTTTTTTGGTTAAACAATATATACCTTTTCTTATTATTAAACTAAGGTTTAAGAATTTGGGGTTTAACATTACAGAGAAGTTTGTAAAGTTATATCACAATAGCATCATAATGAACACTTTTGAATCATCCACCAGACATGAACGCACTAAGCAAATGATAACATGACGTTTGAGTCCCAAAAAGTTATTTAGTGGATTCACATATACCCTAACTAATTTTATTGAAACGATTCAACTGGACTAATACAGTATGTTGTTTCACGAATAGTTTAGTTTCAACCGTAGTTGATTACATTAAATAACAAAATTCAGCATCTCATATATTTTTGATGAATGAAATTTTTAGTTATAAATTTTTTTTTTCCTAATATATGATTTATGAATGAGTTGTTTTTATTGGTAAACTAATTTTAATCGTATTTTTAAAAATCACTAGTTTTTTTAATAATTTAATTTGACTAAATTAATATCAAAACGACAATCCCTTGAAACCCAATAATAACCAAAATAAACCAACTAAACCAAAAGGATGAAATCGATTAACGAGAGAAAACCAACTTTGCCCGGTCATACATTGATTTTTGATTTTGCTCCCAAATCGCGACTCCTCTCTCTCTCTCGCCTTCTCTTTTACAGTCACCGGCGATCAATCAAGTCTCGATCTCCGGTAATCAGAATTTTCTTCATTCGCCGACATGGCGATGACCATCGAAGGTAAAATCTAATCACCTCTCTTTCATATTAGTATCATTTCCCGACGGAATCGAATCAGATTCAATTCGATTTGCTCCTTTTCCTTGTCTCATCTGCTCCATGTTCACGCTTTAGATTTGATTCTTGAATTACTCAGATCGCGGCTCGTTTGTGCTTGATTTTGTTTATTTTGTGAGCTAGGGTTTCTGGGTTGTTTGAAATGTTCAAGCTCACTCATTGTTTGCTTTTTTTTTTTCTTTCTTTTTTTCAATTTTCCGATGTGGATTGCTTCTGGAATGCTCAAATTTGCTGTTTTTGCTACAGTGTAAGTTTAAGACTTGAAGCTCTTTTGATTACTTTGAATTGTTGTATCAGAGTGTATGTATTCTCGTGATCTTACAGATTTATTAATTCTTGGTTTCACAGACTTGCTGGACTTGCTTTCATGTTTTCATCTAGTATCCTCTTACAGATCCTGGTACGTTTTCTATATAGCTGTCTGCTTATCTTATAACTCTTGAAGCCCGATCATACGTTAGTTGTGCTTGCTTAAGATCATGAATTATTAAGCTTTAATACTCTGAGAGAAACCACTGAGATGAATCTTATTATTTCTACATGTTTGTTTAGTTAAGTTGTAAGCTAGTGTTGCTGTTACTGGTCTCCTTTTGTACCCTGGTTGGTGTACTAAACAGAGTTGTGAGTCTTGGCCTATTTTATGCTTGGGCTAGATTAGATACTTTCTGAAGTATAAAACTGTTACATTCAAACCTTCTTGCATATTTGAAGTTTTGAGCTTCACTCTCTTGTATCTTGATTAAGGAGCTCTGGACCAAAAATTACACTTTAGAATTTTCATCCCTATCACATTCCCACAACTAACCGACCTTAGTATATGCTAACCTGGGTTCCTTATCCGTAGCCGATGCAGGTGCTAACTCAGTATCTAACCTACTAAATGACTTAGACTTTCTGAAGAACTTCTCTAAACTCAAGCACTCTTCTCTCGTTAACTTCTATCAAGTCCTTATATAGGTCTAGTTTGTTTTTCTTGCAATTTGATCAGAAGAAGAAGGGATCATTAGATTTACATATCTGATCAGTTTTTCAAATTTTTGTTATTCCCTTGTTGTACTTGATTGTACCATGCAATAAGAACACCTGTTATACTCATATGAGAAATTTAGCGATAACTATTTTTGTTTATGATGGTCAGGCATGCGCGATATATGGTAACTGGTGGCCAATGCTATCAGCACTCATGTATGTAGTTGTGCCTATGCCTTGTATGTTCTTTGGTGGAGGCTCAACCCAATTTCTTACTAGTCGGGACGGTGGAGGGTTAGTTACTACATAGACTTTACTGCTACTTCGAATTACATGATTAAACATCGATTACCAAATTTGGTCGTCGTTTAAACGCAGGTGGATAGATGCAGCTAAGTTCTTGACGGGAGCATCCACAGTTGGGAGCCTCGCTATCCCAATCATCCTAAGGCACGCACAAATGATCGAGACCGGTGCAATGCTCATAGAATTCACATCGTTCTTCATATTCATTTGCACTGTCATGTGTTTTCACCGGGCTAGTCTTGATGATGACTGGTAGGTAACAGAGAGCCTTGTTGCTCGTGATTTACTAATTGGATTCGTATGAGTTATTATGAACCCGAGAAAAAAAAGTGGTTAGGAAAGTTGTGGTCTTCTCACTCTTTTGTAAAGCTTTGTATCAATCAGTATCTGTGTAAAAAGTTGTATTCATCATTTGTGAATGTTTTCTGGAAACAAGTGCCAAAAATATGTGGTTTCACATGTTCAGGGAACAGTTTTTCGTTGCAGAATTATAAGTTTTGGTTTTAAAATCTGCTGCAGTCTTACTTTTAATGTACATGAACAATTAAGGAACCAAAAAGGTAGATTTGGTACTTGCATATCAAGAAAGTATGCAAGTACCAAATCGTAAGCTGTTTGATTTTTAAATCCCTAATATGTTGAGAGCATATAAAACGATAGTAACAGAAGAAAGTCGCTATGGTTTGGGAGCTTCTTCATTGACGTAGAGAAGAAAGCCACTATGGTTTTCGATTCCCGCGGATCTAAATGGACTGAGACATATTGCGGCGAAACAGCTTGCGATGTTGGAGAAGGTGAACATCTCAAATCTGTGATATTCGGAGAATTAGCTCCGGATCCTTGGAGACCTATCAAAAAATTTAGACAATATAACCAGCTTTTGTTCTGTTCGTATGTTCCAAGTTTAGTGCAACTAGGAATCAACAACCAACGGGGCAAAAGGAAAGAAAGAGATTATTATTTAGTTACATTTGCAATGCTCTTGACTTGTTTCTTGTACCATCTCTCCCTTCTGAACAAAAGATTACTTCTAGTCAAATAATTTACTTTGTGTTTGCATGTTTTTAATTGTCCACGTCAGTTTTTAGATGAAATTAATGCATGAGTTCATGTCGAAGTAGAGAATTTGAGTTTCAGAGGCAACATACGTTTTGACTTGATGTGTCAGTGCGAGCATCACCAGCGCCTAGACTTGAATTGATCCTTTCGAACCTCTTTTTTATTGTTTGTGTTTAAGATTTTAGTAACAGAGTTGAATTATTATTTCTTGATTTTATAATTAAAAGAGTTAATAATATACGTCCGAAGGCCCTTCAGATAAGCCCATGGACTAACTACAATAAGCCTCATAAGGGTAGAACGTAATTTCACGGAGATCAACCCTACTTCATATCTGTGTATATATATATATCTTCGTGAAGCTCTACACTGACCTAGCCGTCGTCTTCTAGGATTGTAATCGTTGTTCTAAAAGTTTTTATTTTGTTTTTATTAAGTCTCTTTTTTTATATACATTGTTTCTTCACGAATTGTTTTTCGATCGCTCCTTTTGTATTTTTAAATGGAACTTGTTTTTTTTTCTTTGATTTTGTTTTTTATTTTAAAACACGGCGAAGGATGATGATTCAATTAGATGTGCGAATGGAGATTAGTTTCTCCATTTTGAGCTTATAACTTTTATTTGGCAATTTTATCTGACTTCGCCGATTTGTTTTTTTTATATTGGATTTTTTTTTTTTTTTTTTTTTTGTGAGGAGGAATGGTTTTATGATGATGAATGATGATTCAATTAGATGTGCGAATGGTTTCATCATGAGCTCAAAAACTTTATTTGGCAATTTGTATCTGACATCTCTCTCCCATTTCTCCAAAATTATCCATTAGAGTATTATTGGTTAAGGACATTGTATATAACGATGAGATTTAATCGAGAAACTTTTTGTTACATATCTATTTTGCTTATCTGATATTCTGTTTACGCCATTGAGAAACACTACGCTCTAGAAGTAATGGCAATGGAGTTGCGCAGAACGATCATGCTGTCAAAGGCGCCATACCAAACTGGAGCCGTCTGTCAAAGGCGCTGTACCTGACAATCCGCGGCCGTAGGCGATGCACCGGACAATCCGCAGCCGTAGGCGATGCACTGGACAATCACAGCCATACGCTACGCACTGGACCATGAGGTGCCTGGTCTCTCGATCTCGTTGTGGCGCCGTTGCCTGATTCCGTCGAGAAGATCCGGCGAGATCATTGTCCGTAGGCTTCGGTCGAGACCGTGAGGCATCTCGGCCCCGCTGCCCCGCAATGGTGCTTCTCCCTTCGATCCGCTTTGTTGCTTCAAGGTGGAATCATCCGGCGTCTCGACGCGCTGGTCCCCTTGCTCGCCAGACCTGGACTAGACCGTTAGGCGTCTTGGTCCAGCTTCCACCTGGATCGTGTTGGCGGAATGATGACGCGCTTGTTTTAAAGGAGACGGAATGCTCGTGACGTAGCTGTGGCGAACTCGTGACGTGCTTGCAGATCATGTTTGAAGCTCGGCGATGATGGTATGGCGAGATGGCGTGGCGAGATGGCGTGGCGAGATGGCGTGGCGAGCTGGCGTGGGAGCTGGCGTGGCGAGCTGGTATGACGTGATAGTTATCTCGGTGCGCGTCGAGGTCGTGATGCGTGGTTGTCTAGTGCGTTTGTCAAAGTTGGTCGCACGCGTGTCTTGATTCGGAAAGGAGTTAGACTTTGGTGATGTAGCCATGGTCATGGACACGTGGGATGTGCGGGAGGTAACGTGACGACTTGGTGATGCCATTATCTTTCCGGGGCATGTCAAAGTGGAGGTAATTTGTCCGCATGGTGGTCCAGGGCGAGGTGACTAGTCTGCGTATATGTTGAAGGTGTTTGTCCAATCGGCATGTTCAAAATCATAGCGATGTCAAGGTCATGTTTCGAGAATTGGCGAGTTGGCGAGGTCAAAGCTTATACCGTCGAGACTCTGCGAGATCGTGGCTTTTGGTGATGAGGCGACGCAATAGATAATTCTGTCAAAGGTGTCGAAGGCGTCGTACACAACAATCCCGGGAACAATTCTGCGGCAGTAGGCGCCGTACCGGACAAGCCCATTGCCGTAGGCGCCGCACCTGATGTAGCTCATTGCCGTAGGCACTGCACCGAACGAGTCCGCGGCCGTAATGTGCCGCACCGGACGAGACCGCATCTGTAAGGCGCCGCACCGGATGAGTCCGCGGCCGTAAGGCGCCGCACCGGACGAGTCCGCGGCTGTAAGGCGCCGCACCGGACGAGTCCGCGGCCGTAAGGCGCCGCACCGGACGAGTCCGCGGCCGTAAGGCGCCGAACAGGACGAGTCCGTAAGGCGCCGAACCGGACGAGTCCGCGGCCGTAAGGCGCCGCACCGGATGAGTCCGTGCGAGTCCGCGGCCGTAAGGCACCGCACCGGACGAGTCCGCGGTTGTAAGGCACCGCACCGGACGAGTCCGCGGCCGTAAGGCACCGCACCGGACGAGTCCGCGGCCGTAAGACCAGACGAGCCCTCTGCTGTAGGCGCCGCACTAGACGAGTCCGCGGCCATAAGGCACCGCACCGGACGAGTCCGCGGCCATAAGGCACTGCACCAGACGAGTCCGCGGCCGTAAGGCGCTGCACCAGACGAGTCTGCGGCCGTAAGGCGCCGCACCAGACTAGTCCGGCCGTAAGGCGCACCGGATGAGTCCATTGTCGTAGGCGCTGCACTGGACGTAGTCCATTGTTGTAGGCGCTGCACCGGATGAGTCTACAGTTGTAGGCGCTGCACCGGATGAGTCCACTGCTGGAGGTGCCGCAATCAAACGGATCCATTGCCGTAGGTGCTGCACCGGACGTAAGTGCTGCAATCAGACGAGCCCATTGCCATAGGTGCCGCATCGGATAAGCCCACGGCCATTGGCATCGCAATCAGACAGTCCGCCATCATAGGTGCTGCAATCAGACAATCCGCCATCGTAGGCGCCGCACCGGACGAACCCATTACTATGGTGCCACAATCAGATGATCCCATTGCCATAGGCGCTACACTGGATGATTACCATAGGCGCCGCAATCAGACCAGCCCATTGCTGTAGGCGCGGCACCGGACGAATCCATTACTGTAGGCGTCGCAATCAGACAGTCTACCACCATAGGCGCCGCACCAGACGAACCCATTACCGTAGGCGTTGCACCGGACGAATCCATAACCTTAGGCGCCGCAATCAGATAGACCACCATCGTAGGCGCCACACCGGACGAACCTATTACCGTAGGCGCTGCACCGGACGAACCTATTATCGTAGGCATCGCACCGGATGAACCCATTACCGTAGGTGCCGCACCGGACGAATCATTTACCGTAGGCGCCGCAATCAGACGAGCCCATTGCCGTAGGCGCTGCACTGGACGAGCCCATTACGATAGGCGCTGCAATCAGACGAGCCCATTGCTGTAGGTGCGGCACCAGATGAGCCCATTACTGTAGGCGCCGCACCGGACGAGTCAGCTGCCGTAGGCGCCGCACCGGACGAGTCCGCGGTCGTAGGTGCCGCACAGGATAATCTCGTGTCCGTAGGCGCTGCACCGGATGAACCCATTACCGTAGGCGCTACAATCAGACAGTCCGCCACCGTAGGCGCCTCACTTGATGAGTCTAACCCCCATTCACCATCGCCTGATTACTGGACGACTCTGTGGCCGTAGGCGCCGCACCGGACAAGTCCGCGGCCGTAGGTGCCGCGCCGGACTAGTCCATTGCTGTAGGTCTTGCACCGCAGACGAGTCATGGAAACAACAAGTTCGCAATAACAAGAAAATCCAAAAGCAAGAACAACAATAAGTAATACCACAAGGACCATCACTTGTTAGCAGCATCATCGGCGCCTCCGGCAGAAAACTCTGGGAATCGCTCCAGGTCATCGCCATGTAACGGCGGCACCTTTGCCCCATTCACCATCGCCTGATTTTACTGGCTAGCAGCAAGGCGCGCCATCTTATCCTCGGGAATAGAGACGTCCTTGTTGATCAATGTCTTTGATCCGGTCACATGGCTAAGAGTAAGGAGGTCGGGCTGCCTCTCCTGCTTTGTGAGCACATGCATCCTCGACAGCAGTCTTCGTGCGCACATCTTCTCCGCACTCATCCCGTGCTTTTCTAAGCGGCACAACCTCTGAAGAGAGCTTCCATTGCGATTGCTTGAGGGAAGCTGTCAGCTCCTTGACAAGCGCCGCATTCTCCCTGCTCGACCGCTTGGCCTCAACTAGCGCGCCTTGAGCCAGCGCAGTCTCCTTCCTAGCAACACGTACTTTCTCCTTGTAATCACCAACAAGACGGTTTGTCTAACTCATCGCCTGAAAAAATCAAAGATATTAGGTTACGTCTAATTAATACGCAAGTCAAAATGAATCGAAGAAGCGAACGCTGACCTGATTTTGCCAACGAACACATTCCTGATACGCAGACGGACAAGCCAGATCGTTAGGCAACAGACGCGGGAGAAAGTCTCCATGAATTTTGCTGGCAAGGTCCGCGCATGCCTGAGAGTTGCTGGAGAACGTGCGGTCTTTCGTGTCGTAACAAAAAGAAAACGAGTGATCTACACTCTCATGACTATCCTCTGCAGGATGAGAACGCCATATTCAGCTGCGTGTGATTCCGATCTTGTTGACGCCATCTTCACTTACAAGTCTTGAAGTGAGTAAGGACGCCTGGCCACCACAAAGTTCCACTCTCAAAAAGAACGACAACTTTGTCAACAATATCCAAATCGCGCGCAGCTGAAGATGGCGTCCTCATCATGCAGAGCCTCATCTTGCGGAGGATAGTCGTGAGGGTGCTGATCACTCGGTTTTCTTTCATTACGACACGAAAGACTGCACATTCTCCAGTGACTCTCAAGCTTGCAATCAGACCTTGCCAGTAAAATTCATGGAGACTTCATCCCGCTTCCGGTGCTTAGCGATCTGGCTTGTCCGTCCGCATATCAGGATCGTGTTCGTCGGCAATTTCATGTCAGCGTTCGCTTCTCTGATTCATTTGGACGAACCATCTTGTTGGTGATTACGAGGATAAACTGTGTGCTGCTAGAAAAGAGACTGCGCTGGCACAGGGCGCGCTCGTTGAGGTCGGGGAGGGAGAATGCGGCGCTTGTGAAGGAGCTTATGGCTTCCCTCAAGCAGTTGCAACAGAAGCTCTCTTCAAAGACGATACGGCTCAGGAAAGCACATGATGAGCGCGGAAAGGAAGTGCACACGAAGGCTGCTATTGATATTGGGACGTATCGTGAGCGTTTAGAGCGTCTAAGGAGGCATGTGCTCGCAACACGCGAGAGGCAGCCCGACCTGCTTACTTTTAGCCAGGTGACCGGGACTAGACAGTGTCTTCAGATGTTTATCAGCATGGGTGTCTCTATTCTCGAGGATAGAATGAATGGGTTTGTGGTGCCGCCGCTCCCTGACAATGATCTGGAGCCATTCTCGGAGTTTGCTGACGATGCTGTTAATGAGTGATGCGTCCTCGTGTTTATTAATGTTGTTCTTGCTTTTGGATTTTCTTTTGTTATTGCGAACTCGGTTGTTTCATGAACTTGATTATTCGTACTTTTTATTGCTGATTTACGCGCAAAGATTGATTATTGCCAATTTTTTTGACTGTCTTTATTATGATAAAATTGCTTTTGAATTTTTATGTTAATCATTATGATGAACTCGGTTGCTTTTATATTTTTTTGTTGTTGCAGGATATATTTTGCAGTGCAGGACGTCTCCTAGCTTACTTTAGATATGTTGTTTCTTCACATATTTATCTTTCTACGATTTGAGCTATTTACTTGGATTTTAATTATAAGTACAGTTAGATTTTTATGCAATTGTATTTTGCTGTTAGCCTATTGGGTTTGGAACATTTTTTAAAATGAAGCAATTTAACTAAAAAATTTGGCATGGAAGGAGATATGAATACTATTGGATATCAAAGTTGAGCTATATTAATTCTTATAATTTGATTAGTTATCTGCTTTAACTGATTTGTCAGTTCCAGAATTCTCCAAAATATTGAGTTGTCAATATTGGAGAGAAGCCTATCCTATTTTTATTGTATTGATTTAAACAAAAAATTATAAGTAATTCTATTTTTCTTAACATTTAGCAGAAAATGCTAATAACAAAAAAGTTTTTCTCCCTCGGATCTTTAAATAAAAATATTTTCTAGTAAGCAAAATAAAACCGATGAAAATTGAACTACCAAATTTTTCAAATCATTACATGAACTGTGTAAAGGTCTCTAGAGCCATTTGTTGTGCAAACAAGGTTATACAAAAAAATATCTAAAACGTTGCTTTGACCCATAAAAAAAAAATCAATTATAGAATATAATCTTTAATTTAATCCGAATTAAAACTCCAAACCTTGTCATTAACGGAAAGAAATAAACCTGTAATTAAAACTCACACCTGGTCATTTTTTAAAAAAGTGTGAATTTTCGTTACAGTCCAACGGTAACTTGAGAGAGAGAGAGAGAGAACGGGTTAAAAAAAAAAAGACAAAATAAACAAAACTCACTCATCCACCGTTAGATTCGTAGTTCATCATCTAACGGCTAGAAATCTAATCCCGCTAAACATTTGACCGTTGCCAAATTATGCTTTAATGGCTCCTCTCCTCTCTTCCCCTTAATCAATCTCTCCTCCCTCTTCTCATATACTTTCAGATTCTCTCTACAGAGAAAACCCTAAAAGAGACTTTGAAAAACACCGAACAGAGAAAAAAAGATCATGGCGACTAGACCTGTTCTTCGTCCTCAACCCATTAGAGGTTTGTTTTAGCCGATCAATCTTTGTTCTTTTTTCTTAATTGACCAATTGCGTTGTTGATTTGGTTGCTTTATGTGATAAAATCAGGTGAACCCAAGAACCGTCGTGCTCTTGGTGACATTGGAAACATCGATTCTCTTCCCGGTGTTGATGGAGGAAAGATCAATCGACCCATGACTCGTAACTTCCGTGCTCAGTTGCTAGAAAACGCCGCCGCCGCCGCTAATAAAAAGGTCTCTTCTTTTTATTCTTCCTTATCAGATCTCTTTTATGACTCAGAGCTTGTGATATGATTCTTGAATCTTACCCTTTTTTTGTATTCTCTCTCGTTGCAGGATCCAGTTCTTGATGGATCTAAAGTTGTTGTTGTTACCAAGAAACAAGAAGTTGTAAGAGCGGTTCAAAAGAAAGCACGAGGTGGTGATAAGAAGGAGCCATCAAAACCTATTGAAGTCATTGTGATTAGTCCTGATACAAACGAGGTTGCAAAAGCTAGAGAGAGTAAGAAAAGTGATGATGCGACTGTGTTGTCTCATAAGAAAGTTACTTACTCTTCGGTTCTCGATGCTCGTAGCAAGGTTAGTTTCTTTGATTCATTCTTTGGTTTTGACATATTGAAAAGCATTATGTGCAATATTCTGATTGATTTGTATGCACACACTTAGGCTGCTTCTAAAACTTTGGATATCGATTCTGTCGACAAAGACAATGATCTTGCTGCTGTTGAATATGTTGAGGATATATACACTTTCTACAAAGAAGTTGAGGTACTTAATATTGAAACCCTCTTTTTGTTAATGCTTATGGATGAGTTATGTGAATGTCTCTTTAATTAAGATGTTGTTTTGTTCTTTTGGTTGCAGAATGAGAGCAAACCTCTGATGTATATGCATACACAACCTGAGATTAATGAGAAGATGAGATCAATCCTTATAGATTGGCTTGTAGAAGTTCATGTTAAGTTTGAACTCTCCCCTGAGACTCTTTACCTCACTGTCAACATCATTGATCGTTTCCTATCTCTGAAACCTGTGCCTAGAAGAGAGTTGCAGCTTGTAGGTATCAGTGCTTTGCTCATAGCTTCCAAGTACGAAGAGATCTGGCCTCCTCAGGTTAATGATTTGGTATACGTGACTGATAACTCCTACATCAGCAAACAGATTCTAGTGATGGAGAAAACCATATTGGGAAGTCTTGAATGGTACTTGACAGTTCCAACACCATATGTGTTTCTTGTGAGGTTCATTAAAGCTTCAGGTTCTGATCCGAAATTGGAGAGCATGGTTCATTTTCTTGCTGAGTTGGGTTTGATGCACTACGACAGTTTGATGTTCTGTCCTTCCATCCTTGCTGCGTCAGCTGTCTACACAGCCAGATGCACCTTGAACAAGACTCCTCTTTGGACTGATACACTAAAGTTCCACACAGGCTACTCTGAATCTCAGCTCATGTTAGTCTTCTTCTTTCTTTCTTTCAAACAACTTTGTGATTCATTATGTTTTGTATATTAATATCTCTATATGTGTGTATGTGTTACCAGGGATTGCTCAAAGCTTTTAGCTTTCGTTCACTCGAGTGTTGAGGAGAGCAGGCTACAAGGTGTGTTTAAGAAGTACTCAAGACTTGGAAGAGGTGCTGTTGCTTTGATTTCCCCTGCTAAGTGTCTTCTGTCGTCTTCTCCTTGAAGAAGTCTCCTTCTTGCAAACTCTGCATCTTTAGTTTCTCTATTATCTTCTTCTTACTATATGTAAAGCTTATGGATTCATGGCAAGAAATTATGTTTCTGTATGAATTCAGAAAGTATTATTAATGAATTCTAATTCTCTTTCTATATCATAATCATTTTGGTCTTGATTCCAACATATTATTAACTGTATAGTCATATTCGAATAAAATTGATCTGTTTCAAAAAAAAGTTGTTCTTCATGAGACCAAGTACAACGATCAATGTTAACATTGCCAATTTACCCTTGTTGGTGAATTTTGATGCTCAGTCTCAAACCACAAAATATCAATTTGCTCATTACAAAACTAGATGAAGAAAAATTAAGCCTAAAGTATAATTTTGCTGCTCAGTCTCTATTATCTTCTTACTATATGTAAATTCTTGCCAAGAAATAATGTTTCTGTATGAATTCAAAAGTAGTATTAATGAATTCTTCTTCTCTTCTTCTATATTTTGGTCCTTATTCCAACACTTTATTAACTGTGAAGTCAAATTCGAATTAAACTGATCTGTTAAAAAAATAATTGTTCATCATGAGACCAAGCACGATCAATGTTAACATTGCCAGTTTACTCTCAAGACCACAAAATATCAAATTTGCTTCTTACAAAACTAGATCAAGAAAAATTAAGCCTATAGTATCATTTTAATGATTTCCGCATAATCAAAGTGAAAACGACGACGTATTGGGTAATCAAAAGCGCTGAGGGTATTTACGTCATTTATCAGGGGAACTCCGATGTAACCCTAATCTATAATAAAGAAGATGTGTAGCGCCGTGAGTGACTTCCTTCTTGTTTTATCACTGAGCATCCAAAAAACCTTAAGCGTTTCGTCTCTTCTCATCCATTTTTCAAGATGGTAAGCTCTTTCTCTCCTCCAAACACTTGTTTCTTCCGGAGAATTTGTTTTCTTGCGTTAGTCTGTAGGGAACTTAGATCTGCGATGAGATTATTTCACTAAGTTTTGCTAGTTTCTAATGTTCCATACTTTCTAGGTTCTGTAATTGGTGAATCAAATGATGTTGATATTGATCTTTGCTTGTCTGGTTCTTAGTTTGAGGGTTGTCTGATAAGGGTTTAGACCAGTAGTGGTGAACAATTTGTTTCTCAAATGTGTTTTGCTTTCTCTATCTCTTTTATAGTCGTCTAAGAGAAAGACTAAGGAGCCAAAGGTCGAGACTGTGACTCTTGGACCTACTGTTCGTGAAGGAGAGCAAGTGTTCGGTGTTGTTCACATCTTTGCTTCATTCAATGACACTTTCATTGTAAGCTTCTTTTGCTCTTTGATATTCACAGTTCGTATGATTATTATACCTTCTGTGAAGTGAGTTCATGACATTGCCTTTGAATCACTTTTTTTTTGCAGCATGTGACTGATCTGTCCGGCAGGGAAACTCTCGTTCGTATCACCGGTATGTATCCTTTCTATTCTTTGCAGTGCAAAGATCAATTCGATCTGAATCTTTTTTTGTAATAAATAATTTGCAGGTGGAATGAAGGTGAAAGCTGACCGTGATGAGTCCTCTCCTTATGCTGCTATGCTTGCTGCTCAAGATGTTGCTCAAAGATGCAAGGTTAGACATTAGTCAATGTTCATGCTTTTTTTTTTCTTTAAAGACATTGAGCTTCTCGATGATAATCTCTAATGTCTATGTTGTTACAGGAGCTTGGCATCACTGCCATTCACGTGAAGCTCCGTGCTACTGGAGGAAACAAAACCAAGACTCCTGGTCCTGGTGCTCAGTCTGCTCTCAGAGCTCTTGCTCGTTCTGGCATGAAGATTGGTCGTATAGGTAACATAGAATCTGTATTTTTTTTGTCTTTTTGTGTGTTTGTGGACAACAAATTGTTACTTTTGATTGGTCATGAAAACTGATTCGTTCTTGAATGTATTTTGCAGAGGATGTGACTCCTGTTCCCACAGACAGTACACGCCGAAAGGGTGGACGAAGAGGAAGAAGACTCTGATTTCACGATGTGGCCCATCATCATCGTTCAATTGTGCCCTTGACTCTCTCTGTATTTTCTTGGGTACACTTCGAAGTTAGTTTTGTCTCTCGCCAGTTTATCTTTACAGTTGCTTCAAGAACGTTATAAGCTGTGTTTTTCTTCGACATTGTATTTGGAGTTTTTTTGGTAATGAGAAAAAAATGATAGTGAGTGAGTTGATCACTTTGTATTATTGTTATTTGGCTGGCTTATTGCTATTTTGCATTTCTCTTTTTAACTCGTTTCAACTTCAGAAGTTCAGATCATAGAATGTGAAGTTTGTTGGGATCCCCTTATGCGATGGGTGCTTTTCCAAACCAGATTAGAAAGTTGTTTTTGATAATTTTCTGTCATGGATCTGTAATCAAACCAAGCCAGATTGTTATCCTAATGAGTTTCTGAAATCAATAAATCAACCAGAAAGTAATTTACTATGATACGAACGGAGAGATTGTTTGATTAATGCTGTTCCTTTTGTTTATTAGCTCCAAAGGTTCATTGATATTAGGGAAACCTAACTCACCTTAGAACTAATGTTTTCTTGAATACGTAAGGTTTTCTTGAATGTCTAGGCACCCTTCAGTGTTGGCTAGTTGTTTGATTGATAACTGCAGAAAGAAGTGTCCAAAAACCAGATCTGATTTTTGTGTCTGCTTCCAAGCAAATTAAACATGTTTGGTCCATACGTAGTAGTAAATGATTGGAATTTGGAACTTTTATTTGTTTTGTACACATCTTATATATGAGACTTGACATGAACGAGAAATGCTGCCTTAAACCTTTGTCAGATCATGGTTTCAAACTCAAGTTTTGGCTCACAAATCTCGTAATTCTTTAAGGTTTTGGTTAATAATAATCTATATATCCCATTGTTCACAGAGGGTGTTTGGTCTAGTGGTATGATTCTCGCTTCGGGTGCGAGAGGTCCCGAGTTCGATTCTCGGAACACCCCGTCTGTTTTTATTTTTTAAAATCATCTAACAAATAAAGGCTTTCAACGATTGGGCCTTCAAACGACGCCGCTTAAACTCTAGATTTCCAGACCGGCCCATTATTTATTTCCTTTTTTTTTTTTTTTTTTTTTTTTTTTTTTAAATTCTTCAGGAATCGAATTAGAGCAAAAGAGTGTTCATAGCTGAGAAAGAAAGAAAACCTAATCTCTCCTTCTTCTTCTTCGTCTTCTCCGAATCAGCAAGTATGAGTCGTTCAGGTCAGCCTCCGGATCTCAAGAAGTAAGTTTCTCTCCGCTACTTCAATCTCTCTGTTTTGTATTTCTTTGTTTGGGATTTTTTCTCGACATCCAGATGTTTTTTTTTAGTTTCAAATCGAGCTTCGTGTTTCTAATTTTTGTTCCCCGTTCGTTTCATGTAATTCCAGGTACATGGACAAGAAACTCCAAAGTAAGCTCCTCCCATCTCCCTCTCTCTTTTTCTTTGAAGTGTTTCAGTGTTTCACCTAGTCTCTTGCTGTGAATTGCTTCAAACTCTTGAACCTAATAGCTATGTTTAGTGAAGATATGTAGTCCATTTCAATTCATATCACATAGTTCATAGCATAGTATCATCTCATTGATTTACAATTGGTTTAGTCAAGGTTGCAGCAGGATGGTTTATGGATTCTCTTGGTTTTGTTACTCTTTATGCCTTCATTACTGAGCTTTGTTTGTTATCAAGGGAAGTTATTGTCTCATTTGTTTTTTTGTTTCACCTCCAATTGTAGTTAAGCTTAATGCCAACCGAACGGTAGTTGGAACTCTCCGTGGGTTTGATCAGTTCATGAATCTTGTTGTTGATAACACTGTTCAAGTCAATGGTGATGACAAGACTGACATTGGGATGGTGGTACATTTCTCTTTCTCTCTTTGTCTTACTTTTAGATGAAACCACAGAATGTTCTGGATGTATTCATCCATCATCTGTTCTGTTTTAAACATATTATATTTCCTGGATGCAGGTGATTAGAGGAAACAGCATTGTCACTGTTGAGGCTCTTGAACCAGTTGGAAGATCTTAGCTTTGATTACTTTACTCTGCACCACCAGTATCTTGCTCTCTGTAATTTTTGAGTTTGACTTAGTTTTTCTCTCTGTACTTGGCATGTATGGATCTTGAAGAAGCTTAATTTGATGAATTCAACTTCTTTGACTCCTTCACTTATCTATCTCATTCCTGCTTATGCTCTGAAGTCTTTTTTAACCCCTTGGATTAGATGGATACATTCAATATACTCTCCTTGTATCTGGATCTCTCTTATCAATTTTGTTAGGGTCTCTAAGTTCTATATTCCTCATAGGGTCAGATCTTTGGTCCAACAATTTTTGAGCATTGCTACACAAGTTTACAAAAAGAGGTCAAAACAGTCAAGGAAAAGGGTAATTTTGATTGGACCAAAACTTACACAAAGTACAATCCTTTTAGTTGTGGAGATATGAATTTTGGGTAAACGAGCTCCAACGGTCGTTTTCTTTTGCTTTCTTTTATCACCATCTTTAACCTTTACTTTTTTGTCCATTTTTCTATAATCAGATCATGATTGTGCCGTTTGGCTCCTCTGTTATGATAAAGATGTTTCGTGAATAGTAAGAAGCGAAAAAGGGAATAATAGAGTAAACGAGAAAAGAGAAGTGAAAGTGGAAGGAATCAAGGAAGCATGTGCCCCACGAAGTATTGTTTGCAAGGCAAAATGAAATGATGATTACCCAAACCATCCATATAATCTTAAATCTAAATCTGACTATCTCCAATAAAACAGCAACAACAACAACAACAACACGTAACCACAACGGAATGTTCGGCACGTGGGTCGTCGTCGTCGTCGGCACATACACACACACACGTGGGGTGGTATTAGTTTCCAACTTACATTCCTCTTTCTTGTTCTATAAATCAACAAAAACTTATGATGTACATCTATCTAACCATGACTCGATGTACTTTATTGGTATAAAAAGTAGGTATTTGTGTTTTGTCATTCTGTCATTTACAATTTGATGTATTTTTTTTAAAAAAACATTCGTGGTCGGGGATATCTCTCTAACTAATATAGCAAAAGTTTGATTAGAAAATTTAAAACACATGGATTTACAACTAATCCAAAAAGAACTTCCACCAACTTCACTTTATTCCTTTTTTTCTTTTGATTCTTTTTCTCTTTTAAGTTTTGGGGAAGAGGCTAGAAGAGAGAGTCCGAGAGAGATTGCTTCTTTCTAAATTCTAACGGTAACAACTATTCCCATAGAATATATTCTCTTGTACCATTACAAGTAACTAAAATATTCACTTTTGGATACAAGTTGTTCAATAAAACTTCTATCATTCTATTCCACTTTTTTTTCTTTTTTCTTTTTGGGTAATGCCATATTTGTCGCTTCTAGGAACATTGGTTGTGATTTGGTTACCAAAGTAACATATAAAGACTAGTCTTATTGCAGATAAATTCTTTTACTAATTTGCTCTCAACTGAATATTATGGTAGATTACTTTCTTTTACAAGTGTGCTTGACTTTTGTCATAGATATATATATCTCCAGTATGGGAACATAATAAAACGGAGTTAATTAATAAAGAAATAGTCAGAATTAGGAATTATCCAACTAAGATAGTATATTTGATATCATCTCACATAGAAACAAAAAAGTTATTTACATATATCTACTTTAGATACACTTTTCCTAAGTAGATAGTATGTAAAGAGAGAGAGAGAGAGAGAGATGAGACACAGCAAAGAAAAAAAAGACAGCTCGACCTTCATCTTCTCTCTCACCAACCTCCACCTATCTCTCTCTCTTTATCTCTTCTGTGAGCCACGACTTGTGCTGTTGTGTATACAATACGAAGAAGCAAGCAAGAAAGAAAGAAAGAAAGAAAGAAAGAAGGATTGAAGTGTGATAATTACAAGCCACCAACTCAAACCCTTTCTTCAATTCAACTCTACGCGTCTCTTAGTAATACCCACAAAAAAAGTTTTAATCTTTTTTCCCCAACAGAAACCAAAGCAAATCATTAATTACTCCCATTTACTAATCCAATTTTCTAGGTTTTTTTTTTTCTTATTAAAGATTGATTCTTTATAGCTCTATTGATTTTGACCTCTCCCTTACTGTTTCTGCTCATTGAGAGAGAGAGAGAGAGAGAGTACCCATCACTCCAAGATTTGATTTTTATTTTTGGATTATCCTTTGAGATAATGGCCAAAGTACTAAAATCGAGCCAATCATGCCATTTCCCTTCACCTTCAAGCTCTTCTTCTTCTTCTACATCATGTGGTGGCAATGATTGTAACAGAGACCCACATTCTCCTTTTAACATTTCTCAAGAGGAAGAAGAAGAGGAGAGAAGAAGCGAGAAAGAGAGAGAAAGATTCGAGCTTTCCTCTGCATTGGAGATTCTTGTTTCTGCTATTAGAAGGTCTGTGATTGGTGGCTGTGTTGGTGAAGAAGATCTTTGTTCTATGGAGATTGGTGTTCCTACTGATGTTAGACATGTCGCTCATGTCACCTTTGATCGTTTCCATGGCTTCCTTGGTTTGCCTGTTGAGTTTGAACCTGAAGTCCCCAGACGTGCTCCTAGTGCAAGGTTTGTTTTTTATTAGTCCCTTATCGATTTTTATCTGGTAATGTTTGGTGATTGAGTTTGTTGATTCAATGCTTTAATCAATTATTAAGAACCAATTCTGTTTGTGGTTTAGTGTAGCCCCTGACATTTTTTGATGTTCTTGAATCAAATCTCTTATGTTCTATGAGTTTGGGTGAAATATTTTAACAAGTAGATGGCTTGTTTAAGGATCTTGAGTGAGGTAGATGGATTAAGGACTTCTTGTGTGATTTACATTTTCTCAACTCTTTGCCAACTTTGATGTTTTTGAATCAAAATCTCTTGTTTTCTTACAATGTGCATGGTTAGTCAACGCTCTTTAGAGAGTAGATAGATAGTTTTACTCTTTTGTTCAGAAGCTGATTAGACTGTGAATGTAAATGCAGTGCTACCGTGTTTGGAGTTTCTACCGAGTCAATGCAGCTGTCTTATGATACTAGAGGGAACGTTGTGCCTACTATACTTTTGATGATGCAGAGTCACTTGTACAGTACAGGCGGGTTGCGGGTTAGTGTTACTCTGTATGTTCGTAACAATTTCGATCCGGTTTTGCGACAATGGGTGAATAAAGATTCATTTGTTTCGTTTGTTGTATATAGGTTGAAGGAATTTTCAGGATTAATGGTGAGAATGCTCAAGAGGAATACATAAGAGAAGAGTTGAATAAAGGTGTTATACCTGATAACATTGATGTCCACTGCCTAGCAAGTCTCATTAAGGTAAAAAAACCTGTGAACTTCCCAACGATCATGTTGTTTCTTTTTACTTTTTTTTTTGAATTTTGGTTTTTTCTTTTAGGCTTGGTTTAGGGAACTTCCGAGCGGTGTTTTGGATTCACTCTCACCAGAGCAAGTAATGGAGTCTGAGAGTGAAGATGAGTGTGTGGAGCTTGTAAGGCTTCTTCCTTCAACTGAAGCTTCTTTGTTAGATTGGGCTATCAATCTGATGGCTGATGTTGTCGAGATGGAACAACTTAACAAGATGAATGCTCGCAACATTGCAATGGTTTTTGCACCTAACATGACTCAGGTTAGTGTTTTGAATGTATCTCTTTAAGAATGTTTTATGTGTACGTTTTTGGTAAATGACATCAGTCAAAATTGCAGATGTTGGATCCATTGACGGCTCTCATGTATGCTGTGCAAGTTATGAACTTTCTAAAAACACTTATTGAGAAGACGCTTAAAGACCGGAAAGAATCTCGAGATAGGTTGGTTCCAGCCTCAATTCCAGGACCTCGGGACCATAATGGTGATCAGAGCAGCAGTAGACAGCTGTTGCATCTCATGAAAGCTAACAAGGATGAAGCTTTAGACAGCTCTGAGGCCGAGATGAAAGACAAAGAAGTGTCTGCAGATGAAGAAGAAGAAGAAGAAGAATCTGTAGAATCTCCAGAACTTGTTGGCATAAAGTCTTCTCAGGTGAAAAGCTGTAATAATGGAGGTTATGGACAGAAACACAATGATTGGGAGGAGCAGAGGAAGAAGACTACAACGACCATGCCTAAAGCGAGTAGTATTGTGGGACGCGTGAATTACAGAGTTGAGCTATTCGAAGCTTGGCGATGAAGAAAGGTGAATAGTTGTTGTTTTTTATCCAACTTTTGGATTTTCTTGATTTGGGTTTTGTGGGATGGATGGATGGATGATCTTTTAAATTTTGATGATGGTTGCTTGTGTACCAAGAAATGCTACGTTTCTGCATATAGTGTCAAAAGATAAGTTTCTGCTTCTCTACCTAAGGTTTTATGTTGAAGAATCTGCAACTTTTGCAGAACTATCGTCATCTATATTAACGACTGTAGATGTAAACAAAAGATCTTAAAAAAAAAACAGAACATATTACAAACTTACAATCACACACTTTTTTCCAAGATAACTAGACAAGCATCACATCGTCGTTACATTGAGACTTGAGAGTGGCAGGTCTTGGAGTTTATTGAAGGAAACAAATTAAAAAGATCACAGAAGTCGATTATTTCTTAGTCAACGAAACGACATGACTGACAGACGTTTTGTTCCTGCAGTTGGCATGCTGAGTCACATGGTGTGCATACTTATCAAACAAGGTATCGATGATGTCTTCTCCAAAATGTGCAGCGAGCATTGGTTCACTAACCGCTCTTATACAATTGGCTTCATTTTGTCCTGCTTCATGCTCATCTTCTTCGTTGTAGTCGCAGTTACTTCTTTGAGTTCATATACGTTCGGATCATAAAAACGGCATGTTGAACGTATCCAGCTTTGATTCACTGACATGGCCCTGTTTTATATGAAGATTGGGATGATTGTTGTGGCCCAAAATTTGATTAATAATAGATTGTATTGTATTTGTTTGTGTTCATGCTCTCAATAAATACCTAAGACCATGAATGCATCTAATTAAAATGTTTGACCAGTAAAAATGTATAATTTGATTTGATGTACCTCGAAAACTAAGTCACGGAGAGATTTTGATAGCAATGTCCAAAAATGACAACAAGCTCTATATTGGAGTTAAGAACCATAAGTCCATTAGAGACAATTTCTTCAGAACGTAATCTTAGAAACATCGTAAAATCTTTTTGGAATTTATTCAAGTAAGCCTTGTATGCACTTTTAGGACTTGAACTTGTTATTTACACATTCCCCACATTATTCTCAAGCTTCTCAGGGTCCCTCTATATATATATATGTCTCCTTGACTCCTTTTTAACATTTACTTCCACTTTCCATTCCATAAGGTAAACTTCTCCTCTCTCTCTTATCTCTTCCCTTATTATTATTTTTTTTTCTTGGTCGCGCTGTTTACGCTCATGCCGCCATCAAAGGATTTGCTTCCGGCCGTCTCTTATCCCTGCCGCCGTTCCCTTATCTATTCGTGAACGTCTGTCGTCGTGTTTCTAGCAGCCGCCGGATCTGGCCAAGACCGTGAGGCATCTCGGTCGCACCGTCCTTGCTATAGCACCATCATCTCGACGCGTCTTCTCCCAACGTCTCCTTCCTCCTTGTACTGAAGGGCTTGGCACCACTGTACTCAGGACGCGCAAACCACACTATTCTGCCGAGTCGTGGCTACTGGCGCGCCATGTGCTAAGATCTGCCGTGGAGGTGCGCGTGACGCTGGATCGTGCGGGTTGAGGCCTTGAGACGCGTGGAGGTTGAAGGTGCGCTGATCTTGAGGTGGTGGTGCGCGGAGACTGAAGGTGTGTAGATGTTGGTGAGATCGTGCCGGTTGAAACGTGGTAGCGCGCATTGACGCGGAGGCTTGTCCACTCATGGCGCGGCTTGGTAAGAGGCGCGGAGCTTATTGGCGCGTCAGCTTTTCCACGTTGTGATGTGTAGAGCTCGACGGGATGGCGTACTGGCGCGAGGGTTGACGCGGAGGCTCACATGACAGTCAAGGCGTGCTAAGGCACGACAATGGTGACAGATGCATGGTTTTTAGCGCTATGGTTTGACTCAATTACTTTGAGGTGCGGAGCTCATTGAGAACTTCTCGTACCGGCGTGATGGTGGTGCCGCGCATGATCGATGTGGTTTCTCGCAGGCGTGACTCTCTCCTAGGGCGTCGTAGATACAGGGCGCCTTGCAATGGCCTCTCGTCGGTGCACGTTCCTTAAGTAAAGAAATCGTTGAGAGCTTGTAACAAGTATTGGCGTGGAGCAACTCTATACGAGGCGTGGAGCTTGGTACCGGGGCGTGGTGTTGGTGGCTCGCAATGCTGTATTTTGGAGTCATGGCGTTTTCGATGAAGTTTGACACACCATCATCACTGATTGATTGCTTGATTGGTTTTCCAAGGTCTCGTACCATGACTCCAGGAGACGATATCTTTGGTGAAGTTCCAGAGGAATTATGAGATGACCAGTGCCGTTTACTCGAGAGCACTTTAGATGAACTCGGAGTGGCATGTTTCCTTTGGATAACCCGAGCTCAAGTTTGATTCTCCGACCTTCAGGCCAACGTCGTGTAAAGGTTTTTGCGTGCAAAGTTTGTTCTGGCTCGACGCACGCCCCCAGGTCCCCGGTCGTGTTAGAGCTACTAGGTGAGTGCTTCCCACATAACATAAGGACATCTTGGTGTACCCGTAAATCTCTGGCTTCGATATACTATCACTGTCGATTGCCTCATAACCTACAGCTCTTGGTGGCGAGTTCTCGTGACCGTCCTTGGACCTCTCCGGAGGGCCACCTTAGCATGTATAAAGATTTCTTTACCGAGTGCGGCCTCTAGTTTCCCATTCCAAAGTTTTTTACGAGCTATTGTGCGAACCGAGACATCTCGTTTTCGAAACTATCGATTTTGATTATCGGGAATGCGGTCAGACACTCGATTATAGGAGCCCAGGAAGCCATCAAGATCGATCTCGAACTTTTCGAGCTAGTCATTTCCTTCAAGCTTGACAACAGGGGTTGTGCAGTGCTTGTTCTAGGCCAGGCTTCAAGATTTCGCGTGGCCACAAAAGTCTTGTCTACGATTGGCAGAGAAAGTTCTTCTTCGTGGAAGTGAATATGCTCTCGTTCGAGGATCCGTCCATGACTTTCTCCCCCGCTGCTTCTCGTCTATTGCTTTTGTCTGCTAACAATTTATGTTTTATACTTGCAGGTGCTCCTTCTCCAGCTGCGTGCGCTCCTGACCTTCTCAATAGCGTTGCCGTTCTTCTAGGGAGTGGGAATTTGTGGTAGCCTAACTTTCTCTCATTTCAATACTTTTAACTTAAAAGTTTTAAGTCTCGATCCCCCGTTTCTTCTTGTTCGAGACTTATGCAAATTTTCGCCTATCTTACTTTATTGCTTGTTCTGCAGGTTCTCCGATTGGTTTCCAGATGGGAGATAACGAGATTCCGTGCTACGCTGATTTGTTTGATGCAGATGAAGCGCTAGATGTCGTGACCGAGCTTCCTGCGCATGATGCTGAGATTGTCGCCAAGGATCGTGGGACAGGCGAGGTGCCTATTTCCGAGAGTGAAGCTACGCGCATAGCTCATTTTGCTGAGGTCAGTGCGGCTCGTGCTGTGAAGAAGGTTTCGTTGGCACCTCGCGGGAGTGCTCCACCCACATCCAACGGTGGTAAACGTTCCCGGAAAAGGACCTGGCGCACCAGTGCACAGAACGAGGCAGGCGCGAGTTCTAGGCACCACCACCCTATGCAGGATGGTCGTGAAGACTTCGATCAGTCGTTCTCCTTTTGCTACGAAACCAAGAACCAAATGTTCTACAACGACAGGCGAGCTTGCGCGGACCTTGCCAGCAAAATCCTTGGTGACTTTGTTCCGCTTTCGGCGCCTAGCGATCTAGCTTGCGCGTACACGTATGAGGATTGGGCTCGTCGGCAATTTCAGGTTTCCATCCGCTTCTTCAATTTATTTTGATTGGAATATCACTTGGTGACACAACCAGATCGTCTTCGTTATGCTTTCAGGGGATGAGCTGCATGAACCGTCTCGTTGGTGACTACGAGGATAAGGTGAGGGCGGCTAAGAGAGAAGCTGCTTTGGCTCAAACCGCTCTCGCTCAATTTGAGCGGTCGAGCAAGGAGAACGCAGCGTTTTTGGAGGCGAAGGTCAAGGAGTTGACGGTTTCGATAAAGCAGACCAAGTCGAAGCTTGCTTCCGAGACGGCACGGCTGAGGAAGGCGCGTGATGAGCGTGGTGAGGAGGAACGTGCGAAGGCTGCTATCGAGATTGAGGGTCATCGCGCGCGTATCAATCGTCTTAGCAGACACGTGCTTGCGTCTCACGCCAGGATGCCTGACTTGCTTAGTCTCAGCCAGGTGAAAGGTACTAGGGAGTGCCTTCAAACGATGATCAACAAGGGCATCTCCATTCCTGAGGAGAAGATGGTGCGTCTTGCTGCTGGCCAGGCAGAGTATCAGACGAAAGTTAACAGGGTCGTGGTGCCTCCGCTCCTTGATGGTGATCTCGAGTCCTTCCCAGAATTTGCTGCCGGAAGCGCTGACAAGACTACTAATGAGTGATCAGTCCATGTTGTTTTCTCGCTTGTTGTTTTTGTTTTTACTTAAGGATTGTGTCGTTGTTGCAGATTTGGTCGACTTTATGAACTTTGTTATTTGAACCTCTATTGATCGTTTGCATTACTTTCGCGCAAGTGTTCATCATTGTCAAATTTTGTCGCTTTATATTTGCGATGAAGGCGTGACGACTTTGTCGGTTGCATGACATATTTTACAGTGCAGGAAGTCTTCTGGCTTACCCTGGATATGTTGTTTCCCGAACGCCAAGAGTAGACAAGACGGACTTGTCGTACTTTTTAGGTGCGGTACGCATGACCGGCTTATCCTGTAGGCGCTGCGAGGATTGCGAGATTGTGCGAGTTGGAGACTTTGGCTTAATTCGCTCTGCTCTTTGCTAGCTCTCTTTTGGGCTCGACTTAAAAATTCCTACCAAAGCAAGGCTATGGATTTTTTCACCGCTACTCCCATGCAGAGCGCTTACGAGTATGGACTCAGCTTTGATTCTTTAAGAAAGTAAAGTATGAATTATTTCACCTTTACATTCATGCGGAATGCGTTAAGAGATGTGCACCTGGCCAGGGCGTCAGCGTAAGAATCGACTAATTTCTCAAGAGTGTTTCCTTGTGAAACTTTTTATTTTTCATGTTATAGATATGCCTCGTGGGAGGCTGCCTACGTACGTACCCCCAAAACGGATCAAGCCATTCATGATTCATATTACATAGGAATGCTCGATAATATGAGCGATTTTTTTTAAAGCGGCTTAGTAATAATATCGCTTGAGGTTAGCGGAATTCCATTACCGGGGGACTGGCGTGCCATCCAGTTTGACTAGCTGGTAGACTCCTGGTTTGACGACCTTTGAGATTAAGTAAGGACCCTCCTAATACGCGCCGAGCTTTCTAGCGTTCTTCTCAACCGTGTTCTTGTATACTTTGTGGAGGACTAAATCACCCTCGGCAAAGTGATGACACCAAGGATCACATGTTTTTCAACGACGGGCGAGCGTGCGCAGATCTTGCTAGCAAGCTCTTTGGTGACTTTGTTCCACTTCCAACGCCTAGTGATCTAGCTTCTGGGTCTACGTATCAGGATTGGGCTCGTGACGTCACCAACACCTAATTCCTCTGGAACATCACCGAAAATATCATTACTTGGAGCTATGGTGCAAGACCTTGCGAAAACCAACCAAGGAATCAGTCAACGACTGAAGGGCGCCAAAACTCTCAACAATCCATGACTTCAGGACAATGCACCATTGAGACACCAACACAGGGCTCCCCGTATCTAGGACACCTTAGAATCGAGTCACGCCCAGGACTAACCACATCGAGTATACGGTGTCAACGCGCTTCAGGCTAATCAAGGCGCGCCATCGTGCCACCATATGCCCGGACAGATCGAACCGCGCCACGGTTCACCTAACCGTCTCACAAGCCTCCGCATCAACGTCCGCGCCAGTTCGCCATCACACCATCACGCCATAACGCCAACATCTACGCGTCAAGACCTATGCGCCATCACGCCAACATTTACGCGTCAAGACCTATGCGCCATCGCGCCATCGCGCCATCACGCCAACATCAACGCAACCTATGCGCCATCACGCCATCACGCGAACATCTACGCGTCAAGACCTATGCGCCATCAAGCCATCACGCCAACATCTACGCGTCAAGACCTATGTGCCATCGCGCCATCACGCCATCACGCCAACATCTACGCATCAAGACCTATGCGCATCACGCCAACATCTACGCGTCAAGACCTATGCGCCATCACGCCATCACGCGAACATCTATGCGTCAAGACCTATGCGCCATCACGCCAACATCTACGCGTCAAGACCTATGCGCATTACGCCAACATCTACGCATCGAGACCTATGCGCATCACGCCAATATCTACGCGTCAAGACCTATGCGCCATCACGCCATCACGCCATCACGCGAACATCTACGCATCAAGACCTATGCGCGCCATCATGCCATCACGCCAACATCTACGCGTCAAGACCTATGCCCCATCGCGCCATCACGCCAACATCTACGCGTTAAGACCTATGCGCCATCGCGAGCCTCAACAGCGAGACATCGTATGCGCCACCACATCGCACACGCCTCCAAACTTGGATCCGCACCCAAAGTCAGATCCGACGTGCTCCTCGCTTTATGCAGATCCACGCGCGCCCACCAAAACCCCTTTCGCGCTTCCCCTCACGATGGCAATCAAAACCGGCGCGTCACCGTTCTCTCGACCTGCGCGCCCTCCACTGCATACGCGCCATCGCGTCTCCAGCTATTGGCGCCCCTCGCTGTCTTTAGCCGAAGTACTAATTCAACAAATCTATGTGGTTCGATTCGTATACATGCGATTTTGGAGCTGATGAGGAGCAGTGTCATCTCTCGCAAATGCAGCGAAGCCTCTCTTTGGAATTGCCTTCACTGATTCCTCTGCAACTTCCGTTTCGGATGATGATGAAGACGAAAGAATGACGTTTAAAGCCCACAACTTGTTAATCCCAAAGATTGGTTCTTTTTGATGGAACCGAAAGCAGTGTCTGCGACAACGTCCTCGGCGAAGAGAAATGGCGAGCGGAAGCAGAAGTCGAGAGAGCTCTGCAAGCACTTCGAGAACTCATTATCTTCCCTTTTCGCTACCCTCTCGAAGTTCGAACGCTTGGTCTCAAAGTACACATCAACACCTCTGTTTAGATTCATAGCTTCTGTATTTTGTTTTTCAATTGGTTTGATTAGCTTTGCTTTTACTTATCTGGCCTAGAGGATTGCTTCTCTACGGTCCTCCTGGAACCGGCAAGGTAAAACCTTTATTTCAAGCCTGAAATTTTCATTGTGCGTTGGGTTCCTCAAAGTTCTCAACTTTGATTATTGCTATTTCGCTCGTATTGCAATTTTGATTATTGTAGACAAGCTTGGTCCGTGCTGTTGTCCAGGAATGTGATGCACATTTGATTGTCTTAAGGTACTTTTGTGTTGTAGCTTCTGTATGATTTATGGTCTTTGTGTGTCAATGCTCTGTTCAGCCCTCATTCTGTACATCGTGCACATGCTGGTGAAAGCGAGAAGGTTTTAAGGGAAGCTTTTGCCGAGGCTTCTTCTCACGCATTTTCAGACAAGCCCTCTGTGATTTTTATCGACGTTCTTTGCCTCAGATATCTGTTATTCCTCGTTTATAGTTTTGATCTTGGTTAATTTGGATTAACGCATCATCATCATCAACAAAAAGCCTCTCAATGGTATCTGTCTCATTTCTTTTGATATACATCAGATTCTGATAGATGATACTCTCGCCCTGAGCTTGTATAATTTTAGTTTCTTAATCTTTTGTGAAGAGGATCTTTGTTCTATGGAGATTAGTGTTCCCACAGATGTTAGACATGTCTTGTCGATAACTTGTTTAAGGATCTTGAGAGAGGTAGATAGACATATATTGAGGACGTCGTGTGTGATTTACACTTTCTCAGCTCTTCCTTCATTATTGTATAGTCTTTAACATTAACGAAGCCAACTTTTTATTTGATGTTCTTGAATCTAATTCTCATTTTTTAGATGAGATTGGGTGAAAATTCTTACAATGTGCATGCTTAGTCAACGCTATTGAGTGAGTAGATAGATAGTTTTACTCTTTTGTTCGAATAGAAGCTGATTAGGACTGTATTTGAAAACGCAGTGCTACCGTGTTTGGAGTCTCTACCGAGTCAATACAGCTATCTTATGATACTAGAGGGAACATCGTGCCTACAATACTTTTGATGATGCAGAGTCACTTGTACAGTAGAGGTGGATTGCGGGTGCGTGTATATCTGCATCTTTTAATCAAATGCAAATGATTTATTTGCTTCGTTTGTTGTATATAGGTTGAAGGAATTTTCAGGATTAATGGTGAGAATGCTCAAGAGGAGTACATAAGAGAAGAGTTGAATAAAGGTGTTATACCTGATAACATTGATGTCCACTGCCTAGCAAGTCTTATTAAGGTAAAAACACATATAAACTTCCCAACGATCATGTTGTTTTTTTTCCTGATTGTCTTTTACCCTTTTTCTTGAATTCTTGAATTATGGTTTTTCTTCTAGGCTTGGTTTAGGGAACTTCCGAGTGGTGTTTTGGATTCGCTCTCACCAGAGCAAGTAATGGAGTCTGAGAGTGAAGATCAGTGTATGGACCTTGTAAAGATTCTTCCTTCAATTTGAAGCTTCTTTGTTAGATTGGGCTATCAGTCTGATGGCTGATGTTGTCGAGATGGAACAACTTAACAAGATCAATGCTCTCAACATTGCAATGGTTTTTGCACCTAACATGACTCAGGTTAGTGTTTTGAATGTATCTCTTAAGACTGTTTATGTGTACGTTTTTGGTAAATGAAATCAGTCAAACTGCAGATGTTGGATCCATTGATGGCTCTCAGTTATGAACTTTCTTAAAACACTTATTGTGAAGACGCTTAAAGACCGGAAAGAATCTCGAGATAGGTTGGTTCCTGCCTCAAATCCAATTCCTCGTTACCATAATGGTGATCAGAGCAGCAGAGACAACTGTTCCATCTCATGAAAGCTAACAAGGAAGAAGCTTTAGACAACTTTGAGGCCGAGATGAAAGACAAAGAAGTATCGTATCAGAAGTGTCTGCAGATGAAGAAGAAGAAGAATCTCTAGCATCTCCAGAACTTGTTGCCATAAAGTCTTCTCAGGTGAAAATCTGTAACAATGGAGGTTATGGACAGAAACACAATGATTGGGAGGAGCAGAGGAAGAAGACTACAGCGACCATGTCTAAAGCGAGTAGTATTGTGGGACGCGTGAATTACAGAGTTAGCTATTCGAAGCTTGGGGATGAAGAAAGTTGAATAGTTGATGCTTTTGGATCTTTTTGTTTTGGGTTTTGTGGGATGGATGGATGCTTTTAAATTTTGATGATGGTTGCTTGTGTACCAAGAAAATGCTACGCGTTTCTACTTATAATGTCAAAAAGGTAAGCTTCTGCTTCTCTTCCTAAGGTTTTATCTTGAAGAATCTGCAACTTTTGCAGGAATATCCTCATCTACTATTATCTAATTTAGTTATAAACAAAAAGATCTTAAAATTGACCAGCACATTACATACAGTATAACAAATTTACGATCACACTCTTCTTTTCCAAGGCATCATATCGTTACGTTGGGTGGCAGGTTTTGGAATTTAAATTTATTGAAGGAAACAAATTAACAAGAGTAAATACAAACAATTACACTCTGTTTCCCAAGACTAGGCATCACATCGTTACATTGAGTGGCAGGTCTTGGAATTTATTGAAGGAAACAAATTAACAACAGTAGAAACAAATAATTACATCCCACAAGTTGATTATTTCTTAATCAACGAAAGGACATGACTGACAGACGTTTTGTTCCTGCAGTTGGCATGCTGAGTCACATGGTGTGCATACTTATCAAACAAGGTATCGATGATGTCTTCTCCAAAATGTGCAGTGAGCATTGGTTCACTAACCGCTCTTATACAATTGGCTTCATTTTGTCCTGCTTCATGCTTATCTTCTTCGTTGTAGTCGCAGTTACTATAACCAAGATCGAATCCATGTGCCTCCAATTCATTGATTTCAAAAGAGCCCTCGTTTCGTATCACTTCTTTGAGTTCATGTACGTTCGGATCATAAAACGGCATGTTGAACGTATCCAGCTTTGATTCACTGACAAGCCCCTGTTTTTATGAAGATTGGGATGAGCACCATGTCTTAAATTCAACAAAATACTTTTTTTTTTTTTTTTTTTTTGGTAGAAACAACAAAATACTTTTGGTCTTCCCTTAATAATATCAACAAAGAATTATTAATATATAGCTCTCCTAAATCAAAACAAAATGTTTGAAACTAAACGTGAAATTTCTGTATAAAAAACAAAAATCAAACGCTAAATTTTATTAAACTAAAACGATGGTAATTTAAAGAATCCCTAAGTAATTCTCTAAAATAATCCTTTCACTATTATTTGGTTGTCTTTTATGATTGTATTGTATTTGTTCATGCTCTCAATAAATACCTAAGACCATGAATGCATCTATTTAAAATGTTTGACTAGTGCATGAAAATGTATAATTTGATTTGATGTACCTCGAAAACTAAGTCACGGAGAGATTTTGATAGCAATGTCCAAAAATGACAACAATCTCTATACATTGGATCTTTAAGATGAGTGTTTCTTCCGATGAAGTTAAGAACCATACGTCCATTAGAGACAATTTCTTCAGAACGTAATCTTAGAAAAATCGTAAAATCTTTCTGGAATTGATTCAAGTAAGCCTTGTATGCACTTTTAGGACTTGAACTTGTTATGTACACATTCCCCACATTATTCTCAAGCTTCTCAGGAACCTTCAAACATACAATTACATATAAGTATCAGTTGATGTTTTATACAAAGAAACTTATTATAACAAAGTCTTGTATTTAAAAGTACCTTAGAGAGCCAATGAAGAGCGTAAGAGGAATGTATCAAATGGAGGCTGTTGCGAGAGAAGAGCCTTGAATAGAAGGAACCTGGAGCTCCATAGACGAAACACGATGCTAATTTGTTTTTGATCTTCGTATTGAAGAAAGGTATGGACTTGAATGTCATGTTGAAATCGTTTTCCGGAAGATCGTTGAGACAACAATCGATTTCTGGCGGGTTTTCGTTCACATGTTGGCACAACACATTAATGGTGTTGATGATTTCAGAGACAGCCAAAAACGTGTTTTCTCCTGAAGAACAACCCAGTTCAGCAATTTTGATGTACGTTGGAAAGTCTAAGTTCATCATCATTTCTTCTGTGTTCTTTACCAAGACTGGTTTGGCCATCGATAAAACTCTTCTCTACAAACCAAAAAAGAAAACACGTATCAAAATTATTATAATCTCGATAATCTGTTTATGATGGACGATCTTCGTTAATGAGAAACTTGAATGAAAGTAAATGAACTCAAACTAGTTATGTACGTATCGGAAACTAGTGTACATGCATGTCTCATTCTTTATTAGTAACATATTAGTGATATAAACAAAACCGTTACAAGAGGACCTTTTATAGTCCTAGAAACGTCATCTAATTATCTTTTTTTTTTTGGCTGAGGCAGAGCCGTCACTAGTAGAACGCATATTCCCGTGATACTTAACTAGATTTATAAACCCAATAAGCCGTCCAACTATTTTTAGTAACTTAGTCAAATTGTAAAAGATTAGTCTAACATATTTATTAGTAAAATACTTATCAAGTTCGTTCTATTTTAGTAAATTTTATTTTGAACGAAAAACTCAAAATTTTATTTGTTAATTTTGTTTTCAGTTACTAATATTTTCTATATATTTTAATGAATTCGATTGGTCCAAATTTAAGAAAAAATATCATTCATAACTACAAATTTAAGACTGTCTTACCATATAGATGGAAAATAACAAGTATTTCAATTTTAAACACAAGACTTTGATTTATATTGATTGTTTTTTTCGTTTACATTATTTTTCCTGCTTCATGCATAATATATATATTGTTACAATATATTTATTTTATAAAATTGAGTTTTGTTACATTTCGTATTTACAAAACAAATATAAGTATGCAAGTTCTTGAATATAGATGCATGTAGTTTAATTTAATAATTAGGTGACATATAAACATTTAGCTAATGTTTTAGGTTTTATAACTTTATCAAAATGCAATATTGAAAAGAAAAATCATTTTTATCATCAAATAGTATTGATAAATATTTTGGTTAAAACTAAGAAAAAAGAATTTATTGAAGAACCTGAAGACGAGAATTGGCGGAGTAACTGTTGGCTCCATCTCCACCACTCATACGTAGAGCTTTCACAAACGCATATTCATCAAGATCACAGTTATCATCAATATAGCTGCATCGAGATATACATATATCATTACATATAAAACTGCATGCATATATATTTTTAGCGAGCTAAATCAAAGTAAATTATACATGTATATATGTGTGTGTGTGTTTTGTATTAATAATGAATTGGAGAGACGAACCTCAAGGAAGGTAAGGTGTCGATGAATCTTGGATCCATTTTCATTATTGTACTAATTGATGATAAGATTTAGAAGAGAAATATCAGAAGATGTTTGTGTATCGAAGAAGCACTACACACTCTTCAATATATAGAGAGATCGATGGAACTTAATCAATTACGTAGCACATTATATAAATCACATGAAACATGCCAAGTGACTGCAAAGTCGTTGCTCTTACACCATCTACAATGGTTTTCCCTATTTTTACTTCTAAAATAGATAACTCTATATTGGAGGTGACTTTTGCTCCATTGGATACCTCTAGTTTTTCCTCTAAAAAAGAATATTTTGTAGAGATTCCTTTTTTATTTTACTATTAATAACTTTTACTTATAAAAGCTACAAAATAACCCATTTATTTTAGTATTTGTGAAACTTTCATAAAGTTATGATATTATTTAAATTTTTAACATTCATAAATACAAAACCTCCACTTCATTAAATTATTATTAAACTATTTAAATATATATTTTATTTATTTTGATCATAAATATAAAAGGGTTAAAAGTTCAAAAACCATTTTATAAATTAAAAAGTTCAACTATATTATACAGGAAAAAATAGAGTTCCTCTATATATAGAGTAAAAAATAGAAATCTCTATTATAGAGGTAAAAATAGAGATGGGTTAGAGTAGATTTTACTCAAAAATAGAGTTATAAAGCAATTATAGAAGTGGGTTGGAGATGCCCTTAATACCCAAAACAATATAACTAATATTGTTGGATATGGGCTTTGCCCCCAATATTTACAGAAGTCCAAGCAGAAAATCTCAAGAAGTTTTACACCTGAAGTTTTGGATTTGGCCCAACAGGTCGCAGGGGCAAAATCGTTATTTTACAGAAAGACAGAAGAAACCCTAGGTCAATGACCCACTATAAATACATGATGTCATTGTCACGTCAGAGGATCCATTTTTTGGGCAATTAGAGAGAGAAGAACAATTACCTTCGTATTAACTACGCTAATTAGCTTCTTAATTGTCAATTTCTGTAAATCTGTCTATTAAATTATACGTTAAATAAAAGGACCAAATCTGATTCATTCCATTTATATTCTTATCATTTATATTGTAAATTTCCTACATCAACAATTTCGCGCCCACCGTGGGGAAGAGTTCAAAGAGGTCGCATGTGCGAGACCGAGCGAGATCGTGTGTGAATGAGGTCGCGTATGCGAGACCTGGCGAGGTGGATCGTGTTTGCGGGTTGCGGCGAGTTGGTGCGGTGGATGTAATCGCGGTAACCTCAGGAATGGCGTCGTGAAGATTTGTTCCAATATATCGCGGAGACGTGAAGGTATAGAGCGTCAGTGCGCAAGTCTCGATTCGGGGCGTTTGGCGTGATGCTACGAGAGTTCTGCGGAACGACATGTTGAAGAAGTTTGTATTTTGACGTTTTGCAAACTTGAGACTCTCGGTGGCGAGATTGCGATTGTAGCGGATGATGATCTAGATGGCGAGATCAAGAATTTGCGTACGTGATTTATGGTGAGATCAGGAGTTTTCGTACGAGACTAAGGCGTGCTTGACCGGCATGATGGGGGAGCTCGCAGGTCCAGATGCCGGGGCGTGTTAGAATCGGTGATGACGGCGCCGTTGCCTCTCCCATAAAGTTGTGAAGTAGAGATGATTCATTGGCGTGGTAGCTGAAGGCGAGTTCGCCGGTTTGGTTGGGATACTGATTGCGACGAACTCGAAAATTGCAATGTCAAGATTATAGCAAGGTCGTGATCGGGGCGACATCAAAGTTTGGCGAGGTCGAGGCCTTTGGTGCTGAGGCGGCGAGCTCTAGATTTCGGGGGCGAGGTCAAGATTCTCGTTGGCGATATCGAGATTCTCTGAGGCGAAGTGGCGAGGTGGCATACGTGACGAGACAGATGACAGTGAGCACGGTGGCGAGGTCCCACTCGTAGTAAAGGGAGGTCGGCGAGATGGTAAGGTCAAGACATTAGCGAGGTCGAAATTGCTGTGAGGTCGAGCTGGAATTTGGTGATGGCGAGGTGGACGTCGTACGGGAGCTGCGTATGAGATGGCGTGTTTAAGTGATTCGAACTTTGGCTGTACGTACAAGGGTTGGCGAGTTCGAAGCTCGTATACGAGATTGCTGCGTATGAGACTTTGACAAGTTCAAATTTGTAACGCTGTCGTGTTTTGGCGAGATCAGATCGGTGTGGTCACCACTTGCAGAGAAACTGACGAGCTCATATGAGTCAAGATGTGAGCCAGATAGGACAGTGCGCTGCGGAAAGTGATGCAGTACAATTTGCGGGAAGCTGTATTTCGGTTGTGATTGAATAATACTGCGTTTCTGATGTGGTTTTATCGCTTGAATACTGACAGGTTGCTTGGTTGGTTGTGCAAGGTCTCGCACAATGGCTTATGGGGATGATGTCTTCGGTGATGTTCCGGAAGAGCTTGGAGATGATCAGTTTCGAGCGCTAGAGAGAGGTTTTGACGAAACTGAACCGAGCTGTCCTTCCTGGTGGGAGCTATCAGAAGGAGGAGGTGTCGTGATAGATCTTGTGGATTTGACGGAAGAAGATGTTCGTGAGCTTGAAGTAATGTTCCCTACGGATAACGAAGACCTTAGTCTGATTACCCTTCCTCCAGGTCAGCGCCGCGGGAAGGTTCTCCTGTACGGAAAACGCACTGGCTCGGAGGATGCTCCTAGGTCTCTGGTCGCCGGCCTAGCTGTTTGTGATGTAATTCCGAGACGTCGCAGAGATCTTATGGTAAATAGGGAACACATTTCCCGCGACACACGAAGTACGTTATGCGATGAGAGTTCCTTAGCCCGCGTCCTTAATCTCCTCCGAATGCCAAACAACCTGAAGTTCGTGTTACCGAGTGTAGACGCGCACCCGTGGGACTGCCCAGCAGGTCACTTCTACGTTTACGTTGATTATTTTAATGACTGCGGCCCGTGGGACTGCCCAGCATAGCCCCAAACTATCACGCGTAAATCGAGTGAGCAGCTCGAAGAGGTCTGCACTCATCTTGATGTCCATATGCTTGCCAATTATCGTAAACCCAACCGCGTAATGGATAGTGGAGATCGATAGCTACGAAAATGCAATCTTCCGTCGTGCACAGTAACTCGTCAAAAATTCCGGGATTGGAAACCACAGGCCGCAGTCGTTAAAATAATAAATGTAAATATAGAGGTGACCTTCTGGGCAGTCCCACGGGGGCGCGTCTACACTCGGTAACACGAACTTCAGGTCGTTTGGCATTCGGAAGAGATCAATGACGCGGGCTATGAACTCTCATCGCATAAGGTACTTCCTGTGTCGCTGGAAATAAGTTCACTATTTCCCGTACAATCTCTGCGACGTCTCGGAATTCCGCCACCAACAGCTAGGCCGGCGACCAAAGACCTAGGAGCATCCTCCGATCCAGTGCGCTCTCCGTACGGGAGAACCTTCCCGTGGCGCTGACCTGGAGGAAGGGTAATCAGACTGAGGTCTTGGTTATCCGTAGGGAATATTACTTCGAGCTCACGAACATCTTCTTCTGTCAAATCCGCAAGATTTGTCACGACACCTCCTCCTTCTTACGGATCCCACCAGGAAGGACAGTTTGGTCCATTTTCGTCAAAACCTCTCTCTAGCGCTCGAAACTGATCATCTCCAAGCTCTTTCGGAACATCACCGAAGACATCATCCCCATAAGCCATTGCGCGAGACCTTGCAAAACCAACCAAGCAACCGGTCAATATTCGAGCGATAAAACCACATCAGAAACACTGTATTATTCAATCACAACCCAATTACAGCTTCCCGTAAATTGTATTGCATCACTTTCCGCAGCGCACTGTCCTGTCTAGCTCACATCTCGACCCGTATGAGCTCGTCAGTTTCTCCGCAAGTGGTGACCACGCAGATCTGATCTCGCTAAGACACGACAACGTTACAAACTTGAACTTGTCAAAGTCTCATACGCAGCAATCTCGTATATGAGCTTCGAACTCGCCAACCCTCGTAGCCACAGCCAAAGTTCGAATCATTTAAACACGCCATCTCGTACGCAGCTCCCATAGGACGTCCACCTTGCCATCACCGAATTCCAGCTCGACCTCACAACAAGTTTGACCTCGCTAAGGTTTTGACCTCACCATCTCGCCGACCTTGCTTTGCTATGAGCGCGACCTCGCAACCGTGCTCACTGTCATCTGTCTCGTCATGGGTGCCACCTCGCCACTTCGCGTCAGAGTATATCGCCAATGGGAATCTTGACCTCGCCCCCGAAATCTAGAGCTCGCCGCCTCAGCACCAAAGGCCTCGATCTCTCGACCTCGCCAAACTTTGATGTCGCCACGGTTACAAGCTCGCCCTATCACGACATCACCAATCCTCGAGCTCTTCAAGCTTCAAACACGACCCAACCCTTGCGTCGAGCATCTCGTCATATCGTTCCGCGCAAACCTCTTAGCATCTCGCAGCCCATCAGCGAGCTCGTCACAACCGCATCACCCGTTCTTTATCTCTTTCCGACGCCTACACGACTCGAGCGGCAGTTGGATCATGACACCTCACAGTCCTGATCTGTGGGCGAAGCACGGTGGCGTCTTGGCAGCGCGGCGGCGCGGCCTGACCGAGACGCTTCAAGGTCTCGGCCAGGGCTGACAGTCAATACGTCTTGACGCGGCTCTGTTCGGTATTAAAGGAGCACCGAGAGAAGCACACCAACCGGAGAACTAACGGGTAGTTGATGGCGACGGAAGAGCAAGGCAAGAGGGAGCTGCGACCGGCGATAGAGACCAATGCTCAGCGAGAAAGCTTTGGACGGCGGCAAGAAAGCATGCTCGGCGGAATCAAGGTTCACACAGCCACAAAAATCTAAAGTAAAAAGAAGATAAGGGAGAGAGATAGAAAGAAGTTTACTTTTTGGAGAGAAGAAGAAAGTTAGAAGAAAAAATTAGGTCAAGGGAACATATTTATATGGGGGATCAGCATGTTAACCGAAGTAAAAAAACCCTAGTTTTGAAGCTGTCTCTACTTCCTGCGCCTCGGAAAACGTGCAGAATACAATAGACTCCCGTTTAAAGCCCAACGGACCTCAAAAAACATGTGCAACATACTGTTCATCCCGGAATCTCCTGGATACCTCGAAAAACGTGTGGAACGCACTATTCATCCTTTAACCCTCCGGCAGGTGTCAAAACTCCTGAAATCTTTTGTTCTTCCCGCAAGACGGCCCTGCGAGATGCGGTGTTGGACCCGACGGGCTCAAGCAAGCCATCGCACATCGGACTATGGGGGACCATTGTTGGATATGGGCTTTGCCCCCAACATTTACAGAAGTCCAAGCAAAAAATCTCAGGAAGTTTTGGACCTGAAGTCTTGGATTTGGCCCAACAGGCCGCATGGGCAAAATCGTCATTTTATAGAGAGATAGGAGAAACCATAGGTCAATGGCCCACTATAAATATATGATATCATTGTCACGTCAGAGGATCCATTTTTTGGGCAATTAGAGAGAAAAGAGCAATTACTTTCGGATTAACTGCGCTTAGCTCCTTAATTATCATTTTCTATAAACTCTTCTATTAAATTCTATGTTAAATAAAAGGACCAGATCCAATTCATCCTATTTATATTCTTATCATTTATATTGTCGTTTTCCTACATCAACATTGATTTTGAAATTATGTTATGTTATTGACTTTTGGTTCATTTCTGTTTACAACTGAAATGCGCCATAACATTTGGTTCTTAGATTCAATCTTCATAAACGAATTAAGCAAGAAATAAAAGATATGTAATTTATATTGCATGGTTTAATTTTAATGTGAGAGTTATGTGTATTTTTCTGTATATTTCATCAAAGCCAAAGATACAAAAAGTGAGTTATAATATCAATAATCATTAATTCATTACAACTGGTTTTGTGTTAAAATCTCATTATCTAAGTATATAACAATAACCTAAATACAGTAGAACCTCTATAAATTAATACTCTTTAAATTAATACTCGCTATAAATTAATAAATTATTCTGGTCCCGAGTTGGGCCGATGTAAAAAATGATACATTTCGATAAAATAATAAGATAATAATTTTTTTGGAAATCCTATGTAAAAATATAGTCCCATCAATATCATAAATTAATAATCAAATAAACTAATATATATATATATATATATATATATATATATATATATAAAATCTAGTGAAATATGACTCTATTGTTCTTTGCCTATTTTTGAATTTGCAATCTTGTTGGAGCTTATGTCTAATCTTTTTAATTGTTTCTCAAATCCAAAATTTGTGGAGAGTCCTAGATGCGATAATTCCTATTTTAGTAGCTGGTTTTAAAGGTTCCGCAAAATCTTATTCGATTTCATCATTACCATCGATGATAGTAGTAGCAATTTCTTCTAAGCTCTAAAATTCTAATATTTATCATTTTTATAGAAATAATCTAGTAAACAATTGACATTCATCCTATTACAATAGCCAAAATTATATATTAAGAAAATTTTTTAAAAATGTGACTCATAACAAAGTATCTTATTTTATAATAATTTTTTTTCAAAATTATGAAAATGAGAAATGAGAAAATCTCTTCATAAATTAATAAAATATTAATTTATCGATAAATTAATAATTATTAATTTATCGATAAATTAAAACTTCTATTAATTAATAAAATTTCATGGTCCCGACCTTATTAATTTATAGAGGTTTTACTGTAACAAATACAAACTTTAAAGTAAAAATACACGTGCAGAAAATTCTTTAAATACTCTTGATGAGCTCTCTTAATTAAAATATGATTTTCTAATTATGTTAATTAGGTCCGAGACAAACAAAAATAACACCATTGAAAAAAGTTTAACTTACGGGTCATATATGTATATATGACCCATAAATGACAAAACAAACAGAAATTATATTATTATTGTTGTTGGTGTTCATGTTGTAACGAAAATGGGCCAAGCAAAAAAACGTAATCGAAGAGAAAACCTAGTCGAAGAAACCACTTTGGGAGGAGAAGATTCAAGATACATTTTACATGTCAAATAAGTAATTAAGAGCATTTAAAGTATATTAAAGACCAACAGTATTAAGTGTGAACAGAGTGTGTGCTATCCTGACGAGTGACGAAGATTATTTTAATCAAATCGTGTGAAGATAATCTCCATTAGCAACATCAAAATGTTGTGAAATGATAACTACTGTTTATATAACTCAGATATTTTCTCCACCAAAGAACGAATAGTAATTGCATCCTTAAAGTATGTGGACGCGCGATGCTTTGTCCCGTATGCAATCCCTGTGCCACCTAAATCTTAGATCATGTGTAGTGAAAGAGACTCTCAAATCATGTTGGCAACAAAAATCTTATTTAAATATATTTTGGTTAATTTGTCACGTTTTTAATTTAGAAATTGACAAGCATAAAGTTTAATCAATAATTCAATACGTTTCAAATTTCCCCGTACGAAAAAGATTCCTTTATAAAGTTTAGTCCTTGTTTTTGAAGACTGGGGCCAGAGATCGAGTGGAAAATATTAAATTGCTGGTCATCGTCGGACATCACCCAACGGGACGAAGTGGGTGATGGGAAAATACCGGTTCTTACTTCTTACTAAAACCCCATGCTTTTTAATTAGTCAAAGATTTGTTTCAACACAACACGAAGAAATTGAAATCTTGTCCTCCGACTTAGTGCACCTTCAGTAGTGTAGAGACTCAAGTGGATTTTATTATATATATTTAAATTTTGTTTTGTTTTCAAAAATAATAAGTAATAAAGTGACATTGGTGGGAGAGTATTTAATGGAGTTCTAAGTTTCTCAAATGGTCTCTTTCTCCTTTTTTTTTTTATCTGTTAATATAAATGGATGAGATACGATCGAATCTCCATCCCACTAATGGATGTGCTCTTATAAGAGATAAGAATTCTCCATGCACGTTAATTTAGATACTTCGATGTATCTAAGAGACAAGAATGTCAAACATGAAACAGTAAGAGAATACATTGTGGTGGCCCTTCGAGGAGAAGTCTACTTTGAAGCATTTCGGTATGTTTCTATCGAGACTGACCGGATCAGCCGATAGAATTTATAAAAAAAAAAAAATCAAAACAAATAGGTTAGAGAATATGCATAGAGAAAATAATGGAAAAAATGCTATTTCACCATAGATTACTGACTGAATGGGACATTATAATCAATGGCGAGTGGGAACCACGGGGATATGATAATGTCGGCCGCATGTGCCATGTATATATAGTATATACGTTACGGTGTTTAAGAAAAATAATAAACTGACTACAAACAAAACTAGATGTGGAATTAGTGTTATTTCTGTGGATAAGACTTGTTTTAGTATAAGATATTTTTATAAGCTGTATGGATTGGTTTTGGCTAGCGATCCGATATCAGCGTATACTAATGGATTTTTACTCTTGACGGTTTGATTGTAACGTAAAACATACTAAACAAGAAAACTGATTTTCGATCGGTGAAATGTTCATGCACATCCGCTAACGAAAACAAAGTGTATTTTTTGGGTTAGTTGTTCGGTTCGAGGAAAACAAAGTGTATACTAGGGTTTCTTCCGCTAGTCTCAAATAATTAAGTGTGTGCTGACGAAGATTCGTTTAATCAAACCGTGTGAGAGTTAAAGGTAATCTCCATTAGCAACATCAAAACTCGATATGATAATGCATGGTAATGCATGTATGGTCTTATTATATGCACTGGCATACATGTTAATTTGTTCCAATATGTCACGTAATTTTAAAATCATGGGGAAACACAAAAAACTTTATAGATAACATTATTATTAGAAAACATGTTATATGCATTAAGGAGTATGATATAATTAAACTTTTAACAAAAGAGGGTTAATTAACGGATATCGGATAATGAGAAGAAAATAAAATATATGTTGGACTAATCCAAACTCATATAAAGGAAATGGTAAGTCCGGATCACTCATCACTTAGCCAAATTTGAAAAGTTTGTCTCCAGATAAAAATACCTAAATCCCTATGGTCGAAAATAATATCATTGTTAATAGAGATATCAACAGATACATTTCCGAATAGAAGAGTGTGTGGATCACGAAAATCTCATCTAAAATATCATTTCTTTCGTAATAAAAGTTACTCTCTCTGTCCAAGATAAATTAATGTTTTGGGGTATTTTTTTGTTTCACAAAAATTAATATTCTACAATTTTGAATTAATTAAAGTTAATATTTTGTAAATTTCAAAAAATTATCATTGAAAATATTTAAATTTTTGAACTGTTATTGGTCTAAAATTAAATAAATAAAAATTTAGTGAAAAAAATAATTTATTTAAAATCAGTAATCATTCTTTTCTTAAAATTTGTAAAACCTTCTAAACATCAATCTTATTGAGAGAAAGGGAGTAATGTTTTGGATTTCCTGGTGCAAAATGGTTTATACTATTGGATGGCTGGTCACTGCCACCGGCCAAACTGAATTTTTCATTAGATAGATTTTCTTTTTCTTTTTTAAAGGTTTATTTTTAGTATTGAAGAGATAAGAGTGTCAAATTCAATGAGTAGAGAGAGTTATTTTATTCACATTTTCGATTTCTGAATGGGACTTTGGTACACTATTCGTACGTGTACCACTGGCCTTTGATGCATGTTTGACGATGTCGACATTAATTAAGTTTTAATAAATGGCTGTATAACGATTTTCAATAACGGTTTAATCTGAATAATTAACTATCATCATCAACATACAATATTATCACATACAAAATCCAATGGCTTGATATGTATTTTTTCCTTGGTTTAAGTGTAATTGGTGCGATGTTCTGTTCTGCTAAATAATATCAAGTGGACCAGACACAGAAGTGGAACAAAATTACTTTCGGTTAAGTTCGGTTTGAGGTTAAGTAAGTAAAACCGTTTGGTATTAAATATTTGGTTCGGTACGGTTCTTTTGAAGTATTCCCCGTCGGTTAGGTGAAGTTACATCCCCCTCCGTTACCGGCGGAGATAGCTCGCCGTCTTAAGCCGAACTACTAATTCAACAAATCTACGTGGTTCGATTCGTATTCAGGCGATTTTGGGATTCCACTAGTATTGATACTTATCTCTCGTAAATGCAGCGAAGCCTCTCAATGGAGAGAAGCGAGAAAAAAGAGAGAAAGATTCGAGCTTTCGTCTGCATTGGAGATTCTTGTTTCTGCTATTAGAAGGTCTGTGATTGGTGGCTGTGTTGGTGAAGAGGATCTTTGTTCTATGGAGATTGGTGTTCCCACTGATGTTAGACATGTCGCTCATGTCACCTTTGATCGTTTCCATGGCTTGCCTGTTGAGTTTGAACCTGAAGTCCCCAGACGTGCTCCTAGTGCAAGGTTTGTGTTTTTTTTTTCTCTCTTATGAAGTTTTGCATCAAAGGGTTATCGATTTTTCTGGTAATGTCTGGTGATTGAGCTTAATCATTTATAAAGAACCAATTGTGTATGTGGTTTAGTCTCTATATCCCCTTTGAAATGTATCTACCTGCGATTAGTGTATCACCTGAGATATCAATGAGCCAAACTTTTTGATGTTCTTGAATCAAAAAGTTTTCTATGAGTCGATGACCTGTTTAAGGATCTTGAGTGAGGTAGATAGACATAGATTAAGGACTTCTTGTGTGATATACATTTTCTCAGCTCTTCCTTCCTTCATTATTGTATAGTCCTTAACATTAACGAAGCCAACTTTTTATTTGATGTTCTTGAATCTAATTCTCATTTTTTAGATGAGATTGGGTGAAATTTCTTACAATGTGTATGGTTAGTCAACGCTCTTGAGTGAGTAGAGTAGATAGATAGTTTTACTCTTTTGTTCGAATAGAAGCTGATTAGGACTGTATTTGAAAACGCAGTGCTACCGTGTTTGGAGTCTCTACCGAGTCAATACAGCTATCTTATGATACTAGAGGGAACATCGTGCCTACAATACTTTTGATGATGCAGAGTCACTTGTACAGTAGAGGTGGATTGCGGGTGCGTGTATATCTGCATCTTTTAATCAAATGCAAATGATTTATTTGCTTCGTTTGTTGTATATAGGTTGAAGGAATTTTCAGGATTAATGGTGAGAATGCTCAAGAGGAGTACATAAGAGAAGAGTTGAATAAAGGTGTTATACCTGATAACATTGATGTCCACTGCCTAGCAAGTCTTATTAAGGTAAAAACACATATAAACTTCCCAACGATCATGTTGTTTTTTTTCCTGATTGTCTTTTACCCTTTTTCTTGAATTCTTGAATTATGGTTTTTCTTCTAGGCTTGGTTTAGGGAACTTCCGAGTGGTGTTTTGTATTCGTTCTCACCAGAGCAAGTAATGGAGTCTGAGAGTGAAGATCAGTGTGTGGACCTTGTAAAGATTCTTCCTTCAATTTGAAGCTTCTTTGTTAGATTGGGCTATCAATCTGATGGCTGATGTTTGTCGTGATGGACCAACTGAACAAGATCAATGCTCCCAATATTTGCAATGGCTTTTGCACCTAACATGACTCAGGTTAGTGTTTCAAATGTATCTCTTAAGACTGTTTATGTGTACGTTTTTGGTAAATGAAATCAATCAAACTGCAGATGTTGGATCCATTGACGGCTCTCAGTTATGAACTTTCTTAAAACACTTATTGTGAAGACGCTTAAAGACCGGTAAGAATCTCGAGATAGGTTGGTTCCTGCCTCAAATCCAAGTCCTCGTTACCATAATGGTGATCAGAGCAGCAGTAGACAACTGTTCCATCTCATGAAAGCTAACAAGGAAGAAGCTTTAGACAACTCCGAGGCCGAGATGAAAGACAAAGAAGTGTCTGCAGATGAAGAAGAAGAAGAATCTCTAGCATCTCCAGAACTTGTTGCCATAAAGTCTTCTCAGGTGAAAATCTGTAACAATGGAGGTTATGGACAGAAACACAATGATTGGGAAGAAGACCACATCGACCATGTCTAAAGCGAGTAGTATTGTGGGACGCGTTAATTACAGAGTTGAGCTATTCGAAGCGTGGCGATGAACAAAGGTGAATAGTTGATGTTTTTGATCCAACTTTTTGGATTTTCTTGTTTCGGGTTTTGTGGGATGGATGCTTTTAAATTTTGATGATGGTTGGTTGTGTTCCAAGAAATGATACGCTTCTGCATTTAATGTCAAAAAGATTTTATCTTGACGAATCTGCAACTTTTGCAGGGGTATCGTCATTTATTATTACCAACTGTAGTTATAAACAAAATATCTTAAAATCGAATTTACAAATTACAATCACACTCTGTTTTCCAAGAGTTGGAATTTATTGAAGGAAACAAATTAAAAACAGTATAAACAAACAATTACATCCCACAAGTTGATTATTTCTTAATTAACGAAAGCACATGACTGACAGAGGTTTTGTTCCTGCAGTTGGCATGTTGAGTCACATGGTGTGCATACCTATCAAACAAGGTATCGATGATGTCTTCTCCAAAGTGTGCAGCGAGCATCGGTTCAGTAACCACTCTTATACAATTGGCTTCATTGCGTCCTGCTTCGTACCCATCTTCGTAATAGTCGCAGTTACTATGACCAAGTTCGAATCTATGTGCCTCCAATTCATTGATTTCAAAAGAGCCCTCGTTTCTTATGACTTCTTTGAGTTCATGTACGTTCGGATCATAAAACGGCATGTTGAACGTATCCAGCTTTGATTTACTGACTAGCCCCTGTTTATATGACAAAGATTGGGATGAGTCTTGATTTCAACAAAAAAAAAATATATGTATATATTCTCTAGGTTTCAAAATATAGAATGTTTTAACTAAAACAGACATATTAAGAAATAACTAGTTATAAACAAGACTGCATAATATAAAATATAAAATTAATTTAAAAGTTGCATAAAAACTTGAAAATATCTTATATTATGAAACAAAAATACTTCTCTACCAATCGAAACGGAGGGAGTATATTTTGGTCATGAGTAAAATACATATTTAGAAAAACTTACTAAGATAATATATATAGCTCACTTGGAACAACACTAAATTGTTTGAAACTATCAAAACTTAATTTCTTTTGCTTTTTTTGTTACATACGTGCCTCTAATTTTTTAAAAAACGAGTTTTTTTTTTTTTTTTTTTTTGCATCTTCCAAACAAGAGTAAATAAAAGAATCCCTAAGTAAATTGTAGGATAAATGGTAAGAAGATTTTTTTTTTTTTTTTTTTGGTAAAAAAATGGTAAGGAGATTTTCATTAATGAATATAATAAGTAATTAATTGTTTACTATTTCCTTTGATTATTTATTGTTGTCTTTTTATGATTGTGGCCCTAATTTTGATAACTAAATACAGTACGGCGAAAGTTCCAAAAAACACTGATTGTATTGGTTGTGTTCATGCTGTTAAATCCCTAATGGACATATATTCGAAACTTTTGACAAAAAAAAAAAAAAATGGATTTGATGTACCTCGAAGACTAGGTCGCGGAGAGATTTTGATAGCAATGTCCAAAAGTGACAACAATCTCTATATAATGGATCGTTAAGAGTCTTTCTTCCAATGAAGGTGAGAACCATATGTCCATTAGAGACAATTTCTTCAGAACGTAACCTTAGAAACAGCGTGAAATCATTTTGGAACTGATTCAAGTAAGCATTGTATACACTCTCTGGACTCGAACTTGTTATGTACACATTCCCCTCATTATTCTCGAGTTTCTCAGGAACCTTTCAACACACAATTACATCATATAATTATCAAATAATTAATGTTTTATACAAAGAAAGATGTTATAACAAAGTATTTTATTTTTACCTTAGAGAGAAAATGGAGAGCGTAAGAGGAATGTATAAAATGGAGGCTGTTGCGAGAGAAGAGCCTGGAATAGAAGGAACCTGGAGCTCCATAGACGAAACATGGTGCTTTGTTTGTCATCTCCTTGTTGAACAAAGGTACAAACTTGAAGGTCGTGTTGAAATCGTTTTCCGGGAGATCGTTGAGACAACAATCGATTTCTGGCGGGTTTTTGTTCACATGTTGACACAACACATTAATCGTGTTGATGATCTCAGAGATAGCCACAAACGTGTTTTGTCCCGAAGAACAACCCAATTCAGCAACTTTGATGTACGTAGGAAAGTCTAAGTTCATCATCATTTCTTTTGTGTTTTTTACCAAGACTGGTTGGGCCATTGATAAGACTCTTCTCTAAAAACCAAAAGAAGAGACAATATACTAGTTAGACAATATTTATGTACTCAAACTAGTTATGTGTAAATATACAATTACGTGTTGAAATTAAACTAGTGTTTATGCATGCATATTCGAGTTCTGTATTAATTTTATCAAAATGAAATATTGAAGAAAACATTTAATTTGTATCATCAAATACTATTGATAAGTATTTTGGTTAAAAAGGAAAGAAAGAAAAGACGATATTGAAGAACCTGAAGACGAGAATTGGCGGAGTAACTGTTGGCTCCATCTCCACCACTCATACGTAGAGCTTTCACAAACGCATATTCATCATCACACTTCTTATCATCAATATAGCTGCATCGCCATATACATATATCGTTACGTACAAAACTGATATATATATATATATACATGTAACATCGCGATATACTTATATTGTTACATACAAAGCTGCATATTTGAACAAACTAACTCAAAGTAAAATTTTGTATGTATATATATATATTTGTGTGTGTGTGTTTTGTATAGTAACAAGGGGTTGGAGAGACGAACCTCAAGGAAGGTAAGGTGTCGATGAGCCTTGTATCCATTTTTGTTATCGTACTTGTTGGTGATAAGATTAGAGGAGATATGAAGATGTTTGTGTATCGATGATGCACAACACACTCTTCAATTTATAGAGAGATGGAAAATTATCAAGGTACGTAGTACATTATACAATCACATGAAACATGCCCAATGTAATAGTTGCAAAGTCGTTGCTCTTAATACCCAAATTTAAAACAAACAAACTCTATAGAATATTGATGCTGAAAGTATGTTATTTGTGTTATGTTATTGAATCTCGGTTTACAATTGAAATGCGCCATTTAAAAATGAGTGATGCGGAGAAATATATTTTGTATATAAAAAAAGTTGAAAAGAAACTTGCGTTATATATAAAGGACTAGATTTAGATCCGTGCTAGAGCACGGGTTGAAATTCCTTTTATTTGTATTATAATTTCAAAATGAAATATAATTTATAAGACGATTTAGCATTTTAAACTGAAAAACGATTGTTATTATTTTTATTTTTGTATGAATATGAGAGATGTATTTTAGTGAGTGGAGATCTGAATGATTTATATCAATGTTTTTTAACCAGGACCGGACCAGCCGGTCGGTTCGATCCAACCACAACCCGATAGGTATTCCGGTCTGGGTAAACTCTAAAAACCTAACAAATAAAACCCGTAAAAAACTAGAAAAACCTGCTAAAAACCCGTGAACCGGTGGTTGAACCGACGGATCGGACCGGGTTGTCGGTCTCAAATTAAAATATTTTATTTTGGTCACTCTTTAAACTCAGACCAAATTAAAAATAAATGTTCTTATTTATAAAAGAATCAGTTAGTTATTTTATCTAATCATTTAAAAGTTTAATTTTAGTTGTTTAGTACTTAAATATGTATGTTTTGTTCATATATTTATAGAAAAGTAGATGTTATATTCATAAAATGTAATCAAACTAATAAACTAATTGACCCGTAATTCAATCGGTCCGACTTGTTGACCCAGTGACCCGAAAGATTTTCGGTTTACTTTCCGGTCCGGTTTTAAAGACATTGATTTATATTAAAAGTTTGGAAGGGTGTTAGGTCGGATTTTATTTTGAAATCCACAATAAAATCTCGGAAATCACGATTAAGTGTGATTAATTGCCAATAATTTATTTCTTTTTACGCCTAACATTATATTTTTATGCCTAACACTATATATGGTGTAACAATATATAGAATAATTAAGATTTTTTTTGGGAATTGTATAAATCATTGGAATATTATCTTTAATAGGATTCTTTGAGATATTCTTAAGTATATTCGTAATTTCATATAGCCCACTGATTTATCTATAACTTTTTTTTGTAACCAACCTATATTTAATATATTATCTAATTTTGTATCCAACTTATAAAAATTATATATTCTACAAAAAAGTTGTGAACTTCCGTTTTATTATACAAAAAAAAGTTGTGTACTTTTTTTTTTATGATTGAGAGTATATTTTTATCTCCTTTAAAAAATTGGTTAACGTTGTGGTCTATCAATAAAATCTCAGGAAAATAAATTGGTAATATTGTGATTGTAGATTTTTGGAAACAAAATGATCTTCCGAAAATAAAGTTTGGAATATCGTCTATGAACTATCAATTTGGAATATCCCGTTTAAGATTTTCGATTATAATTAAAATTTTATTTGTTACCATAAATATATGAACTATCAAATTGTAACCAATTAATATATGAATTAATCTATAATATATGTATAACCTATTTTAACCATTTATTAAAATTATAAAGTATACCAATACAATGTTGTGTACTTCCCATTTAATAAAAAGGGGATATAGTCCATCGACTCATTGCCGGTTGATTTTAAAGTATCCGAACACATTATATATTTGATTTTTCGTTCATCTAGTGTAAAATGTGATATGATCACCTTATTAATTAGTGGTCCAAAAATGCTTAATCTCGTCAAGATAACTAAAAAATATTGATTTGAGGGGGTGTATAATAGATTTTGTCGAGATTAATGGCCAAAAAAATCCATTATTCTGAATAATTGTATATAAGAGATTCTCATACAGAAAAACCTTAATTAAGAAATAAAATAAAAACATATTTAATTAATTTATTACCGGTTGGTTCTGAATTGACAGTTTTATCTAATACACAACAATAATTTAAATAAGAGATACGAACTTTAAAGCAACAAAAATATGCCTAAAGTACTTAAAAACTCTTAACGAGCTCTCTTGTAATTAAAATATGATTTTTTAATTATGTTAGGTCCGAGAATAACAACATTGAAAAAGTTTTAACTTACGGTTCTATGTATATATGACCCAAAAATGACAAAAAAAAAACATGATAATATCATTATTGTTGGTGTTCATGTTCTAATGAAAAAAAGGTCAAGAAACAAAATACGTTAACTGAAGAGAAAACCACTTGGGACTTAAAGATTCAAAATACTAGGATACGTTTTTCAGGTCAAACCATTATGAGTATTTAAAGTACATTAAAGACGAACAATGCGTAGGTAATAAGTGTGAACAGAGTGTGTGCTGACGAAGATTCTTTTATTCAAATCGTGTGAAGATAATCTATCTCCATTTAGCAACATCAAAAAAATCTGTTTATATAACTCAGATAACAACAAATATAAATGGTAATGCATTATGCATGTTAGTTTAAAATATGTGGACGATGCTTTGTCCCGTATGGCCGTATGCAAAGGGGTCCATATGCCACGTAAATCTTAAACCATGTTAACAACGAAAGTTCTCATTTAAATATATTTTCGTTCGTATAATAAACCTAATTTCTGCGGCCCTAAAATTGATGGTTCGTCACGTTTGTTTTGATGGTACGCATAATGAATTAATACGTTCAAATTTTCCTATACGAAAAAAGATTCTATTATAGTTTACTCCATGTTTTTGAAGAGTGGACCACAGAGTATCAAGTGGCGAATATTTGATTGCTGGTCATGGTCGGACATCAGCCAACGGGACGCAGTGGGTGATGCAAGCACACCGTTCTTATTGATCAAGAAATCAAAACCGCATGATTTAATTAGTCAAAGATTTGTTTCAACAACACGAAGAAATTGAGTTTTCCTACTAATCTGAAAATATGATTTTCAGTTTCTCCATGCATGTTTAGATATTTCCTTTTTTTTCTGAAGGGTTAGTTGATCAATCCACATTCATTTTCCATGTAATTAAGAGACAAGAATATCAAATAGTACGAGAAAATTATGGAGAACTATGTTGTTTTTTTTCACCTTCGATGACTGAATGGGACATTAGTGGGAACCACTGGCATATGATGGTGTCGTATAGAATGTTTTCTAAGAAATGAAGAAAAAACAAATCTATAATGCCTTCAAATTAATTTTCCAAACTGAAAAATAGAAACCGATTACAAAAAATCTAGAATCCTGTTTTTGACGTATAACATAGACTACATAGTATATGCATAGCAAAAAAAAAATGATTCTCGATCGGTGAAATGTTTCTGCACATCCAGCCGCGAACGGAACTCGAACCAAAAGTGTATTTTTGGGTTAGTGTGGTTTGAGCAGAAGTTTTTTTTTGTTCTTTTTCTCAACGAATCTATGAAACTGACTGCTAGGGTTTCTTCTGCTAGTCTCAAATAATAAGTATAAACAAAGTTTGTGCTGACGAAGATTCGTATAATCAAACCGCGTGATATCTAATTAAGGTAATCTCCATCATTAGCAATATATATATATATATATATATATATATATATATATATATATTTTGTAGCTTGTGTTTATAAAACTCGAATTTTCTCTTCGGAAACGAATATTATAATCTTTTTAGCTTGTGTTTGTAATGCATGTATATGGTCTTAATTAATAATATGCAGTGGACGATGATGCTTTGTCCCATATACGGCATAGATAGTTCCAAACGTTCCTACGTAATTTTTATATCATGAGGAAACACGAAAATCTTTATATATAACAAACGCATAATTAATTATATATTTTTAAAAGATTCTTAGGTTAGTAATTCGGAGCAAAACTGTTACAAAGAGAAAATTTTAACTCAAGAAATCTGTTTTCATATCTAAATATGTTCTAAACTTTTAACAAAAGAGGATTTACAGATAAATTAAATATCGGATAATTAATGAGAGAAAGTCAACTAATTAGACTAATCCAAACTCATATACTAGTCATATAATATGACTGATCATATTAAAGAAATGGCAAAAAGCGGGTCATCAACTTAGCCAAATTTGCACAGTTCGTCTCAAATACGTAGTTAGTTTACTTGATATCCAGCGGTCGAAAATAATTTCATTGTCGATATCAACAGTCACATTTCCGAACAGTAGAGAGTGATAAACCATGTGGATCACGTAAGTCTCATCTAAAAAATATCTTTTCTTTCGTACTAACAGCTAAAAAATTTTGGGGGCCAATTGATGGTATACGTCACACCTAGCTATCATTTTTAGAAAACGATCAGCATGCATGGTGATGCATCAATACGTTCAAATTTCCTGGTACAAATTGGATTCTACTATTATTAATCTTAAGTCCATTAATAATTGGATGGCTACTCGCGACATCCAACCGGCCAAACTTTGTTTTTATATTAGCTAGATATATAGATTAGATTTAATCTAGAATCAAAATAAATAACGTTGGCCAATCTTTAATTCTCTTTACAGTTCAGGAAGGGTCGACCTCCGGTACCTAACCATATGGCTTGGCACGTAGTGGCCGGTGACGAGTGATGAGAACGTACATACCTATTTGTTTTTACTTGTTACTACTAAGCAAGAAGTAGTTTTCTTTTCTAAAATATAATAGTGCCTTCCTCCTTTACTCGGCCGAAACACATGATTTCGATTCCTCTACAGTTCCCTATTTCGTAGGATTGGTTGATTCATTTTCTTTGAATTTATTTTATAAAAGCAAATAGTATGGAGAAATGTAATATGCTGTCTGTACTAATATTAATAATAGGGTTTTTTTCTGTAAAAAAAGACTTTTCAAATCCTGATTTTTGTAGTTTTATCCTTATCACCCAAAAATGTAGATTAATTATATAGAATTAAAATATTATGCAATATAATCTTCATATCTTTTAAACGTTTATATTATATATGTTATAATTAAGAAAGGAAAAAATAATGTAGACTTTGACTCCTGGACTTCGGTTTAGTATACTAATTCTATAAATTTATTTGATATAAAGACGTGTTATATTATATTCATATGATTAATTTGCAATTTTTGAAAATGTAGTGTGCAAAGGATTTTGTTTATAAAAAACCTTAATAGTTAATAATATAGTAATATCCATGAAACCGAAGTGGAAGAAAATTAGTTCGGTTTGAGGTTAAGTAAGTAAAACCGTTCGATTTTAAATCTTTGGTTCGGTACGGTTCTGTTATATTTGGAATCCTTAGCTATTCCCCATCGGTTAGGGCTTATTCCCTCCGTCACCTTCTCCGTTTACCGGCGAGATACCTCGCCGTCGATCTCCAATCTTTCAGTTCTTCTTCAGATTCTATATCGATTCTCCCAATTTTTGGCTTCTCACCGATTTAGTTTCCTACTTCGTCAATTTGGTTCGATTCGTATAGCGAAGATTTTGGGATTTCCTCTCCAAAAATAAGACGGAGCTGATGAGAAGCAGTGTCGTCTCGCAAATGCAGCGAAGCCTCTCAATGGATTTGACTTCACTGCTTCCTCTGCAACTTCCATCTCGGATGTATGTATCTTAGCTCATTGCGTATGTTTTAAGTTCTTGCCATGAGTTCCTCCTAATGTTAGTGTGGACTTGTGCAATGAGATACAATAAGATTTGGTTCATAGTGTTCATCTTCAACACTCTTTGTCAGTTATGGTCTTGTGGACATTATAATTGTGTTGATTTCATTTTTGATGTAGGGAGACTCATCTTTGGTATATTAGACCAGATGAAGTGAAATGTGCATCTCTTTTAAACCACTACTCTCAACTTTTGTCACCAACTGAGAAAGATAGAGTACTTCAGATGCGAGGCGATGTGCTTAAGAAGAATGCTTTGCTTGCTTGCACCTTGGTTCGGACCACCATTGCTAGATGTATGTTACTTCTTTTGTAACCTTCTATCTAAAGTTACTCATTAGCCATTAGTAGAGTTTCTCATTAGGTTTTGTTTCTGAAAGATTTGATCATCTTAGTGACCTGAACCTTGTTTGTGTTAACTAGTAGTGTCTCTGCAGATTGAAAGTCTGAATTTTTAACGAGTTTGCTGAGCATTAACTGTAATGGTTTTATTACTAGATCAGACAAACAATGAGGTCGATCCTCGGTCCTTGGTGTTCAAGAAGAATAACTATGGGAAGCCTGAGGTGAGACAGTTGTTTAGGATTGTACTAGACGTAACTCATTATAGTCTCTCTCTCGGCTTAAGGGGAAAATTTTCATTTTTGTTCTTGTTTATATTTCACAGGTAGATTGGCAGAACTATACCAACTGTAGTAACCCACCATTGCATTTCAATATCTCTCACACAGATTCTTTGATTGCCTGTGGGGTGACTGTACATGTTCCGGTAAGTACTCCTTGTCAGGCAAATGCATAAAGTTTTGTCCAAAGTTAGTGGCGTCAGTGGTTTTATGTTTTGTGTTTGAACAGTTGTAGTTTATTACGACTGTAGGTTGGTATCGATGTTGAAAACAAGGAAAGGAAAATTAAACATGATGTCTTAGCATTTGCAGAAAGATTTTACTCTACTGATGAAGTGAAGTTTCTGTCAACTATACCGGACCCGGAAGTTCAACGAAAGGAATTTATTAAATTATGGACTCTCAAGGTAGTTTCTACTAACTATATATGTACACTTAGTGCCTGAAATTGTTACTTCTCAAAAGTTAAAAACAGCTTGAATGATTCTCTCCAGGAGGCATATGTGAAAGCATTAGGAAAAGGCTTCTCTGCTGCACCTTTTAATACCTTCACAATCCAGTCTAAGGCTGGAACAAAAGGAGGCTACACTCTTTGCAAGGTTTGTGTTTAGACTTAAATCATACTCTGGAATTGAATATTGTGTGTTTACAATCTTTGTGATGTACACTTTCTGAAAAATTCCCTTTGCAGTATTGTGTGTATAAACAGACAGTAGTTATAGAATTTAAAGACCTGAATTGTTTTCTCTAGACATCTGAAATGACGGTCAGTTCACTGGAGAAGACTGAGAAGTGCTACGGAGAATGGAAGTTTGCCCTTTTGGAGTTGGCTGATGATTCTCATTATGCTGCAATCTGTACTGAAGATGATCAAGCTAGTGGAGGTGCAATTTCAATTGACATAGACACTGAAGAATCCATTTGTTCACTGGTTTCTTCATCACATCTTTTTCCTTCTTGCAGGTGCTCCTATGAGGGTGATTGTCCGAAAAACCATCCCTTTCGTAGAAGATGAACTTATTTCTGAATCCAAACTTCTGTAGTTAAGTGCAGCCTTCGACCTTCAGATTTCTGTAATCATTTTGTTTTGAATACACCCTCTGTAGTAAGTACTACAATCGAATAATCAAAGCTTTTAGATACCTTGGAAAGTTACCAGTAATCCTTACACGAGCAGATCCCATCTTTGAAATAGTGGAACCGAGATGCATCTCTTACAACAAACTGACGATCTACAATCTTGCTAACCAGCTTGATGAACACATGACAATCTTCACACACCCTCAAATTCTTTATCACAAGAATTTCTGTGCCTGGAATGCTGTTGAGAATCCCAAAAGCTATTGCTAACCTCTCGCTATGCTCACGACTAGTGCTGGATACCTCTTCGCCTCTATCACAGTCCATGTTTCCCGCAAGCTCCATCACAGAAGTCTCTAACTCATCCAGCATTCTATGGACTTCCTCTGTTTGCTCATGACTTCTATCGCCAGCTAAAAACAAATGAACTCTTCCCTTGTGTTCCACGTAACTATACCCAGGCTTTTTCCTGAATGCTCTCTCTCTCATCATTACCCGGATTCTCCAGATTCCTTCTTGATTCTTTGAGTCTGAATAAATATTTGACATCAATACATAGTAGCCAATGTTCATGGGTTCAAACTCAATCACCTTTGCAAAAGCTAACTCTGCCATATCCACATTCTTATAGATTTTACAAGCACCCAATAGGGCACCCCAAACAGCACCATCTGGTTCAACAGGCATTGAATTTATAAATTCCATGGCTTCATTTAGTCGACCAGCTCTTCCGAGTAAATCAACTACGCAAGAGTAGTGTTCAAGACCAGGCTTCAGATTATATTCTCTTTTCATCGCATCAAATAACTCCAAACCTTTGTCCGCTAGCCCTGAATGACTGCAAGCAGATAAAACCATCACAAACACAGTCCCATCGGGTCTTACCCCTCTTCTTATCATATCATCGAAAAGCATAAGCCCAGTCTCTCCCATTCCATGCATCCCATAGCAACCTATCATGGCGGTCCACGAAACTAAGCTTTTCACAGGCATGATGTCGAAAACAGCACGTGCTTTTGCCAAGTTACCGCATCTAGCATACATACTAATCAATGCATTGCTTACAAACAAATTTGATCCAAAACCATTGGCTTCTACTAGCTTCCCTACTTCCTGACCAATCTTCTTAGCTCCAAGATGGGCACAAGAAGACAGAACACTAACCAATGTAACAGGATCAGGACAAACACCCGATGATTTCATCAGCTCATAAAGTTCAAGAACATCGTAAGCTAGCCCGTTCTGTGAATATCCAGAAATCACAGCATTCCAGGAAATCAAACCCTTCACAGGCAGTTCATCGAACAACCTCCTACCAGATTCCACCGAACCACATTTCATGTACATCGTGATGAAACTATTCAGAACAGCTTCTTCAGAATCTATTCCTCCTTTAACGCATTGACCATGAAGAGACCTCCCTAGCCAGAGGTAGTCAGGAGCAGAGCAAAGCGGGACAAGCCCGAGCATTGTAACTGAATCCACAGACACACCAGTTTCCTTCATTCTACGAAACATACACACAGCTTCAGAGACCTTCGAGTTTGCTCTGTACCCAGATATCAAAGCGTTGTAACAAACACCAAGCTGACTTGACTGAGGATTTTCGTCGAACACCTTGCGTGCATCTTCAACCAACCCGCATTTACAATACATTGAGATCAGAGCAGTCAGCACAAAGGGCTCAGCCTCGCAACCTCCTCTGATAACGTGGCAATGGAGCTGTTGACCAGAGACAGGAAGCGAAAGGGAAGCACATGACTTGAGAATGAAAGGGAAAGAGAACGCGTCGGGAGAAGAACCAGACCGGAGCATTGACCGGTAAAGAGAGACCGATTCAGCGAGCAAGGATTGATACGCGAGCTCTCTCAGACGCGCGTTCCATGGCGTCGAAGCCACCGCAGCGACGGCGGAGTTCCGTACAAGGCGTGTAACGTTCATGGGTCCTCTCCGGTGAGTATGACTTGTTTGGTTAAACGCATAGTCCTATCCTATAAAAGATTAAGGCCCAGTAATATGAATGGGCCTGGCCCAAACAACGTGAGACTTTGTTTGGTGTATCCCATAAATCTGGAGGAATAGAGTTATACGAACAACCAAACAGGTAATAATCTGATAGACCATTTCTTCTCTTCTTCTTCTCTAAATAATAACTTTCTCCATCTGCAAATCGTTGCCGCCGCTATTTTTTCCTCAGAAACCAGATTGAACTTCTTCTTCTTCTTCATCATCTTTCTCTACCAGCGTTGGTTGGAGGAGGCTCACGCGGCTTGAAACTCGCCGGAGCAACTTCCGACCCACGGATCCGAGTAAGAAAAGCATCAGTGTTGTTGTATTAGTGGTATTTGCTGAGTGGTTTCGAATGTTATCAAATAAATTCTTGAAATTTCTTATGATATGAATATAGATCACCTTTTGTTTTGTGCATAAAGGGATTGTAGAAAAAAAAAAATCTGATTTTTCTTATTGATTTGTGATACAAGTGAAGGTATTGAGTGATAAACTAATATTAGGGTTAGGATTGATTTCTAAGGTTTTGAAGAGATGGATTGGTTGTCATGTTCATCTTTTATGGAGTTGTTTTTAGTGGCTTCAGTCATGTTTTGTGATAACAATGTCTTTTCAAAACCCATTAGGCTTATGTTGATGTTCTCTCGGTTTGTTTGTTAGTGCTTATTCTATAACTAGCTAGTCGAGGATAAGGTGTCTGTATTGTTGACCAAATGAATTTGGAATCTTTTGGGATTTTAATTTGAGGTCTGGTTAGTTTCTATTCAAATCATAGCTTTTGCTACTAGATAAGTTTAGCTTTGCCTATTTACTGCTGGTGGTAGGTTAACATATGCAGATGAATATGGATCTGTTTCAATTGCTAACCCAAGTTCACAATATTTCTGACAGAAATCAGCGTGGATACTCACTTGGGAGTAAGGTGATTTGCAGCTCCTGTACAATTTTACAACATGCCGAGCCGGAGAAGTGACTCTGCCATTAAGCTAATTACATACTCTGAGGAACTTGTGGATGGAAAACCGTTCTATGCTTTTTCCAATTGTCTTCCTGTGAAGGCTTTAAACCGTGAACCTGCTGGTCATGCCTTCCATTCTGCTGCTCTTAAACTGCATGGTTGTGCTGAGGAACCCACTGACAATGAAGATGGTGATAAGAAAGTGGGAGATGATAAAGAGAAGGAGTATGTTCCTTCGTTTAACTCATATGCCAACAAAGGAAAGAAGAAGTCTGGTACCCAGCAACAAGACCACTATGCATTGTTGGGTTTGAGCAATTTAAGGTATCTTGCGACAGAAGATCAGATTAGGAAAAGCTATCGTGAAGCTGCGCTGAAGCATCATCCTGATAAACTCGCTACTCTCCTTCTGTTAGAGGAGACAGAAGAAGCCAAGGAAGCCAAAAAAGATGAGATTGAATCTCGCTTCAAAGCGATTCAAGAAGCATATGAGGTATTGATGGACTCAACAAGGAGAAGAATTTTTGACTCCACTGATGAGTTTGATGACGAGGTCCCATCGGATTGTTTGCCGCAAGACTTTTTCAAGGTGTTTGGTCCAGCTTTCAAGAGAAATGCTAGGTGGTCAGTGAATCAGCGTATTCCAGATCTGGGAGATGAAAACACACCGCTTAAAGATGTTGATAAATTCTACAACTTTTGGTACGCTTTCAAGAGTTGGAGGGAGTTTCCTGATGAAGAGGAGCATGATCTTGAACAAGCAGATTCTCGTGAAGAACGGAGGTGGATGGAGAAGGAGAATGCTAAAAAAACTGTGAAGGCTAGGAAGGAGGAGCATGCTCGAATCCGGACTCTTGTTGACAATGCGTATAGAAAAGACCCGAGAATTGTGAAAAGAAAAGAGGAAGAAAAGGCTGAGAAGCAACAGAAAAAAGATGCAAAGCTTCTGGCTAAGAAGAAGCAGGAAGAGGACGCTGCAATTGCTGCTGAAGAAGAGAAAAGGCGAAAAGAAGAAGAAGAAAAGCGAGCTGCAGAATCTGCACAACAACAAAAGAAAAATAAGGAAAGAGAGAAGAAGCTCTTACGCAAAGAAAGGAATCGTCTTAGAGCTCTCTCAGCTCCTCTTGTGGCTCAGCGTCTGCTTGACATTTCCGAGGAAGATATAGAGAATCTATGCATGTCACTTAACACCGAGCAGTTACAGAATCTATGTGATAAAATGGGAAACAAAACAGGACTAGAGTTGGCAAAGGTGATCAAAGATGGATGCGATACTAGTAGAAATGACGAAGCTGAATCTAAAGAAAAAGAAAGTAAGAAGACCAACGGTGGCATAGAGCCTACAACCCGAGTGTCTCAGTTAGATAGGTATGCTGAGAAGAAACAACCATGGAGCAAGGAAGAGATTGATATGCTGAGAAAAGGAATGGTAAAATATCCAAAGGGGACATCTCGAAGATGGGAAGTTATTTCAGAGTACATCGGTACTGGAAGATCCGTAGAGGAGATTTTGAAAGCAACTAAAACAGTTCTTCTACAAAAACCAGATTCAGCTAAAGCATTCGATTCATTCCTCGAGAAGAGGAAACCCTCTGCTTCAATCGCATCCCCTCTCTCCACAAGAGAAGAGCTCGGAGAATCTCTACCTACCACGACGACCACAACAAAGGCAAGCCCTTCTAAGGAGACTGTTGTGGCGAGCAGTCAGAGCTCAGACAACAATGGTGAATCAGGTGGAAGTTCAGACACAGATGGTTGGTCAACTGTGCAAGAAAGAGCTTTGGTTCAAGCTTTGAAGACATTCCCAAAAGAGACAAGCCAAAGATGGGAGAGAGTAGCTGCAGCTGTTCCTGGGAAAACGATGATTCAATGCAAGAAGAAGTTCGCAGAGCTTAAGGAAATCATTAGAAACAAGAAAACCGGAGTGTAAGTTAAAAAAAATCTTTTCGGAGTCCCAATGAGAATTTTGGGTTTTAATCCTCTTTGGGGCACCGTTACTTTGCGAGAAGCAAGACCTAAAAACAATTTTTATTATTTGTAATGATTCATTTCCCTTTGATGTCGCTATATATTGAGAATGCTTGAGCCACTACTATCTTATATATATTTTTGACATAATCTTATGTATTGTTTCGGTAGCATCTGGCGTAAATGTCTCTGGATTGTATGATATCGATTTGCTATTTAATCTAAACAAAACCAGTCGATAAAGGTATAAGGGAGTGAACCGTGAACGGGGAACAAGAAATGGGTAAATTGCCTTCAATCATAAGAGAAAATCCAAACTATTACGAAGTTCATAAATCTTCTCTCACGTATAACAAACCGCAAGTCCTGTGAGCCAGTTGAATGAAAAATACAGAAAGATTCAAATTGTGATTGTGGTTCACTTTGTTACAGCGACCAAACAGGAGGCATATTAGTCCATCCACAAGACCCGACACCTCCTCGTGGTGCTTGACTGGATGATGACCCAACAGTCACGTAACTGTTCCCAATGTCGTCACCACCAAGAAGAAGCGCAAGCGCATCGCTCATGCTGCTTGTGTCTCTAACAATCCCATAACATCCTTGGTCAAGCCAGCTCGATGCAAGTAAAACATCAGGCCGTATCATGTCAACTCTCTTTGGTTCCCAAACCTGATCCAACTCTTCTGTCTTTATAAAGTTCCCTGCAAAAGTGTCAAGTATGAACACCAACACACTCGCTTAAGAATCAATATGGAAAATAATTAGTCTAGATACCAATCAGCGAGTAACTTTGATCGACTCACCTGCACTAAGTTGCGTGGGAATTGAAATCTCGGAGCGAGCCAAATTCTTTTGGGAATCTTCCAACTCCCCTGATTTGATCTGGCTACGTGGTACATTCTGAGTAACATCGGTTGTACAAGTAGTTGAACTGAAACTCTTCTCAGGTGATGATGACAACAAACTGTGCTTTGCACTAGTTTTGACCTTGGCCTCATGAAGTAACATATCTAGTAGGCCGGTGTCGCATGAAGAGAAACAATCTGACTCCTCTATCTGCGATGGAGGTGGAGACTGAATATAGGCATCAACAGAATCAAGGAGATCTGAATGTGGAGGTGACGGTGTCGCTTTCCACTGATCAAATGCACTAGTTTCTGAATATTGGAATGAAGGGAGCTCCAGCTTCACTGCCCCAAATGAGGGCTTAGAAGTAGGAAGCATGCCATCCGTAAGGGTATGGCTATCTAGAATCATCATCATCTCAGATGAATGTTGGTTTTCGTAGGGAGGATGATCAACATAACAAGGTGAGATACTGCAAGATCTGGGATTCTTTTGTGAAGCAGTATTCTGAAAGTATTCCGGGGATTGGACTTCATGCTTTATGTTACTGCTGCACATGGGAAACCGAGATCCAGATTCCCAGACTTGCTTTGGGGAAGGCAATATCGGTGGCATGTAGCTTTCGTACCAGGAAGAACTTGCGCCAGTTCCTAGCATGTTGCATGCAACCAAATCTGATAGGTCAGAAGCGGCAGGTAATAAGCTAGCAGCAAAACTTAGATCATCAAATAAGAGATTCGCTTTGGAATTCCCGAACTGCAAGAAATCTTGACGTCTTCTTCTATCTACTCTTATGATATTACTCTTTGTATCCTCTTCACTCCACTGGAGATCTTCAACATGGATTTCAGGAGGGTACAGTGGTAATCCTGCTCGTTGTCGCCTCTTGATGCGAGTGTTCCAATAATTCTTTATCTCATTATCTGTTCGACCAGGCAACTGATCAACAAGAAGAGAAATCATACCGGGAGATTAGTCTTTAGGCTCACAGGAAAGATCAATGTAATGAAAGTGGACCATTATCCACAGTTACAAGGACTACTTACATGTTCAGCCATCTGCGCCCATTTATTTCCCAATTTGGCGTGCAATTCAACAATGAGCTGTTCTTCATCTTCGCTAAATGCTCCTTTCTTCAAGTTTGGCCTCAGATGATTAGCCCATCTGAGACGACAGCTTTTACCACAACGGGCAAGGCTAGTGTGTTTATGGACAGCATTCCAGTTACCCTCGCCGTGCTTCTTCACATAATCAATCAAAATCCCGTCTTCAGTTGAGGTCCATGGTCCTTTCTTCAGGGCACCTCCTCTCCCTCTACTTCTGTAGGCGTTGCCAACACTATCAGCAGCTGAAGATTCATTATAGATGCTGGAGTGCATACCATCATCACTCTCAACCGTAGTCAAGTAACTCATCTCTTTCTATTTATATCAAGACAACCCCCACCACTTGAATAAACAATTTAGACATCAAAGCTCCCACCTGAACCAATTTAGAGAAAACAAGATCAAACCCTTTAATATTCCAGCCAGCAGTCATTCATGTTACATATCAACAAAATAAAGAAGTGATAAACTTCCAAACGAGGAGAAAAGTGAAAACAAACAGTTAGAATAATAAGTCTAGTAGAACGCACAAGATTACTTATCTACCACAGAGATAATACTAGGCAACAACTAAAAAATTCATTGATGAAAAATTCTACAGAACACACTACTAACACCATTTTAAAAAATCATTAGATATGCATTTTCGATTTGTCACAACAATAGCAAAAATAGCAAGTTCATCAAAAGTAGCTTTAGGATTTCACAGCTAAACCATGCCTTGGAGTTATATTATATACATCGTATCTCATTGGATACTACTAACACAAAAGGCACTGACACTTTGAAATGACATCTGTCTCAAATTCTTTAAGACAATTAAAAAAAAAAAAAAACTAATCCACAATCTCAAGATTTTGAATCCAATATACCTCTATTTAAAATCACTCAGGAATTACGATTGAACAAGTGAATCCCTCTCTATTTACAAGAATCGGAAAGCAACATATACACAAGAACCCTAGCTGAGGTAAAAAGTAAGCTCTCTCTTCAGAATCTAGCAACCTGGATATATTCTCTAATCAGCGAACTCGCTCACGCTGAGATCTACAACATCCGACGAAATCGGAGCTCGAGTTGAGCTGAAGATACAGATTTGAAACAACAACAACAACAACAAAAATTATCCGATTTGGTATTGGAAAATTACAATCGAAGAAAAATTAGCTGAAAATTCAAACTCCACACTGATCAGAAGACAATGAATTGAAGATCAGAGATCCGCGCAAATGGATTCAAAGAGCTACTACTCATAACGGAAGAACAATCTAGAAGATGAAGAAGAAGAAGAAGAAACATTACCAGGAGAGAGAGAGAGAGAGAGACTACGACGCGGGAAAGCTCGAGAGATGCAGCGAGAGAGAGAGAGAGAAGGAGAAAGAGTGAAAGAGATTCAAAGTACGAAAGCTAAAAGATTCATCAAAGCTCTCTCTCTCTGGTTCTGCTGCTCAACATTTAGTGGCAAAGAAAGAGATGCAATTTTTTGGTAAATTTTATTATTTTTTATTTTATTAAAACAATAAATAAGTCGGAGAGTTATTTTTTGTTTTACCTTTTCTTTGCGGGAGATAAAATAAATTATATACTGAAATTTCATAAATAAATTATGTACGTATATTTGTGCCACCAAATTAAAAGGAAAAAAAAAATATCTTTTTTTTTTGGGTCAAGAATCCAAGATATTTATTTCGTAAATATGTGTCAATGTAAAATTTTAGATTATTTAGAAATGATAATCGTAATATATATTTACGAAATGTGTTATTTAAAAATATATATCTCGATAATGTTGTTGGATATGTATACGTCTTTGATTAAAAAGGAACCCAAACCGAACATAAATTGCAATCTATTACTACTTTCATTTAATGATATATGTTATAAATGAACTTATTGACGTGTAGATACGTTAAGATTTACAATGAGAGAGTCCCAGTCCGCCGCAACTCATATTTAGATTTTAGCGCATCGTCGTCATTCATTCTTTTGACAACAAAATAACTTATGAATTATGATTATGAGATGACAGTGACTTTCTCTAGTCTCTAATCAGATTTGCCTCATCGATTTAATATGTAAGCTTATTTAATAGTGTTTTAAAGAAGCCAAATGACAAATCATGCCACTGATCGATGACTTCAACTTTTTTCATGCCATTACTATAGCTTACGTAAAAATTTCTACAAACCCATCAATTAATATGCCAACACTAATATAAATATTTTCTATTTTCACGTAAAATGAATATATGTTATTTGGTAAACAAGATAATAAAATCCAAGCATAGCTTCTTCTTTTTTTTTTTTTTCCCCTCTGGTCTTAGTTGGAAGAAAGAGCGTGTGGACCTCGTGATTTTGAATAGCTCACGTATATTTTGTGGCCTGAATTTTGGTGTATAATATATATAGTATATATTTGTGTGTGAAGATAACTAGAGGCCTGACGCAAGCTTGACAAGAGAAGAAACAATATATAAAGAGAAAGTTAATAGATAAAAATGCCAATGTAGACATATATGATCCATATATAACACCAAACCCGCAAAAGATGATTGCTCTGGTTTTTTGGGTTATATATTTCGAGAGATTCTACTAACAAGTGGTAATACGAGGTTCGAAATTTAACATGGTTTCCTAAATCTTCCGGCTCCAGGAGATTAGTGTTTGAACCTAGGAAACTTTTAGAATTACTAATGAGTTATTAAAAAAAAAGAAAAATTATTCAAGATCTTTCGAGGATGACGAATATGAATTCAATCTAATTTAATTATATACTAACAACAATTGGAATACAAATTATAGGGTATTTTACAAAATCATAAAGTATGTGCAAGAAGGGATGGAGGGAATAATATAGAAATAGGGAAGCAGTGGGGAACTCTTGTAAACGTACGAGGAACGTAAGAGGATCAGTTTCCACTTCTCCGTGTCTCACGCTTGTCTCTTTTTTTATTTTGTTTCTCACATTTTATTTGATCTTAACTAAGATTCGCTAACTAGTGAAATAATTGAAAAGTTGATTTGATCTGGTAAATTACGATTATTGGTTGATCGCGGAACAAGTGATAAAACCACACTGGGACAATCTTTTGCAGGCTAACAAATACTTACGGATTATGGCAACAATGATTGAATATTGTTTGTTAATTTGTGACAAATTTAGTTTCTGTAATAGTGCTATAGTATAATAAGGATATTATTTCCTTATGTTGTACCAACGACTACCTGAGATCTTAATTAACCTATACTTGATTTAATTATACGCAAATTAAAATATACTATAATATTGTGCACATTATTGGAGAAAGCACCAAACAGGCTCTCCTAGCTCTATCGCTTTATACAAGTCTCTATCTCTCTCTCTCTCTCTCTCTCTGGATTGAGATTAGGGTTTCATGTTTCAAGCTAAATGGGGCCGTCTTGAGTCTTGAAAAGAACCAAGACCAAACCGTAGATCCATATCCTTACATACATCCTATCATCAAACAGCTACTGTTCGCTGTTGGAGCATCATCAAGATTCACAAATCATCAAGTATATATGTACATTCGTGTGTACGAACCTACCTATGATAAGATTTTTGATGTATGTATGAGAATCTTGATGATGCTGCAGCTGCAATCAGTGGCTTATACATATAAACAGGTATGTTCCGATGCTGAAAAGTATTTTGTAGTTTTTTGTTTTTGTATGAATCCACAGATCGGATCACAAGAGGAGGTAATATAGCTCGAGAACTATTTGGTATGTTCATTTTATCTGTTTCTTGATGAGTTCTTGCTAAATATGTTGAACCTCTCAAAATGATCTTAGTTGTTTTTCCATAAATTCCTTAATCTTCTGGTTAATTTATATATAAGTATCTCTAGAGATTAATCTGTATATCTTTGTATATTTCTTTCAGCTTTCTTCCTAGTTATAATATTTGTTTCTTGGATAATGAATTTAATATACATCTTTCTAAAGTAAACTTAACGATATATATCTATATATATACTTAATTCTTTCCAAGTCTTATGCATTCTTGCTGTTGTTTTGTCCAGATCTACGAACATATTTTGTTTTGTTTTTTTTAAAATAAAAATAAAAAAATAATGGTGAATTTATAAATCCACGGCAGATCACATACCCGCCAATCCCTCACTAGGCTCTATCTAAATGGTAAATAAGTTAATGGTATTACAGAACTTGCATGATGTTACAGATGAATGTTCGGCAACTTTTCTTCTATAATCAAATTTTTTTTAACAAAAACTTCAACAGAAGTCTATATAATGAGATGTCTGACGTCTTTTAATGGAAAGAGAGGCAGACGACATTCATCGTTTAATGTAAACTTTGAACTTAGCATTATGTCGAAAAACCGTAATTAAATAATGGTTGTGGTTCTTGATGTCAAACGAATCTCACACAAATCTTGTATTCCAATACCTGCAAAATAAGCTTTAAAGATTCGGTTTACCAAATGTGAAAAAGATGGAGCTTATGTATTGAAGCTGTTTCCATTCACTGCTTCTGTAAATTTTACGTTTGAAACTCAGTAGTCAGTATCATTTATTCTACTCTGTGAGGATCTCCTAAGTAAAATGCTATACAAATACAATGTTCTCCACAGCATTTTAGCTGAAGTTATTAAAATGCCTACTCTTGTCTATAAATCTCATAACTAATTGTGCAAAAATCAAAGATCGATTCCTGTTAAGCAAAAGCGCTTAGTTAATGTTAAAATCATGTAGATCTTTGCTCCCATAAAAAACCATTTAGAGATATTTTTACCACTAGTAACTTAGTTAATGTTAAAATCATGTGGAACTGAAAGTAGGCCAGCTGTAACGGGAAGTGTTCACGTGGCAACGAAAGTCTTCTGGTCAACGAGTTTGTCTATTTCTAATCTGCCCACCAAATTCTTCCAAAATGTTTGGCGACTACTAATTCAACAAATTCGTAACTTTTTTTTGGAGATTTCAATTCATAATGACTAGCCAAATTATATATTTATTCCATTAACAACTGTTAAAAGGAATTACATATCTGAAAGAAAAAAAGAATAACATTATAATAATATCAACACAACACATATATTTAACCATATTAAAAAAATCAACCCAGACGTTTTATATCACAAGCAAAACTTAACCAAGTGAAAGAAATTGCAAACAGGTTTGAAACTACTAATCTAATCAGTTAAAACAAAGAGGAAATCACCCGATCGAGTGATCGATGATTCGTGTATTTTCAATGGAGAAAAGGCTCGAAAGTGCTCACCACCTTCTTCAATTGGTCAAACAACGACAAATAAGATACCGTTCCATCGTTTCCAGCGAGAACCCTATACTTATCTTTCCTTGTGAAGTTTGTGCACTCGAACCCTAACGTAGCCGCCAAGATTCTCTGAACATAGTTCGCCACATCATGGGGGCTCTTCCCGGACGAACACGTTGCCTCCACCGGAAGCTGGTTCAAAAACGTAACCTCGTAAACCGGTCTCGGGTTCATGAAGAAGAAAATCGGGTCTAAACCTTTCCAGCCTCTCGCCGTGGTCGCGTGGAAGAATCCAACTCTATAGTTCATCGCGACGGGAACAATCCTATCAGTTAACTCAGCGAAAAGCGCACTAAATCTTAACAGAAACGGTTCACGACAAGTGGTTCCCTCAGGACAAACCACTAGGTCTCCTTTAGACAGTTGTTGTTTGATCTTCGCAGCGTCTACGTCTCTGATTCTTGTCAACCTAACGGTTGGAATGGGAGATAAGATCTCCGATAACCGCGAGATTGAGTAAGTAACAGCGGGGATGCTGCGTCCGAGAACGTAGGATAATACCACCGGGTCCATTAGGGTTCTATGAGTACACACAAAGAGCACGCCGGATTTTCCAGCCGCCGGTGGCTGAGGAGGCTTGCCTTTGACGATGATATGGCCGCCGAATACTTGAGAGACGTAAGGTGTAGCCCACAATGGAAGGATGGCTCCAAGAGTTATCCTGATCGCAGCTAGAATGATTCCGAATGGGATCCAAAGGAGGATGAGGAGAGCGGTGGCGGGCGTTGGCCGCTTCACTAGGCGTCCGTCGTGGAATATCACAGGGAGTGGACGTAGCTGAAGTTGTTCGTTGCCGTGGTTGTAGTTCTCCGGAATTGGTGCATGAATATGCTCCTGTATTCAAAGACAAATATCTTTGAGAATGATAAAAAAGTTGTGCTAGTTGAATTTTTTTGCTTGTAAGTGTAACATATTAAATTTTACTATTTTTAGTAATCATCTCATGCAATTACCTCACATAACGATAAGAAAGTTGTAGAAGCGGTCACAGCAGGTCTTGCAAGACCTAGTTGAGGCCTCCGATCAACAAACAAATTAGAGACACGGTTCGAAAAAGATTGATCGACATCGGTTTCACGTATCAAACCGGTGGCAAAACCGAACCGGTTCACGATCAGCTCCGTACCGATGACCTCATCGGCTATAAGATGCTCCTTGGCAAACCTCTCCACCATAACTCTAGGCATTCTCGTCACCACGACCTTCTTATTACACGAGCTGAAAACCTTCCACGTGTCCATACTAACGTCATCCATGTAGAACTTCGGCAGGACGGCTCTAGCCACCGATTCAATCTCCGGTTCACGTAAACCAACCGTAGCTACAAAAATCATGAGCTTAAGAGCGGCGTTTCTGTAGCTGAAAACGTCAAGGAGTGTGATTACGGGCCAGAGAAATAGCAAGATTGCGAAACGAATTAGACCAGATGCTTCGAACGCTACGAGCATGAAGTAAGAGAATGAATCTGCGTTCTTCAGTATTGTCCCTTCAAACTCTGACACGACAGAACACGGTGTCGTTCCATCTTGCTCCATCACCATTTCTTTTCTTGGTGTTTTGATCGAATATTAGTTTTGACTCGATTAGATTGAAGATGGAAGAAAAAATGGATTATAACGTTTTATGTTATAAGGGTTTGGATTGACTAGTGTCTAATACAATGGGGAAATTGGCAGTTTATCAATATTGCACCTACCGTATTTGTATACATGATTTTTTAAAGTTGAAATATGTCATTGATGAGTCAATATATTATACATAGATATATGAAGAAAATAAGTTTATATATGCACGTCACGTGTTTTTCTTCTTCTTCTTCTTCATCTGATGTAACAGTAGTACACGTAAAGTATAACAAAGAAATTCATGGTTTGAAACTCAACAGTTTTGTCCGAATGTTTGGCGGGATGCACCAAAATTAGGCAATCTTTATTATGTGCAACACTACATATATGGATTTAATTAGGTTACTGACCTTATTGTGCCATGGTTTATAAAAATTTATTTAATTTCTTGCTTGTGCATGATGTGTTTATATTCGGAATGATGTGCACACGTATCTTAAGTTTGGTTTAAATTTATTTTAACTAGACTAGTTGTAAGAGAAACTTGCCAAAGTAGAGCCGTAATTTCGTTTTTGATTAATCTGGCATGGTTTGGTTGCCTACCTGACTGACAAAATTATAGATAATCAGAAAGCTTGGAAAAGCAAAGCACGAAAGCATATGTTGTAATAGTAATTTTTCTGCAGATATAATAACAATACTAATATATAGTTACAAGAATAAATTAATGTTTTGCACATAATTGCGGCATAAAAGAAGTTACGTAAACTTGCGTGTTTTACAAAGCCTTGATCTCCTTTATGCGAATGTCTTATCCGTTCCCCTAACTATATTAATTAGCTGAGGTTTGGTTGGAAAACTAATCGGCAGCTTCCATTAAAAAAAACTAATGACGTTGGATTTAACAACAAAATATTTAAGGTTGAAATTAACCAAAAGTTTAATTGGAAGAGACATACGAGAAAAAATTTGTATGGTTTTTATTTTATTTTAAGGTATACTTCGATAATATCACGCTAATTAGAAAGTGTTCTACGTAAAAAATTTCACAAAATATATGTTTTAATACTAAAATAGATCGAATGAATTAAGAAACGTAATTGAAAAGAATAAGTATGTTTGATTGCATTTGAATGATTAATTATATTGATTGTTTAGTTTTTGGTGGACGAATTGGATTTCGATTCTTATTGATATATGCCAATTTTTTTTTTTTGAATTGTTAGTCATATCATCAATCAAACTGTATTTCATTAACTTCATTGAAATCTCAGAATGTCAACTACAGTATATCATCTGCTCTGTTTTTCATTCTCATTCAGCTTTTTGAATTAGTGTTAAAGAAAAAAAAAACATATTGAATTAACTATGTTAAAGAAAAAAAAAACATATTCTTGTTAGTGTAAACAAAACTATCATTTTAAATTAGTGTATATCACCTCAAACCTTGAAAACTGTATTTTCATTTATCCTTGACATGGTACGTGAAGACCAATTTGTAATAAGAAGAGAATGATTCTCTGAGAATCAATTACCACCATAAGTTGCTTTCCCAATTTGTCCAATGCCCTTATACAACACATATATAGAAAGAATGAGAAAACATCAAAGTAAGTAAGCAGTTAACGGTTCTTGTGGTTCTTACTTCTTACTTCTTAGCATTTGATTTACGTAACAAGTTTAAGGATGAATAAATTTGTTTGGTTCACTTAAAATTTGTTGCGTACAGTATATAGTTTTTTTTTTCTTTTGCGACAAACATATGCTTTCATTCATTCAAATCAAAGCAAATACAAAGGAAGAGATGCCAAAGTTTAAAAGGTTACAAACCTTGGGAAATGCCCACCTTTGCGTACAGTATATAGTTAAGATGAAGGTAAAACTAGTTATTTTATTTGGAGGAATAATAATACAGAGTTTGTTTACATTTTTGTAAAACGCAAAGAGCTCCAGTATTGATGATAGAGAGCACCTTCATCTGGATATAACAAGGAATTTAGGAAACACATATCAGCTATAAACGAATCTAAAAATCTGTATGTGCAAAAAATATATATATCTCTCTCTAATCAAATCGCTTTTTTTTTTTTTTTCTTTCTTATATCCTCTCCGATGATTTGCATTTTCTAATCCTTATCAACATTTCATTCTCTTTTCTTTTTCCTCTTCCTCCTTCCATCACCTCACAACACTGTCTCCTCGGTGCCTATAAAGAATTCAAAAACTCACTCAAAACTGTTCTAAATCAATATGAGGAAATTTAAAACACCAAGCAAGTAGTACCTTGTTCCAATACTCAGGATCCATTTTCATTGAAGTCACTAGTATCCTCTTCACTTTGGTTAACTCAGAATGCTCAGTATTATTTTCGCAACGACCAAAATTCTTATCCGCTACGCTATACCAAGTTTTCGTCCCATAGAACCTAACATCCTCTGCACCATCCATGAAATAAGTAACGGGACGCTGACACGGATCAGGTGACAGTGGCCGAGTGTTGAACACGAATGGTCCATCACTCGAAGACCTCCAAGTTTTGAAAGTCTGCAACGGCGTAGTCAGCTCCTTAGCGGTCAAGAAATAACTGTAGATCTGTATGGAGTACCCCCAAGAGATTGATATGGACCATTGACGCTTTCCTTCATGGCAATTAATCTGTTGGAGAATTCGATTCTGGTCTAAGGAATAAGGTTTCATAAGTGTCTGTAACGACTCAATCGGGTTTTTGTTAGGAAACATTGGGTCTAAGTAAACTAGGTGATGCAACGATACAAGCGGTGTCAATGGATGCGCCGCTAGATACCCGTATGGATCTCCTTTTATGTCAAGCTGCCAAACAAAAGGAATGGTGTGAGTCCACAAAGTCCAAACATTACAGGCTAGATATTGAAAATTTCCTTTTGAGACACAACACGTGATCATAGTAGTAATAATGACACACACAACTTAAAGAATAAAACATTAATTAATACTCCTTAGAAACAGAGATATAATTTAACAATAACAGCTTTAGCTGAAACGATATATTTCTAGATTTAAACAAACAAAGATGTTCACTAGTAGCCATAGAGCCCATAATTAAAAAGCTTTGTATCCGAACGTGACAGAATCATGTGCTCCACCACTAAAAAGTTTTTTCTACCATATTCATGGACCACAACTTCATAGGTCGGCGAGCATTATCCCAAGTAATTGACTAACAACAGTACTAATTACTATACATTAAGCTCTAACTTTTCAATTTGATTAATAAATAAACGTACCATATAAGTCAACAAAATGTAGAGGGAAAAAAAACAAAAAAGAGTATAAATGTCTCCAGTTGGGTGACTATATTTCCCTTTTTGGTCTAATATGGTGTGACTTATACTCAATTTAATCAACACTCCTAGCACTAACACTAAGCTAAGTGATAATTACGTTTGACCCCTTTTGTAATTTAGCACCTTTCGAATTTGTCGGGGCTCCAAAAATAAAAACAAAAACGGTTTCGACACGTGTATACAAACATACACAAAACAACCAATGGGAATAAAAGGACACGTGTAAAACAAAAACGGTACCTGATGAAAACCGCGTTCTTCGGTGAACGGAACGCCGATCTCGCTAACGCAAGCCGCGATTCTCTGATCAGAACCGTAAAAGTAGAAATACCGTTGGAGACAATCATCCATCGCGTTAGCCAAACGCGCCGCTAACGGACGACTAATCGCGAAACCTCCACCGCCAAACGCCATATCGTACGCGTGCATCACGTCCTGCTCGACGCTCTCCGAGTTACCTCCGATGTACCACATCTGCTCGTGGTCGTATTTAGATAGAACTTTAACGAGATTCTCCGTGAAGAAAACGGTGTCGTCGTCTCCCATGACGAACCACCGCACATTCGGCAGATTCAGTCTGTAACTGTCCCAGATGATGCGAGCGATTCGAACGGCGGCTCTGGAGCTAGAGAATTTGAATCGAGTCCAGCCTGGATCGGAAACTCGAATCGGGATTGAGAATCTGACGTCGGAGTTGTTTTGAGGGAGGTTCACCGGTTTATCTACCCAGACGAAGCCACGTGTCGTCGAGTTACGCCACCATAAGGATGTGTACTGGCTTCGATCGATCCAGGTCTCAGCAGCTCCGGCGATGCAGAAGAGGATGTGAGAGATGTTGAGAGGTCCGATTGATCCGGTGGGAGAGAGAGCTATGGATTTTTGAGGAACGGTGGTGAATCGGAGACCGTAGGTGGTGGAATAGTCACGAGCGGAAGGGGATAAAAAAGTGGCGCGGAGGACGAGAGAGATGGAGACGACGAGGCAAGCGATGACTGAGAAGCGTATGAAAAGCACGAGGTAGTCACGTGGACGCTCCGGCATGAAGAAGAAACTTGAAAACTTCAGAGCCTCGTCTCCACCGCCGCCGCGATTCGTTTTCATTTTGTTTTTTTTTTTTATTTTTTTGAGAGAAGAAGAGGATAAAATCACTCCGGCGTGAGGGAGTGGATCTTAGTCATCATCACCGGAGTTTTTACGGGGATAATATAAACTCAGGCCTTCGCGGCGGGAACGGAGTTTTTGTTTGAAATTTACGAAGTTACCCTCACGGTGGCTGGGACTAATTTTTTTTGTTTTTTTTTATTTATTTATTTTTTAGTAACTAAATATTTTTTTTCTGTTTTTCCTTTTTTGGAGTGACAAAGCTCTCTGTGATAGGGATGACAGATATTATATGAGAGAAGAAGAAGAGGTAGCCACGTGAAACTCAAATTACGGAGTTGTCCTCAGTTCAGTTAACGATGTCACGACTAATTCGAAATATTTTTGTTTAATAAGATTGTTTTAAATCCATTATAGAATAATTGTTGTTATTAAGGAAGTTACTGATTGGTGGATTTAAACAGAAGTTTAAAGATTTTAAATGTTGTGTATAATTTTTTGTTATTAGATCTAGATTTTGTTAATTTTTATTAAAGTTTAGTTTTATTAGTTAGTGATTTGTAAAAATTAATTTAATTTTTTAATAAATTTGGGTTATTGAAATTTTTTCTGTTATTCAGTTAAAACTTAAAACAAAATAATGATTTTGTTAATGAATTTAATTATTTTTTATTAAATAATTTTATAAATTTTTTTCACAAAATAAAATCATTAAAGATATCACAAAAATACAAAGATTGTTTGAAACATTTATCAAAATTTTATAAAACTAATCAACAAAATTATAGAAAAATCTCTGATAATCATTGAAATCTTTCACTTATTAACTTTAAAAGATTTTGTTGAACTCTTCAACAATTTTTATAAATTAGAATTCAATAACAACCCCTAAATTATGAATTTTTAAGTTTTTTTAAAAAATATAAAAACTACGAGAATACTATATATGATTGTGGGCCTATTACGAAATATTTTTTTAACTGAGCATGAAAAAAAACTCACTGTATTTGTCCAAAACAAGTAAAATTTCCGTTTATATTTGGAAGACAGAAAAAAAAAACATGTTAGTTAAGGAATTTTAGGTTGTTTACACCTTGTTCTTAACTTTCATCATTTACAGTATCATTTAATTCCATAATGGGATGGATAAAAAATAGTGTTTTGAGCTCAAAAAGATGAAGATCAACATTAATTATAAGAGTAGTGAAAAGTAGGAAATGTAACAGAATAATAAATATTAAATAGTATATACTAGAATAGAGGCATGGGAAACACGTATTTGTTGTAGAGCTTAGATCGTGATAACTAATAAACACACATCTTTGGGTAATTATAATTGGAACAAAGATATATATATATATATAATGCTAATTAGGGATACATGCTCTGATGCATTAGGCCTTAATAATTAATATTCACACGTCGATGCAAGCTAATAAGTCGTCCAAAACTCCAAATTTTTGTTTTTTTCCTTTTTTTGGGTACACATGTTAAGAAAGTCGTTCAAAATGTTTTTTTTTTTAAATAAAATGAAGAACGTGTGTTCTTATCGTGCAAAACGAGGGAGCGCCCGACTCACAAAATGGATTGGTGAAATCGCCTACAGATGTTATCGTTTACCTTATTGACTTGGGCTTACATTGACAGAGTTCAAATCACTCTAGATATTGTTGCAAATTTGAGAATGCAACAAAATTGAGACACATTTTTGTTTCTGGCTATTTGAGTGTTGCAAATTGGTATGTGTTGCACATATATTGCAAACTTTACAATAAATGGATTTCTTGTTATATTGTCGTATTAATGCAACATTACTTCTATAGTAAATTTGTCGTATAATTGTGACGTAAGTTTGTAACATTCATTTGTTACAAATGACTCCCACATAAAATGTATAGCAAATTTTATTACAAATTTACAGCGAGATAATATATTGCTATATGTGTTGTATTAATGCAATAATATTTATGCAGCAAATTAGTGGCTTAAACACGACGCTCCAATGCAACTATAAGTTGTCGTAAATAAATGCTGCATAAAATATAAAGCAAAAATTGTTACAAATTTTTAGTAATTACTTTTTATACGCTCATCGCATATATTTTATAAAGATGCTCACAAAAAAAATGTTGCAAATATTTCCACTAATATTTTTATTTTGTTGTATTATTACGACAATATAAGTCATAAATCTCATTGCCTAATTCAACTTGCAACATTAATATGAATCACAATATTTTCTATATTTTTGTTTGGCACATGATTTATTAAATTATAATTGTTTATTTAAATACTTTCTTCTATTAAAATATATATTATAGTATAAAAAACAGTGAAAGAAATAATTAACTTTATCAAGTAATCAAATTTTGAAATATTCCAAAAATGCAAAAAAAAAAAAAAAAATAGAAAAAAAAAATCAACCGTAAATAAGAACTTAGTTCTATATCAAAACTTAAAAAGCATAATTAACTAAAACAACTAAGTGAAACTAGTAGAAAATTGGAAGAGAACACAACATGCCAAACATTTTAATTTATCTAACTCTTCAAGCTTGTTGAGTCTCTCTCTCTCTCTCATTTCTGCATCCTCTTTATAAATCTTCTCCAATTTTTGTTTGAAAGCTTCATCATTCGTTTATTCTCCACATGATTTTCAAGGAAAAAGTGTGTGTGTGTCTGGAGAAATTTTTTGATTGCTAATGTGTTGTTCCGATAAACTATATATAAGGAAAGAATAAAATAAAATCTTTGATACTGAATAATATCCAAATCTTTCAAGTATCATCGTTCTGTTGTAACTAGATAACGATATTTTGGTCCTGTAAATTTTGTTTGAACAAGAAAAAAAAAAGAAGATAGCACTACGCAGATTTCCACAATATATTTTCTCATTTTTACATGTTTATTTTAATGCTTAGCTTAGATAATGAACACCTAGCATGAACGACTCTTTTGTATTTTTTACATGTGTATTTTAATATTTATTATGTTGCTTAGATAATGAACAACTAGGAGGTTCGAAACTATATCATAAGCAAAACTTAAATCGTTTATAATGTTTACAGTGACAGTTAACTTATAATTGTTTTAACTAGTAATTGAGTTTAAAAATATGAAATATATTAATATAGTTTCATAGAAAAATATGTTGCAAAATAGTTATAAATTGTTGTAACTAAGGTGACAAAGGTGTCACATATCTTGCCACATATTTTTACTAAAATATTCTTGCAAAATAGTCACAACTCAAAACTATTGTATATTTCTTGCAAAATTTGTAAGATAATTCTGTATGTCGTAATTTTGTTGCTAATTTGTAATGAAAAAAAGCAACAAACAGTTTTGTCACTATTTTGCAATAAATTTGTAATAAAAATGTTACGTGCATTCAACATTGCAAAAATAAAGCAAAAAATGTTACAAAATTTTAACGAATACAATCATCGCAAAAATATTGTGGCAATAACACTCTTTTCTTGTAGTAATTCGTTTCTACGTCCAAAAGTACTATCATGTGTCTTTTTTTATGTGTTAATGTACATAAAGAGCGACTATGAATATTGAAACTTTCTCTAGTTTATGACGATCCTCGATAGATAGTATTTGGAAAAAGAAATGTAAGACTTCACACCTCTACCTCCCGATCAGTCCTTTCTCCATGAATTTACATTCGAAACTAGTTTGTAGAGTTTGAAGATCTCTAATTGAAGATCAAATTATGCCAACTACGCTCCTCTGAAATCTATTTTTCCTTTTGTAATAACTCATAAAATTTACCTTGGAATAGATAAGTTTTTTTCTTTCTTTTTTCGTCAAGCAAAGAGTAATGTATTAGATTCATACGACAAACAGATTATGTTTAACAAATTTGGACGATTTGCATCGACGTGTGCATGTTATATAGGCCTCTTTTGCTACTAAGAATAAACAAGTCGTCCAAATTGGTTTTCATCGACTGACATGAACATTTTGCTTAACGGGATGTCCCATAGAGTCAAGGGCTTTATAAGAGCCCAATTATAGGCCTCTTTTGCTTAGTATACTATCTCCTATTTAGGCTTCTCACTTTCCTTTGCACTAAATATATGTTTGTTTCTTCATGCTTGTGGCCTTGTGGGGGTCTCATCTTATCTCTTTTGTATCGCTTGACTTTGGTTCATATTGTCAGTGGCTTCTTCTATGGTCCAACTAAAAGTTAAAAGTATAGTTTTCTTTTGGGTGCACGCATTTTAATATTTGGTTTGCACTTATAGGGCATCAAAGGCCATCAAAGCCCTATTTCATCAATTAATGGAGAAATCGTCGCTAATGATCATAGTCGGTTGCTACAATTGATCGATTCCTATAGATTTACGTTATTGATTCATGGTAAAATTTATAGCGAATGCGCTAGGTCCCATCGTCCCAGGGTCTGAAGTTTAATTACGGAAAGAAATAATACTAGAAAATTGGTGATTATTAAAATAATGTGTCGTATCCTTGCATGTTGGGAAAATGTCATGGTGCATGCCGATTCCACGGCGATATATAATAGTTTACGTACACAAATGTCAAAAAAGTAGACGCAATTAAATTAGGTAACAGATTTCTTTATTTAGTATTATCTTTGAAGAATCAAAATATTAGACATCGTAGAATTATTAAATGTCTGAGGTTAATTTCAGAATTTTTGATTTGCAATGTGCAAGCCTCTTATTAGACTCTTAATATATCTTCAAGTCTTCAACAAGCATAGTTGACTGAGGGTTTGAATGGTAACTGCGGTCAGGGCGGTCATATCCGTCTGCGGTCTGGACCGCTCTATTTTTGGGGCGGACTAATTCTATTTGTATACAAAAGCGGTCTACAGTAGGTCCGCAGCAGTCTTATCTCTACTTTATTTAGACCGCACCACTGCGGTTTATATTTGCTAAATGGTAAATTAAAAGCGGTTCAGTCCGCAGACAGGTTTGGCCGTCCTGACCATTGCAACCATTCACACCCTAAATTTACAGGACACTAGCGTAATTGGACGTATAAAAATACTCGAGTGTTTCTACACGAGAATTTTGCCTAAATCATAGCGCTACTAAAAATTTTACTATATTTTCCAGTATTCGAGTCATCTGATTGGGATTTAAATAGAAATCCTTAGATGACTTAACTCAAAATTAAATAAAAGTATGCGGAAACTTCCAATTATAAAAATGAGTACATTTTTCTTGGGTAGGGAGAACACATAGAAAGAAGTTTTCTTTGTCATGATTCGTGAGTCATGACTCATATGGAAAGAAGTTTCTAAGACAATTAATTTAAGGTTACGTGTACAAACTAATAGTACGAAATAGTTTAGTCTCTCCTAATTGAATATTTAATGTAATCAACCAAACTGGCCAACTCTTATAATTAAACGAACCAGAAGAAGAAGAAAAAAAACATGCATAACGTGTCGAGCGAGACCGGTCGAATTCGTGATGTGTTAGGTTTCGTGCCGGTGATCTCTTTTCTTTACAGGTTTGGCCAGAAACCTTTATTTTTGACCGTCACGTGGCGGTAGTAGTGGTAGGTCTGTTTCGTGACAGCTATAAACATGCAACGTGTTCTAGTATATATGGTTTGTCGTACTTTATAGCTGTCCCAAGCTTGGTGAGATTAGAACTGCTTTCCTTTTATACCAAAGAGGACGTGTGTAAACATCCTATAGCTTATCAGAAAAATATCCAAGGGCCGATCCAATATTCTAATTATGTATCACTATTATAAATGTCATATATGTCTCCTCCCATAGAAATCTATAAAAAGAGACCAATTTGTTTCAATATTTGCATATTGTCACCATATTTGTAGGATGTTATCAATTGTTCCAGATTCCCATACACATAATGTCATCAAGAACTTGTAATGTGTTTTTTTTTCATAATTAATTTTTGTTAGATTTTCAAATTATATATTTTTAATTTAGTTAAGATCTTAAAATAAAATACCAAATTCTTATTCAATCAATGCATGTACACTTATTTACTATGGGTAGAGTTAAATGTTCATCTAAGGGATCCAAATTGTGACAAGTTTAAGATTCATTGTATATAAAACATATGTGCTGTAATTGATAATAAAAAGGTATTACGAGGACTTGAAAAACAAATACCAAAAAAATAGAGAAAATAAGTGAGAGAGGGTATGCGTGTAATTGATGGAAACGTGGAGAAGCGCCGAAATCGAGTCATGGAGAAGTCACCGAGGAAGCATCTTACAGTATCCACGTCAGACCAAACACGTGTCGTTCAAACCTCGTCTTGGAGGCTTTTTAGTTTAAACAAACAAAAAAAAAAAAACAAGACAAGATACTTTTTGGCAGGAGTCCCCAAGTTTCAGAGTTCGTTCGCTTTACTACAGTAAGTACAAAGTGAAGGGCGCGTGTTTCTAACTCTCTCTCACGGGCTTACGCATTACGTAGACAGCATTTAATTTATCTTTACATCACAGCTGGATACGATGGAGTTAAGTGTGGTGCAGATGCAACAACATTAATTATCACAAAAAAATCTAAAATAGAAAGTTTTGAGATATAATGATTTTTTTTTCATTGTTATCAGTTTTACAGTTTTTTTTTTTTTTTGGTAGTTGTTGTTGTGTGATGTTCTGATCAAGAACAAGAACTTGATTGAAATTATTAACGTATTTGATTATCATGACTAGATATCTCTGTTGAGTGATTTCACTAAAATATTCATGTGAAAACAAAATTATAGTTTGCTGATTTTTTTTTGGCAAAGCATTTGTATTAGTTCACTTAAGTACCAACAATTATCTGCTTTGTAAAATGAGACTTTTCGTCACATTCGTTTCTTTAGTGTTTAGTAGTAGAAAAATTTCTAATGTAATTAGTATATCTTTGTACTTAAACGTTAGTATTCATGAACTGGTATGATAATCAAAAATCGATACAGAAGTTTTTGGATTTTTGGCTTATAATTTTACGAGGCCAAAAAGACACAATTGTTTAGCTATATAGATTCTTCTCCACTCGTGATCGATGATCTTAGGAAACCTTCTCTTTAAGGATTCCTTTGTATATATATAAAAACCAGAATAATAAATAAGAAGTGGAAGATATTTAAAAACAATTTATTTATGACAAGAGAGATATTTTGTAGATCAGTCTCTATACTAATACTATATACTAGTATGTCTCTTCAGATTCAAGATTAATTGGGTTTTTTTCCTTTACAATATACGAAAAGACGACTGACTACGTACGTGTGTTTTAAAATAGACGTGATCGAAGACACCTCTTCGTGAACTGTGCGAATCGGTGATGTGAAGTGAAACCAAGCACAAGTGGGAGGGCGAACATTACCACGTGTCGACTATGCAACACATACATCGACTAAGCATAGAAGGAATCATGCATGAACAAACAAAAAATCTTCTAATCAATCAGTACGAAACCAAAATATCTCGAGCATTTTTCGTTGTCAAGCAATATCTATAAGCATTGGACAATGCGTGGGAATGAGATGAAACATTGTAATCAAATTATGTAATCATGCATCATATCATTTGTCAATAGTTAATATCTGAGTTCAAAAACTAAAAATTGTGAATTTGTGGATACCCATATTTGTCAATAGTTCACTGAGTTTATCAAAGACATTAACACCAAACGAAAAAAAGAATTAGACGCCGAAGAAGTATAACTAGCTTTAATTTTACATCCGCTGAAATATTTTAACCCACAAAAGTACGTAAGCTATATACTTTTTGTTTGTCTAAAACATAATTAGATTGGCATGTGTGTGTGGGAAGTGAGAGAAGAACAGACGACATCTCCTTGTCGGGATATTTTGGATCTTAATTCCTTGTTTATTTCTAAAACCAAAAATTATTCTGTCTATTTTGGATCTTAATATACCTATAAAATACTTTAGATATTATGTGTTCATGTACGGTGCGTTGTTTTTTTGTAGCGAATTTATACTTGATGGTACGATGAGGGACATTGTTTCTGTTACAAATCGAAACGATTTATAATCATACTTAAAAACTAGAGTTCAAAACATTAGATTGTTTCTGATCATGTTTATGAGAGATGATGTGAATGGTATAGTGATGTTACTAGATTCTGTTGTAAAAATATAAAATAAGTACATGTTTAGTGATAGTGGGTGACCTATATATCATTCTGTTTTTCATTACTCATTAGTCATCGGTATTGAAGATTCTATTACAGAGTCAAGTGTTCTAAAATCAACCTCACAATACAACTGAGGTTAAGTTGAGATCTTACAAGGATTTACAAAAGAAGATACATATTAATATAAAGGGAAATATGACTGAAATGTTAATTAGGTTATAATTAAAGACTATAAGATTTTTACAGTTGTATTTTTTTTTTTTAAATGAGTGAAATTTTAAATATGACCAAAATCACATAGTTTTAAATGGTTTGATGATATAATACAGCTGTAATTTTTTTTAAAAAAGAAATCACATAGTTTTAAATAGTTTGAAATCACAAAGTTTTCTAATCTGTCACTTTGAATTAATTATCTAGAGATTTGTACTGATCCATAACATTAGTCATTGAAAAAAGTTGACAAATTTTGATAACAAAACCCCATTATTTAAAGAGCATTATTTTTGACCTCTGACTCTACTAATTATCTTAATCAACAGCGTATAATTAGGGTATTTTAAACAAAACAAAACACTTAAACAAAAAGAAAAGAAAAAGAACAAAAACGAAGGGAGAGAGGGGGTGGACCACATGCGTGTCAAGAAAGGCCGGTCGTTACCGTTAAGCTGTGTCGATCTCTGATTGGGCCACGTTAACGGCGTATCCAAAAGAAAGCTAAACAGGTGTTGTATATCAGAAAGAGAGAGAGAATAAAAAAAGAAGAACGGACGGTTTAGATTGTATCTAGGTACCATGAAAATGGTTACGTCACACCAAACGGTACGTGTCGGATCCTGCCCGTTGATAGTGACGGTCAGCAACTCCCTCCCTGCCCGTTAATTACGTGTAACGAAAAAATTAAACTTTTTTTTTTTTTTTTGTTCTTTCTTTCTTCTTCTTCACCTTAAATCAAACCCTTTTCTATTTTAAAAAAATCCCATTCCATTTTCCTCTATAATATCTCTCTCTCTCTCATTCTCTCTCTCACTGATTGATTTTGATCTCTCTGCAAATTTGGAGAACCAAAGTTTTTGCTGTGTGATATTATAGTGTTTTTTTTTTTTTTTTTTTTTTTTTCTAATAGAAGAAGAAGAAGAACAAAATGGCTGGGATTTGTTGTGGTGTTGTTGGAGAGACTGAACCAGTGGCACCTGTTGTTGATTCAACTACTCGTGCTTCTTTAAGAAGAAGGTTAGATCTACTCCCTTCGATCAAGATTGTTGCTGACTCCGCCGTCGCTCCTCCGCTTGAGAGTTCCCGTAAACGTCAGAAACGTGAGACGACAGTGTTACAGACCCCTCCCCGAACTCTAGATCTGGAAACTAATGTGAGAAGCAACAAGAAGATTACTACTACAAATTCGAATTCTGTTACGGAAGTATTAGCAGAGAGCTGTTTCTTCTCCGATGTGCCTAAGATCGGTACGACGTCGGTTTGTGGTAGGAGGAGAGACATGGAAGACGCTGTTTCGATTCATCCTTCGTTTCTTGAACGTAACTCTGAGAATCTCCATTTCTACGGTGTCTTTGACGGCCATGGCTGCTCTCATGTACGTTATTTTTTACACACTATCTTATAACTTTCTAATTCCGTCTTTGATGTTTGTTTAGTTTCTAATTATGGATTTTTGTATATATTTTAGGTTGCGGAGAAGTGTAGAGAACGGTTGCATGATATTGTGAAAGAGGAGGTTGAGGTTATGGCTTCTGATGAAGAAGTGTGGAAGGAGACGATGGTGAAGTGTTTTAAGAAAATGGACAAAGAAGTTAGCCAACGAGAGTGTAACACTACTGGTGCAAATCGGAGTTTGATGAAGAACTCTTGTAGATGTGAATTGCAGTCTCCTCAGTGTGATGCTGTTGGATCTACCGCTGTTGTCTCTGTTGTTACACCGGAGAAGATCGTTGTCTCTAACTGCGGCGACTCTCGTGCCGTGCTTTGCCGTAACGGTGTAGCTATCCCTCTTTCCGTTGATCACAAGGTAGTTATAAGTGTGTTTGTATAATGGATTGGTTAGTATATGTCAACGAGATCGTTTGGTTTCTAATAAGAGTGTTTTGTTGTTGTTTTGAAACAGCCGGATCGACCCGATGAATTGATTCGGATCCAGAAAGCGGGTGGGCGGGTTATTTATTGGGATGGAGCTAGGGTTCTTGGAGTTCTCGCCATGTCTAGAGCTATTGGTGAGTTAGATATTTTCTTGTGTGTTTTACTTTTTTTGGAAAGCTAATTTTTAAACCTAAATCTGATTTGTTTTTGGTTTTTTTTGTTAAACAGGCGATAATTACTTGAAACCATTTGTGATTCCGGATCCAGAGGTAACAGTGACGGATCGAACAGATGATGATGAGTGTTTGATCTTGGCAAGTGATGGACTATGGGACGTTGTGCCTAACGAGACGGCTTGTGGAGTGGCTCGCATGTGCCTTCGTGGTGCTGATTCGGTGGATGGTGAGGACTCTCACAACGCGTGCTCAGACGCGGCTTTGTTATTGACGAAGTTGGCTTTAGCGAGACAGAGCTCCGATAACGTGAGCGTCGTGGTGGTTGACTTGAGAAAGAGGAGGAATAAGTAATAATCAGTCGTCGTCTTAATTAATTAGTGCTTTAATTGTGGGAGTAGTAATTAGTATTAGACGAAATTGTTACATAAGGCCTAATTGTAATTTTTTTCTTTCTCGTCTAAGGTTATTTTTTTAAACGGTTCTTAATTCAGGCTGGGGAAGAAAAAGAGCTGTTAAAGGAAAATTGCGTATTAGTATATTTTTTAAATAAATTTCTGTAGGTAAAAGTCATTAGTCATATCATATTTATTGTTTTCTTTAGGTATCGTGAAGCATAATATGTGTAACAGTAATACGTAAAGTTCTAAACAAAGATATTATTCGTATTTACTTGAATCTTACACACTTCTTGTTGTTGATTTTGAAATCCAAAGCCGGTTTTGTACGAACCTTAACCTATCTCAAAGTCCATTATTTTTATATTTGTGATTAGCATGGGACACAATGGCGTGGCATAGCGTGTGTCACTTTTAGCGCATTTGATTTTGTTATTGTAAAATAAAATATTCAAGGATACATTATAGGAAAGTTAATTCTCGATTTTTTAAAATAAAAACTATGGTGAAGATATTGTTTTAAAATACTTTGGTGGAAGAAACTCAGCTGGAATATTAATGAAAACAAGAAAAAGTACAGTATTATACTGGTATTAGATATTTTTAAATTAATGAAGATAATTACGAGACTTGTCTGGCCAACATTATCGAATGCTTGATGTCAGTTAAGGTCGGAATCAATCATTTTATTAAAACGGATTTTGATTAATTGACTAAAATAGTATCAACTAGGAGAGAAATAAGGAAAAAGAAAATGATCTTCAAATTCTTTTATGACTTTATTAATATCAACTTGAACAAAAAAAAAAATAGTGTATACTTAAATCAACCCGTAACCGTCCATTACTTGCAACTTGTCAGTTGCCACAATGACCAAAAAATCAAATACTTGTTTTATGATCCAATCATGTTGTATATTAACTTGACGATAATTTTTATAATTGTTTGTTAGGCGTTAAATCATACGTTCGGGTACGTTTTTGTGTTTTTTTTTTGTTAATATATGTTTTGTGTATTGCTAGGTTGATGAATGTGTGTGTTTAGACGTGGACTAGCTAATCTTTTCATACATTATCGATTTTGGAAATCGGCAATTTAACCATCTAAATGGCATTCTTTGATTTTTAGTAAAACCAGTGTGTGTTATATGAGTTAATTATATGATGGGGTTTTGTTGAACACATTTTTCGTAACCGTAGTAGCTCTTGCAAAAGAAAGTGTAACATCATCAGACCATACTAACTACGGTATAATTTATCCATCCCAACTGTGTAATTAATCGACTAGGGGGTCACAATTGGTCGAAGTTAGGAGATTTCACCATCAAAAGATAAGGCACTGCCAAAAATTATCAAGATTTGGAATTGCATAATGTTATACAATCATGGTTTTTTTTTAGCTGTTGCCTGTTGGGTTCGTGGAAAGAGTGAGAGGGCAAACACAATAAGAGTTGAGTTGAGTTGGGGGATTGAGAGGGACACAACACAAGTGGTATCTTAGATAAGATTATTATGCCTACTTGTGACAATCAAACAATGACACGCGTCTATTTGGTGTATGTGAGATTTGGTTTCCAAGATTTGATGTTGACCTATCTTTCTCAATTATTCTTTAACTTTTTTTTTTCTTTCTCTATACATCATAATGTTGTTTCATTTTGTCCTATTAAATATTCTACTCATGTCCCCTAATGGTTCATACTTTTATAGTGTTGAAGAAGGCTACATGACATCGTGAGTTCCTTGTGTTATACATTAAAAAAGTTAACAATTGAGTATCACGTATATGAAAGTCTATTTTTAGCAACCAACGAACGCTATACGTTTTTTTTTGTTAAACAAAATCCATTTTGCTAGCATATATTTTACTTAAAATTTTGTTGCACGTGTTTAGAGCATAATGGAGGAACTTGTTCTTTTGATAATATTTGCTGAACGATGCAAGTACTACATCACACATAAGTGAAATGCTCGGTAATGTTTTTTTCTATTTTCCAAATCGTTTTACTGATAGTTTTATTCCAAACGACGAACAATTTCATAAAATGTTATTCTCCCATTGGAATCATATTCTGCATTCGGTATATGCTTAGAGATAGATAACATATTTTTTCTTACAATTTGGGTGACTTTGATATTAATTAACTCTTATAGAGAGACTTGAACCTGGTTTAAGCCGAGGACGTGGATTGATGACCTCATGGATATTACGAGACCACCATTGTCAGATATAATATTTTATTTGATACTCGAAAATGTTTTCTTTCTTACTAAATGATGTAATTGTCAACGATGGAAAAAAAAATGTCTTAAAATAGTAATAGATAGAAATTTCCATATGGTATATAGTTAATTGAAGTAAAGCAAAAATAAATGTTCACGATCTTGTAAAGTTGCTACATTAATACTGGAGAGTGGAGACTACTGAAGCAAATACAAACCATAGAAGAACACCATATGCAGAAGATATGAACGTCGCATCTCCATCTTCATGATTTAAAAGGATCCCAGTCGGATAATGATGCAGTTTCATGGTGAAGATCATTAGCGCCACCAACGAGCAACTTTAAACTATTTTTGGGGTTTTACGATTTTTCTATACATAGTTTTAGATGATGCTTCTAGTTATAGTTTGATAGACTCTTTGGTTTTATCTTTCTGCTTGGTCGGTCGTCTTAGAATTTGAAGTTCTATTTGAAGCTTTTGTTTTTCTCATTGTTCGGCAGCTTTTTAACACACTGTAATTAAGTCACAACCCTCGCTTGTTTATTCTCACAAGTTACAACCTGATCAGTCACCTGACTTGCTTCTCTTTATGAATACTGTTTGACTAGAAAAATGCATTGACTAGTTTTCTTGAACTCTCGGCTAAGCTGAATTCACGTTTATAAAATGTGTCAGAAAATCAAATTAGAAAAACCAAAGAAACAAGTAACATATTGCTCCACAAGAACTATACGATGTTTTCAATTTATGAGCATACCTGATTAGGGTATGAACATTCGGTAATTAGGTGTGCTCATAACTTATAATAGTTTTGAATTTTGGCTATTTTTTTTCGTCTTTTTTTTTTTTATGGGGATTGGGGATGCCACCAACGCCATAAATAAAATTAGTCATTATTTCTTCTTTCATAATCAAAACGAACGGAAATTACAAAACATTGGCGAAACCAAAACAACACATAACATAACTATAAAAGTAAGTTTGGTAAGTTTCTCGCAAACTGCACTAAACCGTACTATTTTCTTTACTGATTCAGTTGGGGGTTTTGAGTCTTTTGACTTTCGTTCAGTTGTAGAAAAAAAAGACGATAACTTTAGGGCCAAGCAAAGTAATAAGATATAGTAAATAATTATCTTCCTAAACCATAACTAACGATCCATATATAAACAACCAGAAACGAAACTTTAGGGCCAAGCAATATTTGGGTTTCACTTCCTAACTTGCTACACACGAAATATAAATTGAACCATATCTTTTACGAGAACCGACATCAATCCAATCAAAGATCTCTCATCCAGATCACCACTGGAAGAATTAGGGTTTACTGAATCACGCTCATCCAGTGAAGAATTTAACCCCGTCTCCCACAAGAATGCACCGACTGCAAATTCTTTTTTGCAAGACAAGTCACCGACATCTGTTGGCAGACCATAGAGTTTGAGAAGTCGATCGAGTTCTTCCTCCGACATAATCTCGTACTGTTCCTTTGTGTAATTCGGGTACTGAAGAGGCATTTGAAACGAAGACGATGACCAAGAAGAAAACAAGCTGGCGAATCGGTCGCGTTCGTTGTCCAACGATGAAGTACTAGATTGGTTTTTCCCGACGACATCTAGATTTTGGACAGAGTCTTTGTGGAGATTTTGGAGTTCGTCACGGAAGATAATGCTGAGTTGTGAAACCTTCTTCATTTTTTTTCCGATGAAAATCCAAAATCTGAGCTTCTACTTGAAGAAAAAATTACTTAAGCTAGTATATATGTAGCTTCAAAATAAATGGAAAATTTCTTTTGTAGACTAAATTTTAACAAAAGGAAATTTTCTTATTGTTATTCAGTGATACGAAAATCTCATAATTTACAAATACAAAGAATCTACTTATTACCATTTTGTTAATTATACGAAATAAAAGGAAAATTAACAAAGATAATTTTTAGGAATAATGTAATTCATGGAAAAAACAAAGAACACATGTTCGATATGATATATTTTGATTCCTCTCTTGAGAAGTTAAATCAAATTCACATAGTTTACAAAGTCCCATTAATTAACTTACACTCGTATCGCAAAAACCATAATAAAAAAAGTGATAGTAAGTTTTAAGTGTCAAAAGCTATCATATAACCTTTGCGAATAAATGAGATTGATTAAAACCTTTTAACTTTAAATTGGTAGTAGCATGCCTTATGTAATAAAGAGAAGTTGAACAACTTCTTATCTATTCGTACATAACCAAACCAACAAACAAAATGGTCAATAAACAAAAATCCATAACAGGAAAGACGAGAATGAGAAGAGTTTTAAGGTCTCATCAGACGTTTCTTTCTAGGTTGGTCTTGGAGTGGCCCACTCAACCCTGAGGATTAGGTTATCATAACCATAGCCATTCAATTTGTTGATTGCTCTTTGAGCGTCTTCTCTGCTCACAAAGTTGACAAAACCAAATCCTCTGCTCACTCCAGTTTTCTGATCAATGGCCACGTAAACACGCGTGACAGCTCCAAAAGGATGGAACAGCTCCATCAAGTCTGGTTCACGGGTATCTTCAGACAAGTTGGTTACACGCACAGAGTTCTCATCGTTCCTCCTCCTCATGTCTGAACCAACAGTGGATGCACCTGCTCTCATGCTAGGCGGAACATACGCAGCCTTGCCAGTTCCAGGCGCAGCGGATGTGGTAGATGATTCCCCAGTGGGTGGCTTGTCGACAAAGACATCGGTTGGTGCAGCTAGATCCTTGTAAGGGCATTTCGATGTCCAGTGATCTCCTTTCTTGTGGCATATCCTGCACAACATGAGAACCGCACCTTTACCCAGCTGTGACAAACCGTCTCCTGCTGCCTTTGAATCATCCGCTTTGGTACCTGAAATTATCACATCACATACCGTTTAGAACAGGGATTACCTAATAGTACTACATAGCCACAGAATTACTCATCTTTGAAATGATACAGTAATAATAAGCCAAAGAATCAAACATAGCAACTTAATCCTGCACTAGAAGCCCCTAATTAACACCATCTTAGATAGGATATGCATACAGATAGTCATTCACAGTCATTCACATATGAATAGATTGATCAGGAAAGCCCTACTAACCTTAACAAGGTACTTATCATTGAAACACAGGGATCAGTTTAAGAATAGACATTTCACACAGGACAAAAGCTTGAAGATTTAACAATCTAAACTAAAGCTTCACATCATCAAGTTAGAGAATTATGTAAAGCTGAAACATTTAGGTGTACAGTAAGCAGCCACAAAAGTGAGAGCACAATGTCAGCTCTTACTCAGGAATGGGACTACAAACAAGAATAAACTGATATTGGTGACATACTGACCAATCACACAAAGAAGTAGCCTCACGGCTAACATGTGATTCGCTAATTGGTCACCTCACTCCAATAATCTAAGACTAAAACAACAAGACTAATGGAATTAGATACGATCCCCAAGTTAGAACAGATCACACAGACACCATCTTTAAAGGTGAGAACTTTATCCTAGCAAAATTGATTTTACCAATCCCACGAATCTTAAAGAGATAAGGAATTTACCAGGGGCTCTGGGTCGCTCGAGAAGAATCTCTTCGGTTGAGACCATAGTGAGATGGCTACCAGCCTCTTCATTAGCAGCGTCACCAAACTTAGGCCAGTTCCTCCTCTCCATGGCTCGTTTGTTGAGCCTCGCGGAAGCTAGCTTCCTGACACGTGACTTAGTCGTTATCTTGACCTTGTTTCCTTCATCATTGAATTTGTATTCGATCGTAGTCTTGAGACCGTTCTCGTCTGGGCCAATCACTTGCTTGGGAGGGAGCAGGAAATCCAAATCGTCGTCTTCGTCCATCTCCCCCCATCGGAACTTGCTTGTTTTCTGCTGTGAATCGATCGCCATCGTCCTCTCGTTTTTTTGGGATTCAGATGCGCCGCTTATGCCTCCTCGGTTTAACCTAAATTTCAAGATGAAGAGGAAGAAGAAGCTCTCTTAGGGTTTCGTGTCTTATTTGTGTTCACTTCGTAACTCTGTCTATCACTAAAACGCACCGTTTTGATCCCTTTTTAAAAGATCTTTTGCTCTGTTGGTTTATAAGTAATTTGGTGAGTTATTGGTCTCGAGATCGAATCTCACCTCTTCACAATTTTTTATAGACATGTTTTTTGGGCCTTCTATGATTACACAAGCAAAGCCCACATGTGTTTGTCTACCAAAATGTTAACACTTAACACAATTATGCAGTGCTATACTCTCTCAGCTCTGGGTAAAAGAAGTGCAAGCTGAATCATTTACCACACTGTAAAAGACTAATGTTGAGCAGCATTACAAGGAACCTTAAAGAGCACAACACTATATTCTGTCTGCGATTTTAACCTTGTATTTTCTCTATTCAACTAACTAGAACAAAGAGCCGTATCTGTAATCAGATAACTGGCCTTATATTAGCTTACTACTAGAAAGACAAGAATAACTGCGATTGTTTGTGCACATGATGGGAGGAATTGGAGTTTCATGTCCTTGCTTGAAACCGTTATGTCCCGGTTTGGTTTTTGCTTCAAGATCGAATCAATGGTTTGCTGACTTTAAAGTTCACTGTAGTTGCGCCAGACAGCCCGGAACTCTTCACGGAATGTGTTCAATCGTGCCTTGAGGTTTGGAGTTCTCAGGGTTGCGTGAAGAAGGATCACTATTGGATAGAGAAAATTTTCAAGTCAAAGGATGTTTTACCGGACCAATAAGGGAAAAAAGGTGAACGAAAAAATTCATTGGGAATGCAATACTTACGGAGAAGGGCAGTGGTAAATGCATAGAGGACCCATAACAAACCGCAGGAAGTAAACCACAAGACAAAACTGGCTACATAAGGAACATCAATATTTTGCATCAGTTCACCACCAAGTTGCATATCAATAGGTGAGAGAGAATTTATATGACTAAGACTAGAAGATATAAGTACCGGTTAAGCCAATCAAGACAAATACCAAACGTGGTTGGCCACAAACGTAGACTGTCTTTCTAGTTGCAGATCTCCCGCGGATGACAGGCCTGAAAGGTGTTCACAAGCAATAAATACCAAAAACTGTCTCCATGGGAAAATCAAATTAATAGTACTTACATGTGAGGAGGCCTCATCTTTGCAGCTAAATGTGGCGAGAAATGCCTAATGGTCCGGATCATCTTCTCATTAAAAGTAGCTGCAAAACTGCAAAAGACAAAAAAAACCCCATAGAGCGTTTGACATAGATGCCAAGGAAGACACATGATTACATATACACACACAAAGCCTCAGATTGATGGTTAACAAAAAATAACAACCAAATCACTGAAAATAAAGAACCTTTATACAACAATCAAGTTTTAAGAAATAACGCCAAAATGTATTGAATTCTAAGCAGAGAGAATTCAAGGGATAATCACTGAAGATAAAGGAACCTTAAAACACTCAAAGTTTCAAGAACCAAGGGCCATAACCTATTGAATCTAATACTAAGCAGTAAGCACAACCACTAGAAGGGCTGATCACTGAGCATATAGAGAACCTCCTCCTAAGTCCTTACCATTCTAATGATGCGATGCTAACCAACAAAAAAAATAGGGTAACAAGTGCTAATAGGGTGTTATAAGCAACAATAACACAAGAAGAAACTAACAGGAAAATACCTGTCGTTTAGGAAAGCTAAGCTTAAGGCTGTAAGAGCAGCACCAAGAATAGCCAAAGGTCGTGTGATAAGTGCAAGACCTGAGTCAACAAAGGGGAGAAAAAAAAAGAGTTATAACCCTGTTGCTAAGTATCAAACACAGCTCAAGAGGATCTTAAATCAACAAACCCAGATTTCTCATTTACAGCTAAAAGAAAAGTCGGAGCCTTTAACATACCCAGAACGAAAATCAACAGGATGAAGTAATTCGTCCTATAGCTGAAACAAGTATGAATAAAAATCAAAACTTGGATTTGCAAACACAAACACGAATAAGCATATAAATAGAAGAAAAAAAAAGAGGGTAAATATACTAGTAGAGATTGCATTTGAGACGGCTCATCCATTTAGAGAAAGATCGAGGAAAAGCGAATCTGGAGAAGAACTCAGCCAAGGAACGAGGACTCGTCGACCATTCAACCTCTCTTAGCGCCTCAATCACATCCTCAGCAGCTACGCTATCCCAATCCATCTCTCTCCCTCTCTCTCTTCAGCAACTATGGAGATCGATACAATTCACAAGAGGGAAACAATAACCTCCTACACGAATTCGAAGACGGAGATGGAAAAATAGGGTTTTAATTAGGGATTCCAATTCGTGGGTATTTTGATTCTCAGGTTTTGTTTTTGTTTTTTTCCCTGAGGTTCAAGCAATGAGGGAAGAAACAAGGGAAAGTGAGAAATTGGCACGTGTGTTGTGCCTCCCGCGTGCGAATGATCATATTAGCGTGCGTGTTACAGATGATGACGTGGCCAGCAACGCGATTGGGGGAAAAAGAAAAAAAATTAAGAAAAGTGTCTGAGCCCGGGTTCGAACCGGGGACCTCTAGTGTGTGAGACTAGCGTGATAACCGACTACACCACCCAGACTTTCTTGTATACTTCTCTGCGTATCTGATAGATATAGGAACAAAATATGAAGGAGACAGACAATGTTTGCTGTTTCGTTCGTTCTCTTTTGTACCACACACCAAACAAATAGAAGAAATCAACGAATTCAAAGAGATTTTAATTCTTTAGAAGTTGTGGCGGCGTTACAAGTCAAAAGTCCTTCAAGAAAAAAACAAACAAAGTTCACGATGCCTGCCGTCGTGTCAGCTTTTTATCTAAACAGTTCAAAGAACAAGTAACGGTTACAGAGTTATCGTTTTTGTAGTAGATATAACCAGGACAACGATGACCACATTCAACGCAGTACGGTCTAGTGATGTTACTGTTGCGACGAACTTCCACTTTGGACGAGTAATACTTGAATCTGAAACCAGGCTTCATATAAGCAGAAGATGTGAATATGCAATGAAGGTGGATAGTGATACAACATTCGTTGCATTTGTAGAACCTTTCCATTGGATGAACCTCTTTCTCACATACTTCGCACCAGTACTTATCACCTGCTGCTTCTTCTCCAAAGCCAAGAGACAGAGGATGCTTGTCGTATTTGTACCTTACTAGAGTTGGAATTGAAGCGCATTGATAACACATAGCAAATTTGCATTTAGTACACTGTAGGTAAGACCGCATACCTACCTTCTTGCAACCCACGCAACTAGTCTTGTTTTCACCTTTGGAAGACGTGGAGATGAACAGAGGATGTTCATGACTTTCATGTGTGAAATAATCAGGAACTGATGAAACACATCGTACATCTATCTGAACTTGCTTGGACACACAATTAGCTTTGGTACATATGTACCTGAAACCAGTGAACTTTCTAGAACAAGCTGAGCAATTGATGAGATCATAGTGGTTTCGAGGAGAGGCGTCTAGGATAAGAGGGTGTTTGTGTAACGCATGACTCAGTTTCCGAAGAAGGCAAGCACATACCTTGTGGAGAAAAAAATCACAGTGCGTGCAGTTGTAGAAATCACGACAGTCTATAGGAAGGATGCATGCTTGACATTGCTTCTCTGCATCTCTAACACCATCATACTTCTTGAGCTTTAGAAGATGGTCATGAGAGAAGTGTCTTATTAAGTCATCACCACAAATCTTCTTATATGGGAGGATATCTTCAATCTCGTCCGGTACTTCTGGTGCACGTTCGAGCTCTTTCCCGTCCCATACGTTCTCATGTGTTGCACATTTTGAATGAACTACGTAAGAGCAATCCTCGCGGTTGCAAAAATATTGGCCGTACTTGGTGTCAACTGTCTGGTAGCATATCTGACATGGTGAAATCTTCGATTGGAGGAAAGGAGCGTAGAAAAGGCGATGCTGGTGACGCGTGATCTTTATGACTCGTGGTAAGTTGATGCAACTTTGGTGGACCATGTAATCACATTCAAAACAAGCATAGCTTGGATCCAACACGTTGACCAGCCCACAATCATCACATGGAGTCAAGAGTGGTCGCTTGTAGAAGACGAGTTGATGATGATGATTCTTCGGGTTTATGACAACAAGAAGTGGAACATTTTGGGAGCAATGGAGATCCAAACAAAAGTTGCACATAGAGCAACGATAGAACCAGTTGCCTTGGATTTTTTTGCCACACCATGAGCATTGATCAGATTCGATAGATCCCAACATCTTAGGATCAGAGATGTTGGAGCCAGCAGATAAAATTGTACCGTAGAAAGACTCATCTATATTACCGTCTGATATGCACCCGGTTTCGTAGTTCCGGTAGGTGAAAGTAAGAGGGTGTTGGAGGTGATAAGGATGTGTTAACGTCTTTGGGAACATATGACAAACTCTGTGAAACTCCACATCGCAGGTTTGGCAGAAGAAATGGTAGTTCTGATCTTCAATCAAGGGAGATTCATATTCACCGCATGAAAAACAACCAGCATTGGTGTTCCCATCTAATCTAGGACAGAGGGTGTGAGGGTGAGTTGAATGAGAAACAGGACATCTTGGGTTTTCTTTAGGAAGAGCGGGTGGCTCTGAGATTTGTCTCAGTAATGAAGGGGAGATAGGAGGTGTAGTTACTTCTTCTTTGTCCATCTTTTTGCGGTTCCTCCTTCCAGGTCGAGGCCGTGGAGATACTTTTTCTTTTTTCATCTTTTTGCCGTTTCGGTTATGAGCTCGTCGAGGTGGAGATACTTCTTCTTTATCCATCTTTTTGCCGTTTCGGTTATGAGCTCGTCGAGGTGGAGCTACATCTTCGTTATCCATCTTTTTGCCGTTTCGGTTATGATAACGTTCATATCCAAAAGATGGAAGAGGTGGAGGGGTTGGAGGAGGTGGAGCTACATCTTCGTTATCCATCTTTTTGCCGTTTCGGTTATGATAACATCCATATCCAAAAGATGGAAGAGGTGGAGGGGTTGGGGGAGCTGGAGCTACTTCTTCTTTCTCCATATTTTTGCCGTTTCTGTTTCGATACCGTCCAAATCCAAGAGGTGGGGGAGGTGGCGGAGGAGGTACTCCTTTTTTGTTCATCTTTTTGCTGCTTTGTTATAATATTGGTCGATGTATGTTTATGTTCTTCTCGTGGAGTTAAGTAAATGGGAGTGTTCATATTAATAAACATGCATATCCCCTCCATATCTTCTACTAGTGAGCACAGTACGTGTTGTCTATATTATTAGGAATGACCAGATCTTAATACTTCGGTCATCGTTTACTTGTGATAAAATTATCATTAAATTTATTCCCTAGACCTGTTTTTACGCTGTGCAATGCACATTCAAAAATATATATACTAGATTTAAGATCAAGGTTAATTAAAATCTACAGATTTTAATAAGAGACCAATAAAATTTCTGTAGAACTATTTTATACTTTCGTTTACTTTTAATTAATGCTAATCTCAAGACCTGTTTCCAGGCTGTGGCACATTCAAAGGAAGATACACAAGATTTAGATCCATCTTCTATCCAGAATTTAAATAACAGATATAGCTCCAAAATTTCTGCATAATTAATTACTTTCAAAATAAATGTACTAAATTTATTAAAACATTATCTTAGCATTCTCATCTATATTAACATTTTTTAAGTACATTTTGTGTTATGCCCTTTTAGTTTTGCTTATTTAAAAAAGTTTTTACAACATTAACCCCTAAAAATTTCCAAAAATAACATTGCACGAAAACTTAATTACTAAAACTTCTTAAATCGACCAAAATTTGTTATATTTATTGCCATAAAATCATGACAACATCTATTCGATTTTTCCAAAAACAACTCTACTTATTAAAGTTTTATTCCCATAAAATCTCCAAAACTATCTTTAGAGATGGTATAATCTCTCAAATTTAAATGATATCTTGATATTGTATAATAAATTTTACAGATATAATATTTTCACGGGTAAAATCTAAAAAACATTAAACTTACGGGTTAAATTTAAAAATATTAAAAATTGGAAAATATAATAATATAAAAATAGTTCTTTAACGGGTTAAATCTAAAAAAACATTAAAAATATAAATTTTAATAGCCATAAAAAATCAATACGGTAAAAATGTAATATTATTATAAATAAAACTAAGGAGGTTGTATTGAAACAATGATTTTGGAGAATTCTACGAGATTTAGTAAATTTGGAATTTTAATAGGTTTTAGGGAAGTTGATATGATTTATGGTAAAATTCTTTCAAATCCCACCTAAAAGCATGAGATTTGGATTTATATATTTTTAACTAAACAAATCATCTCAAATCCTTCAGAATCCCTAAAACTTATTAAAATCTAAATCCACAAACTGTTTTGAATAGCAGTGGATTTTAAAGTAGATTTTTAAATCATCTTCATGAGACTTTAAATCAATGATTGAATAACATATGATTTGTAACTTTTATACAAATCACCTAAAATGTCAAGTTGAATACACCCCCATAAATAGTTGTTCCGTCATGTCAGCAATATACAGATGGTCAAATTTTAGAATTAACAATCAAAATACAATTATACAATCTTAAACACTAATAAACAAACAAAACAAAACAAATACAATTTTTAAAAAATTTAGTTTTTTTAATTATAAAAATATTGTCTCGCGGTGTACCACGGATTAAAATCTAGTTTTTTTTTAAAACCCGGTAACATTATATATTTTCTATATCTCACCCTTAGTACATCTTAACATATTAAAAATTTATTCGATGTAAGCTATGAAGTGGGATTCTTTAATTTAAGGACTCCAAATATAGTTTTTTAAAACCATCGGCACTCCAAATATTATATTAAGTGTATTTACATAAAAAAAATTAATAACGTTGGACATCTCTAAATGTATTGTAGTTCAGCATATATTAAAAACAAATAATATAACTTACAATCATAAATTAAGTTCTCATTTTTAAACCAAATAAATCACATTTATATATATGTATATATATATTAAATTACAAATACAGCACTATGACAATTATATATATAGCACTATAGAATTGTAAACTTTACCTACAATTTTGAGTTTATCTATACCATCTCATATATATATATATATTCATAAATATATATAGTTAGTTTGATTAAAAAAACATATAATGTATAAATATCAAAGTAACATATGTAGTTATTACAAAACTACAATATAACTATGCCAATTTAAATAAACTAAAAGTGCAAGAATAATTTAGAAACAGACAAGAATAACAATTGTCCCGTGGTGTACCACAGGGTATATCCTAGTATCAATGAAAAAGACATACAACAAAATATTGAATGTAAAACAAACCTGTTTAGAAATAAAAGTCGGTTCCAGTCAAACATTTGGTGTAGTTCTCCAAACGGAAATGTAGAAAGTGTGGTGTGGGGGATGAAATCTGTGGCAATGTACGTACGTGATGTTTGGACAATGATCTTCTGGTTATTTTAAAGAACCAAGGCACATGCCGTGTTCAATAGAATCACTGAGTAAATAGGATCATATGTTAATTCATAGTATAGACTTGGCGTTATATGTGCCACCTTTGTCAACCATTGCTTTGCAGCTGTCCGGCCACTATCTATCATCACTAACAACAGGGCAGAGTAAATTGCTGCAAGAGATGATGTGAAAGTACTTTATACAATTCAAAGACCTAGTTAAGTGTCTGTGGGCATATTAACAATGTTGCTCACTTTCGAGAACCTCAAGGATGCAGTTCCAGAGAAGTAGGAATGATAATAATACGTTCACGAAAAACTACACTGGAGGGTGACCAATTGACCATATTATATTATAACGTTATGAAATATGACAAAAATTTTAAAGATTATATTATGTTTTTATCTAAAATATTAAAACTAAATCCCAAAATTTAGTAACCATTTAAAATACTAGAAAATAAAAATAACTATTACAACGTATTTTTAAATCTAATTAAAAACCCATATTGTGAAACCCAGACAAGACGAAGCCATGAGAACCGGCACCACCACCTCGAAAACAACTGCCTCAACATGTATCCGCCTTTCCTTCTTCCTACTCGAAACCACTACATTCTTTATCTTCACTTGATCATCTTCTTCGCTGTAACGAGAGATTAGCAAACACGGTATTCGTGTATCCATAACAGTTGCTTTCAGTTCCCACTCTCCATATATCTTCTCAGCTCCTTTCACATCTTCAAGCTTCAACAAAGAGCTAATCACATTTCGATATCCTTCATTCCAAATCTTTCCCATCTTTGTTCTACAGATGATCTTATCTCTTTCAATATCTCCATCTGTCTTGACCTTGTATATATCCCATAGACGGTACACTTCTTTGTTACTTGTTGTCGTCTCTATCGCCTTTAGTATTAGCCCGGCTCTTTCGTAAGCCTTTGCCATCGCATCCATCGTCCTCACTTCAAGCTTGGTTATTTTATTATTATCATCACCATCATCAGCAGCAGTCCACTCTCTCTTGTACTTCTCCATCGAGTCTATGGCGGATACGTCTGCGTTAACTCTCAAAACGTTGTTCATTGTGACACTATCAGGCTCAATATTGTTCTGCTTCATATCAGATAGAAGCTTATTGACCTTGCTTCGTTTTCTTAGCTCACTGTAGAGAGATATCATTAACTTGAATGGGTAAAGTTTGGAGACGAGACCTAGCTCTCTCATCTTCTCAAAAACGGCTTCTGCTTTGACTAGATTCATTTCAGATCTTGTGTACAACGTTAAGAGTGTGGTGTAGACAGAGTAGTCCTTCATATTCTCCGGGATGCTGCTTTCGAAAAACCTCTCTGCTTCTTCCAAACCCAAAACTTTCCCTGTAAGTTGAAGTCTAGTTGCATAATCTTCTGAAAAAAGATTGAACATCTTTTTTTCACACATCCATGATGATGCCTCAAGTGCTTTGGTAAGCTGGTTTGAATCATGTAGGTTCTTGATGAGGTCTCTCAAGTCCGAAGGACTCGCTTGATTCCCCTTTTTCCCAAGTTCATTCAGAAACGGAGTGATTGGTTTAACCAATCCTCTGATCCTCATAGTCTTGTTCACCAGTTTCTCTGCTTTCTTCACCATTCCCTTTTTGCGATAAGCAGACACCAACATATTTAGGATTTGGAGATCAAACTCAAGACCTGAGCACTCCCACTCGTTGTAGTATACCTCCTCTGCTCCTTTGATATCATCAAGCTTCAAGAGAGAACCAATCAAAGCTCTAAATCCTTCGTTGTTCTTGTTTCTTGTCTTCTTGTACAAGTCCCATATACGGTACACATCTTCTCTCTCTCCTGCTTCACCATATAGGCTCATGAGTTCCGCATAAGACTTGATACTCATATATCCCTCACTTCTGCGAAGCAGTTTTATAGCCTTTTCCTTTGAACCATCTCTCAGATAAGCCTTAGCCATGTCAAGTACCGTGAGACCATCAAGTATTGTAGTCGCACTCCAATCAGCTAGAAACTTGTCCATTGTCTCCACGTCAGATACAGCAGCGTATACTCGCAAAGCGTTGTTCACGGTGACGTTATCGAACTCAACGTTGTTCTCCTTCATCTCTCCCAGGATCTCATCGACCTTATCTCTCTTTCCGCGAGAGCTATAGAGTGATGTCATCGAGTTGTACGGTGAAGGTCTCAAGAGCAACCCTAGCTTCTTCATCTTCTCGAAAGTAAACTTGGCTTTGTACAAAGCTCTTAACCCGGGTTGTCTTGAGTAATTTCTTAACAGAGAAGTGTACATCGACTCACCTCTTAGATTCTCGGGGATGGTCTCCAAGAACTTCTCTGCTTCTTCCAAACCCAAAACGTTTTCAATCAGATGAAATCGAGTTGTGAAGTCTTCCGGGACGAGATTGCAGATCTTTTGGTTAGTCATCCACTCTGATACCTCTAGGGCTTGACTATATCTCTTGGAACAGTTGAGCTTCTCGACGATGCCTCTCACTAGAGAAGGGTTTAACTGATTCCCATGCTGTTGTTGTTGTTGTCGCCAATGCTCAAGCACCGTTGTGATTTCTGCTTTCCGATTCGCAGCCGCTTCGATCCGACTCAGCAGAGTTTGGTTCGACGCCGGAGAGGGTAGGGTTCCGTTGATGTATGAGCAGAAGAAACGAGGCCTGCTACTGTAAGCGAGGATTCGCCTTGCGTGTTGCTGAAGATTATGCATCATGATCATGGCCGATGATGACACAGAGGACAAGGTTTAGGGTTTTGTGATATTATAATTTTAATCAGTTTATATAGTTAACCCTTATGCTGAACATTTCCTTTAATTGGAAAATTTAATCCAATATTAAATTAAAAAATACTGTAGCTAGTCGTTTTACTTTCACTACTTTCAGAATGTAAATTATATATATTTTGAGTTGAGTCTATATTAATTATCCGAAATTTGAATTCCACAGTTTGAATATTTGAAGATAAATTTTTCAAAATAAGCAAATTTAATGACAAAGTAATGAATATAAATATTAATAGAAAACCAAATGAATCCAAACCTAGCCAAAAGTAAGTTTCCAATGGTTTTAATATACCCTATATAATAAAATGGAAGTACACAACTTTTTTTTGTAGACTATATTAATTTTTATAAGTTTATAAGTTGGTTACAAAATAGGTTATACATTAAATATAGTTTGGTTACAAAAAAAATGTTATAATTAATTGGTCAATCTGTGGGCTACATGAATATACTTAAGAATATTCCAAAAATCATTTTAAAGAGAATATTTCAATGATTTATACAATGTTACAAAATATTTACTGTTAGGCATAAAAATATACTGTTAGGCATATAAAGTAATAAAATATTGGCAATTTATCACACTTAATCGTTATTTCCGAGATCTTATTGTGCAGTTGTAAATAAAATCTTAGCTAAGCACCGGTCAAATTAAAAAACTTTCACCAAACATATTCAAAAATACCCTATATAATAAAATGGAAGTACACAACTTTTTTTGTAGACTATATTAATTTTTATAAGTTTATAAGTTGGTTACAAAATAGGTTATACATACCCTATATAATAAAATGGAAGTACACAATTTTTTTTGTAGACTATATTAGTCATATATATAAAAGTAGAGTTTCAGTCTCTCCTTATTGGTCCACTTGGCAATGCAATTTTAACAAAAAAAATTATATTAAAACAATTAATTTTCACATTTAGCTCACATAATATAAAACTGAAATCTTTATAGTTTCTCCCTATAAATTATGCATTAACTTTATTTCTCCACTAAGTTGTATTAATCAATTGTATTAAAACAAAACAATAAATTAGAATTGTAACTCTCATTTTTCTAAATGCAATTTTTCATCATTTCTCTTCCTATAAATACTTATTATCTTATTCTCTTAGTCTATCACTCTTTCATTATCTCATCTTCTTCCACTACTCTCAAATCTCTTTTTGTTTTGTTTTGTTTTGTTTTGTATTTTTTTTGTTATTGTTGTTGTATGGGTTATAAAAAATCAAATCAAATATCATTGTAATAGCTTAGTTTTAGAGTTTGTATGATATGTATATCTTATATATTTATTTTAATCTTTTAAAATGTTTATCTCCATTTTCTATTTTATATTAACATCTTATAAGTCATTATTTTCATACTTCCTTACAATATTCACCACAAAATAAGATCATAAAGTTGAAATGATCCATATGTAATTATCTATTATGTCTCTGGTTATCTCACATATTCATGTATCATTTTTAATAATTTATAAAGATCAATATAATATTTAAAGATCAATATAATTATCCATTTATCCATTTATAAAGACTATTTTGTTTTGTGATCCAATTGTTAAATCTGCAGAGATTAATATATATATATATATATATATTTTTATGATTTGAGGTTTTTGAAAACAAAAAGAACATAATTAAACAATTGGTTTTTTGTGTCTTTAATCAAAATAAAAAATAATCCAAAAAACAAAACATATTCAACTGGAACTTAAATATAAAAATAAAATATAATTTTAAAAATATCATTTCACTAAATTCTCTAAAGATGAAACCATTAGTATGAAATCTAGCACTATAAATTTAAATTGATGAGTGAAAACCAAAAAAATATAAGTTATCCTTGGGATTTTAAAAATTATTGAGATTGAAGAATTCATATAATTTTATAAGAAAACTAATTTAGTTTGTCACTTAAAAAGTAATATTTTATATTTTGAAATATTATGTGTAAGTGTTGAGTTTATATAAACAAACAACCAAATCATGTGAATTTTGATTCAGCCACTTGGTATTTCTTTTATTTTAGGTTATAAAAAATTAAAATATTTATTTATAATTAAAGACATGTAACTCCATTTCCTCAAATGTAACTCCTATCCAATAATTGTACATTAATTCATTCCTCCTACTAACTTATTATCTTTCAAGAGTAATTATTTTTTGTTAAATTTTAATATTTTTTATTTATTTTGGTTGGCTAAACTTATATTCATATTTTGGTTGGCTAAATTAATATATTTCTCATGTAAAATTATTGTTTATAATATATTTCTCATTTCAAAGTTTAAAGCAATATATCATATATATAAAAGTAAGGTTTTGGTATCTCCTTATTGGTTGATTTTCATTTAATGTTTTCTAATTTTTATTTTATTTTTATTTGCTTTCTAATTGCTTTAAACAATATTTAAGATCCAATAAACACAATACATTTAACTCACACATTAAAATAAAATTATAACTGAAAATAAAATAAATTATGCATTAATCATATTCTACCACTCAATTTTATTCAAACACAATAAATTACTATTGTAACTCCATAGTTCTAAATGTAACTTCCATCATTTCTTATCATATAAATAAGCATTCTCCCAATCTATCATTCTCTCATATTGACATTCTTTTACTATCTCATTTTCACATTCTCTTATTCTCTTCTACAATACCTCAAATCATTTTTCATTTTTTTTTCGTTATTTTTGATTTCTTACTTTTGTTGTATGGGTTGTAAAAAAAAATGAAATATCATTGTAAATTGTTAATGCTAAATTTTAATTTTAGAGACTACATGATATATATTTTACATTGTTCTTATTTGAAAAGATTTATCTCCTTTATCTAATTTGGATTATTATCTTATAAGTAATCATTCTCTCTTCTTCTCCCACCAATATCAAATGTTGTTATATCTCATATGTGTTGTAAGAGCTTGATTCTATATTTTAATTTAGAAATTATTATATATATATATATATATATATAGATATTACATTATTCTATTTTTTAAAGATTCATCTCCATTATCTAATTTGGATTACCATCTTATAGTAAACATTCTCTCCTCTTCTCCTACCAATATCAAATGTTGTTATATGTCATATGTGTTGTAACTTGTAAGAGTTTGATTCTATATTTTAATGTAGAAAGTATTATATATATCTAACATTTATTTTATTTATATAAAAAAAATATTTCTTTTATATTTCTTGCCTTTCTAATCTATTCATATTTATTTTTTAAATTTGCATAGTTAAATTTAAATTCACATATGTTGGTTTTAACAAAACAATCAACTTTATTTGAGAATTAGATGTTCCTATTCACTTTTAAACGATCAATGTGTAACATATAAGCATTTTGTCTTGCAATCACAAGTTTCATTTCCATTGCTTAACTCCATAGTTAAACTATAATATATGTTTTCCTATTTGTAGGAATAACAACATACTTATTTAATTTATTTAAAAGAGCAGATGATTAAACGAAATAAACATTTCTCCAAATTTTATAATTCAATCAGTGAGTGTACTTATTACTTTGAAAAACTTTTACATTGAAGTTCATAAAATCATATAAGAAAACTAAAATACTATATCACTTCAAATTTGGAAGGAAACACTTGGTATTCCTTTTTAAAAAAGTCAAGACACATATAAAAATTTATTAATATTTAACTCACTTTAAAGACATTAAAGATCATTTAACTCAAAAATAACTTCTATCCAATAATTTCATACATTCCTCCCACAAATAAAATATATATATACATATGTTCAAGATTGTATTTAAATATTACATAATTTTTTAGTTAGCTAAATTTATAGTCACATATATACAATATATATACATAAGAATTTATATTACTTATTAACACCATAATTTGACCCATTATTTGCTTAACTCAATATTGGTTTCAAAGCTAACTAAAGAAAAACAGAACCGATCTTATTGATATTAGATCACTTACACGGAAGATATTTTAAAAAAACAACTTATTATTGCAACATCAACGTATGAAGGGTTTACATAAGCAGTTAATTAGAAAATCTATAATACAATAAATGTATTTGAAACAATATCAGTCAATGATAAGATTGGATCCTCAAAAGCAAGAAACAACATATTCATAATTCATAAAAAATAAACGCCACAATTATACACATCTGAACGAAATGGTATAAACATATAGTGTATAAATAAAAGTGACGGCAAAGCCCGTATATGCCTAATTAAAACGAAATAATACAAAAAAGAAAACGAAAAAGACCAAAAAAACAAGAAAGTGCCAACTACACCACAACCCACGCGTTGCGTGGGGAAACACCTAGTTTTTATAAGTTTATAAGTTGGTTACAAAATAGGTTATACATTAAATATAGTTTGGTTACAAAAAAAATGTTATAATTAATTGGTCAATCTGTGGGCTACATGAATATATTTAAGAATATTCAAAAAAAATATTTTAAAGAGAATATTTCAATGATTTATACAATGTTACAAAATATTTACTGTTAGGCATATAAAGCAATAAAATATTGACAATTTATCACACTTAATCGTTATTTCCGAGATTTTATTATGCAGTTGAAAATAAAATCTTACCTAAGCACGGGTCAAATTAAAAAACTTTCACCAAACATATTCAAAAATACCCTATATAATAAAATGGAAGTATACAACTTTTTTTGTAAATTATATTAATTTTTATAAGTTTATAAGTTGGTTACAAAATAGGTTATACATTAAATATAGTTTGGTTACAAAAAAAATGTTATAATTAATTGGTCAATCTGTGGGCTACATGAATATACTTAAAAATATTCCAAAAAAAAGAATATTTCAATGATTTATACAATGTTACAAAATATTTACTGTTAGGCATAAAAATATACTGTTAAGCATATAAAGCAATAAAATATTGGCAATTTATCACACTTAATCCTTATTTCCGAGATCTTATTGTGCAGTTGAAAATAAAATCTTACCTAAGCACGGGTCAAATTAAAAAACTTTCACCAAACATATTCAAAAATTAAAATTAAAACAAAGAACAAACATAACTATTTCTCATAAATAAAATTACAAAATTAACCATATAAAACTTACAAAATATGTGTTTTTTTATAAAGCCATCATATTTAGCATATGATTTTGTTGCATAATATTTTATCAAAAAAACTTCTGAAAACAATCATATAAATTATGTTTTATTCTTAAATTATAATATAAATAAAAGTAATTTGAATCAGTCTTAATCTAGTTAAGTATAAAATTCTAAAAAAAAAAAAAAAAAAAAAAAAGAAACACAAGAATATTAGGATGTTCAATGGTCCCATGTAAGCAGAACGGTGGCCAACACAAAAATGCAGACGGGATTCTGTAGACAAAGCAATAATAGGATCGGAGGAATCAGGAGCACAGTCCCAACCAATGCCGCGCAACCGATCAAATTTTCCTTGAACAGCTTAAACTGCATCCGCCTCCGCTTCTGTCTACTCGAATACTCTACCTCCCTTGCCTTGGCTTTATCATCTTCCTCGTAATAACGAGAGATTAGCAAACATGGTATTCCATTATCGAACTCGGGTCCTTGTGGTTCCCATTCTTCATATATCGCTTCTGCTCCTTGTACATCGCCAAGCTTCAACAGAGTTCTAATCACATTTCGATATTCTTCATTCTTAATCTCGTCTCTCTTCACCCAAGGGCGAAGCGTATCTCTTTGAACCTCTTCCTTTGCCTTCTTCTTGTGCTCATTCCATAGACGCTGCACTTCTATTTTACTCCTAGTTATCTCCATCGCCTTTAGTAGCAGCCCCGCTCTTTCGTAAGCCTTTGCCATCTCACAACTCGTCCTCATTTCAAGCTTGGTTTGCTCATCATCATTATTAACCCACTCGCTCTTATACTTTTCCATTGTCTTTACGTCATCTTCACCTGCGTACATCCTCAAAACGTTGTTCATCGTGACACTGTCGTGCTCTATGTTCTTCTCCTTCATCACCCGTAGAAGATTCTTGGCCCTACCTTGCTTTCCACGCTGAATATAGAGAGATATCATCGAGTTGTATGGGGAAAGTTTTGAGAGGAAACCTAGCTCTCTCATCTTCTCGAAAACGCCTTCTGCATTTTCTAGTCTTTGGTCAGATCTTGTATACGCTGTTAAGAGAGCGTTGTAGACAGTGTAATCCTTCATGTTCCCCGGGATGCTTCTTTCGAAAAACATCTCTGCTTCTTCCAAACACAACACTTGTTCACATAGATGAAGCCTTGTAACATAATCTTCTGGAAAAAGATTAAAATTACTCTTTCTATCACACAACAATGATGATACCTCAAGTGCTTTAGATAACTGATTTGAGTCACACAGATTCTTGATAAGGTCTCTCAAGTCGGACGGCTTCACTTGATTTCTATTTTTCAGCCAATCCTCAATCAATGGATTAATCGGTTTAACCAATCTTTTATTCTTCATAGTCTTGTACAATAGGTTATCTGCCTTCTTCACCATTCCCTTTGCGCGATAGCCAGAGATCAAGATAGTTGGTACTCGGAGATCGAACTCCAGACCTGAGCACTCCCACTCATTGTAGTATACCTCCTCTGCTCCGTTGATATCATCAAGCTTCAAGAGAGAGCCAATCAACGCTCGAAATCCCTCATTTTTCTTGTTTCTTGTCTTCTTGTACAAGTCCCATATACGGTACACATCATTTATCTCTCCTGTTTCACCATAAAGCCTCATGAGTCCCTCATAAGACTTTTGATCATTCAATTCCTCTGTTCTACGAAGCATATCTCTAGCCTTTCCCTTTGAACCATCTCTCAGATAAGCCTTTGCCATGTCAAGCATTGTGAGCCACTCAAGCGTCGTAATTTCATTCCAATCAGCTAGGAACTTCTCCATTGTCGCAACATCAGAAACAGCAGCGTATACTCGCAAAGCGTTGTTCACGGTGAGACTATCTATCTCAATGTTGTTCTCTTTCATCTCTCTGAGAATCTCATCGACCTTAACTCGGTTTCTGAGAGAGCTGTATAGTGAGACCATTGAGTTGTATGGTGAAGGTCTCAAGAGCATACCTAGCTTCCTCATCTTCTCGAAAATAGATTCGGCTTTACTTAGAGATTTCTTACCAGATTTTGCGTAACTCTTTAACAGAGCAGTGTAGATAGATTCACCTTTCAGATTCTCGGGGATACTGTTAAAGAACTTCTCTGCTTCTTCCAATCCCAAAACGTTCTCGATTAGATGAAATCGAACTGCCAAATCTTCAGGGAGGTGATTGCAGATCTTGTTATTGACCATCCAGTTTGATACTTCTAGGGCTTGACTATATCTTTTGGATTCGTGGAGCTTCTCGTAGACTCCTCTCACCAACGAAGGGTTTAACTGATTCCCCTGTTGTTGTCGCCATTGCTCAAGCACCGTAGTGATTGCTGCTTTCTGATCTAAAGCCGCTTCGATCCGACTCTGTAGAGTTTGGTTCGTCGCCGAAGACGATAGGGTTCCGTTTCTGTAGGTGCAGAAGAATCGAGGTCTGCTACTGTGACCGATGAGTCGCTTTGCGTGTTGCTGAAGATTACGCGCCACGCTCATGTTTGATGATGATGATGATACAGAGCAAACCTAGGGTTTTACTTAACTTTCGCAATTAAATCGATTTGTATTAATTGCGAGTTTGCATTTCAAAAGATTACGACGCTAATGGGCTAAGCTTCTCGTAATTATGGCCCAATCGATTGTAGTTTCCTAGTTTGGCAAGTAAATTCTGAAGTTAAACCAAATTAGGGTTTTACTTGAGTTAGGGGTTAAACCAGCCCTGTTTTGTTTTGCAAAGATTAGTTAGGGTTAAACAAATTAGGGTTTCCATTATCTCGTTCAATAAAGTTTTAGAATGAAAGTTTTTGAGTGATATATAAACGATTAAAATGTGTATTTATTTTGGGAATGCAGATTAAAATCAAAGGAAAACAAATTTGGATGTGGAGAAGAACGAACACGGAATTAGAAAGACAATATATAAGCAATTAACTTTTCGAGATTCCGGAACGATGAACCTTTCAGCTTAAGGCATTTTTCAGCAGTTTCCTTCATTAGCAAGATCCTCTTACGGAACTCTTCTGCTTCTGAGCTTGTCATTAGTGTTCTAACCGCGTTTTCGATCTCTAGTCTCTCTATCTTGTTCTCCAAATGCAATCCGATCTTCCAAACATCGGTAATGTACCTAGCATTCACCCTCTGGTCCCCAAAAGAAGGTTTGCAAATCAAAGGTACAGCTTCACATATGGCCTCAAGTGTTGAGTTCCATCCACAATGTGTCAAGAACCCGCCTGTTGCACGGTGAGCTAAAATTTCGGGCTGAGGTGCCCATTTCACTATCTTACCCCGACCTTGGAGACTTTCGATGAACCCTTTAGGAAGAATCTCTATCAATTTTTTGCCGTGGATTGAACCGGGTCTAACCACCCATAGAAAAGGCTGGTTGCTGTTTCTTAGACCCCAAGCAATCTCCAAGAATTCAGATTCATCGATGGAGACAATGCTTCCAAGACTTGCGTAGATCACGGAGTTGGGTTCTTGCTTGTCTAACCAGGAGAGACAGGTCATGTCTTGTGTAAGTAAGCTGGTAGATGAAGCTGAAATGTACCTATGAAAGGGTCCAATACAGAAGAGTGGAACAGGGAACTCTTTAAGGGATTGGTCAAGCTGATCTGGTTCAAGATCTTCAATGGCGTTGAATATGATCCCTGAGGAAGACTTCAGTGACTTCATCGTACCTCTCTGTAACTTATCCCCTGATCTTGGATCTTCTGTCTGGAACCATGGAAGATCTTTCATTCTAAGATATGGAAGCTCGGGTACTGGTGAGTCTGCCTTAGACTCTGCCATGGAGTAGAGAGAAGAAAAGTCAACAAGAATGAAACAAAAAAAACTATAGATAAATCTTGAATTCCATCTGTAATTAAATACCTTGTAAAGAAAGGTACCCTTTCTCTCGTAATACATGAAATTTCGAGAAAGCGACGAAAGCTGAGAGGTTAACCGTTCGGAGTACAATCCTCGGGATACCGAATTTTTCGGTTAAACCGTCAGTGAAGTACCAATGAGCATCTACAATCACACAAGCTGCAGTTGGTTCTTGAGACAAAAGCTTCTTTAGGCAATCACCGAAAGGAGCAACACACTTGGAATTGAGGACATGGATAAACTCGATGACATCCAGATAGGATTCGGGTTCAGACAAGCCATCAGGGATGGAGACGAAAGTGAAATGAGGGAATTTGGAAGAGTTTGGAGAGTTGAACTCAGTGTGGATCACAATGATTGAAAAGCCTCTGTTGAAGAAAATGTCGGCGAGCTGAAACATTGGGTTTAAGTGACCTTGTAAAGGAAAAGTAAAGAGAAAGATCACTGGTTTTGTTTCTCTAGTCTCCATTTTTGGGTTTTTTTTTTTTTTTGGGTGTTGTGTTTCTTTCTGTTTAAGTTCTTGTTCACACAGGTAATGGCTATATTATAGATGTGCAACAAGACTAATAAGACGAAAGCTAAAACGGGTACGTCAGTAAGATACGTCACTCTTGCTGATTCGATCTAAAGATATATTAAAAGTGAGTCTAGCTACTTTGTTGTTAAACAATGACCAAAAGCATGTGGGGTTATCAAATTTGTTACTAAACAATCATGTTTATCAATTATATATCATGTGAAGGTGTTCAATTTGGTATATTTTTGCTGCTAAATTTAGGAAAAATATATATATACAGGCCCGCCAATTGAGTTGTAAGTTGCAACCAAATTTTGTTGACTTTAAACGTTTTTTATAAAAGTTTAACTACTTTTGTATAAACTATTATTATATATTAAATTTATACATTTTTCAAGAAACTTACTTTGTTGCTAAATCATTTGAGTTGTCCAATGAATCTTATTCGTTTAACGATTAAGAATCTGAATGTTAATTACGACGGCCAATAAATAAAACTCAAATTCAAATTGGTATCCGAAGAGGAATTGGTTACTAATTGCTTAATGCATCGGTGGATGCATAGTCCTGAACTCGTTTTTCAATTTTAAGGATCAGCCTCAATTTTTTATTTTACTCTAAATCCTCTTATTTAGCTTTATTATGTTCCATCCGTGTCAATAATTACCAAATCCTATAAAAACTCAAAAACAATCTAGAAAACAAATAAAAAAAACTCAAAAATACACTTATATCATTATTAAAAACCATGATACATCAGTTATTTACACCGCTATTTATACACCAATTTGAGTTCGATTAGTAATTGATGAATGTAAATAAGAAAAACAATGCAAACTGAGCGTTGTCGAACAAAAAGAAAAAGTCAATGTTTTAGATGACAGGGCAGTGACTGTCTTACAACATATAACTCCAAAAGTGATGGACTTTGGATTTGGCTTATATGAGCTTACTGACAACTTGCTTTTACTAAATCTTTACGAGACATGGATTGTCTAACTAAGCTCATTAATTTAAACAAAAATATATAAAAGTTAACATGTACTCAACCGGTGGTTACTTATATCGTCCACTATTGGTTTAGTTTAGTTGAGACTCGAGAGAGAGACCCAAACAACATGAGAGTCTGAAAGTTGGCAAAGCACAGTCGATGTCATTTAGAACGGATTCTCAGTTTTTTTTTTTGACAACATGTACTAATAATATACAATTTTAGATGTAGACAGTAAACGTAACGAAACTATTGGGAGATCAATAATAGGACACAAATCATTCAACTATATAAAAAACCAAAATAGTAGCATTACACTAGCACACATGTATGGTCCACGTCCACCTTAGTAAACGCATCGTGCTCCAGATAAAGAAAAGTCTTTCAACCATAGTTGGGATGTCCTCATGTCCTCATCTATCTCATTTATCATCACCTTTTTTTTTTCTTTTTTTTTTTTCATATATCATCACACCTAAGTAGGAAAGTGCAAACCAAACATAGAATCCCATAATTCCATCTACGTACGAGTCATTTGTCAATTATCTATACAGAAAAACTCTTTTATAATATCCAAAATTTTATTTAAACCCATTACAACATATTTCGAAATTCAGAGCATTCGAATACTGGCTCTACATTTCCGTTTTCAACTTCTAAAAATATTTTCTTCTATTTTATTTTATTTTCTAAAAATATTTCCTTATTTTTCAACTCATAAAAATTCGACACCTTTTTGTATCATCATGACATCATTTTTTATTTATCTTAAAATGATAATTACTTAAATATATAATTTATTGATTAAATTATTTAGAAAAATAAATAAATTTCTTACTTTAAAAAATATATAATATTGAGATATACTAAAAACTTCTTACTTATTCTTAATTATCTTAACTAAGAAATCTCTCTGTCCCTTAAAGATTGATGTTTGAGGTATTTCACACCAATTAAGAAATAATGATTATTTTCCTATTAGAAAAGAATTATATCTTTATAACCCAATGACTACTTAGATTTACAAATTTTCTTAATGATAACTTTTTGAAATTTATAAAAGTTTAATATTTATTAATTAAAAATAATAAAACATCAATTTTTATGGAACAAAAATAAATTATAAAATATCAATCTTTTGTAAGACAGAAGAGTAAAATTTAATATTGAGATCCACACTAGCTGACGTGTCTTAGCATCAGAGAAAAAGAAAAAAGCAGAGCAGGCGAACACAACACAACAGAGAACGTGGGAAGAGACAAAGCAAAAGCTCACAACTTTCGATAATTCGATTCGATTCGATCCAAATCAAAAAAAAAAAACAAAAAAAACTCAATCTTTAAATCTTCTTTATCATCTTCTATCATCTTCCCCAGATTCAGATTCCAAATCTTCTTTACCAAAAAACAATGGCGGCAGAACCTAACCCTAAGAACTTCCCTGTCCTCTCTTACGTCTTGGCTCGTCTCCCTTCTTTCACCACCAAATCCCCTTCCTCCGCCTCTGCTCCTCCTCCGTTCGATATCGAGCAACCACCATCATCTAGCCACTCGATCGAGATCGTCACTCAGATGCCTCAATTAACACAACCAGATGTTCTCGCTTCCATGACCAGTGCGATCACTGACGTCGCCGAGACTCGATCCATCCTCCGAACACTTGGACCTAGACCCGATCACGAGTCAGTCGACAAGGCTCGTGCTAAGCTCTCTGAGATCGAATCTTCCTTATCTGAATCCTTTGAGGACATCGCTCTTACCGACGCGGCTGGGAAAGATGAGAAGAGGAGACTTGAGATGGATCAGGAGAAGACTTGGTGTGAGTCGGTTTTGAAGCTTGATGAGGTTCATGCTTCCTATGAGAAGCTTTTCAAAGAAGCTGAGGAGAGGCTTGTTAGGATTTATGAGTCTGCTGAGAAGAATGCTGCCGAGGATGAGGATAATGTTGCTGCTGTCGAGGTTAATGAGGAGGTTGTGGGGATACTGCAGCACGCTTCGGCTAATCCGGTTGATCGTGTTGATTTGTCTGGGAGGAAGCTGAGATTGCTACCTGAAGCATTTGGGAGGATTCAAGGGTTGCTTGTTCTTAACCTCTCCAACAATAAGCTTGAGGTCACTTCTTATACAACTTCTCAGAATTAAAAATCATAAATTTGCTACTTTGTTGCTTATTTGATCCACTATCTAAGCTGTTCTGTGTTCTCTCTGGTGTGGTCTGAATCTGTTTTGTTCTTGTATCTGTTAAAAAGGATGAAACTTTAGTTTAGAATTTGGTAGTTTGGTAATCTTTAGTGTAGCTTAAAGGTAACATTTTGGGAATTATACAAAATGGTTGATGTAATCAATCTCTGTGAGGAACAATACCTTTCCTGATGCGATCCAAAGAAATTGTAAAAATGAAGCCTAGTCTGATGTGATTTGAAGAGATTTAGGTATGTGTCTGTGTTTGTTTTTTGCTTTGCGTCTTTAGATTTTGACCTTTACTATCTATAGAGATTTAGGTATGTATGTGCGTGTTTGCTTGTTTTGGTTCGTCATCTATGATATGGGTTAATTCACATTTTGCAAGTGTGCTAGCTCTTTTCTTGATTGTTCTGAAGTAGAAGAATCTATGGCTCTGACTGAGGTTTATGTCCAAATAGGCGATTCCTGATTCAATAGCTGGATTGCATAGTCTTGTTGAACTGGATGTCTCCACGAATTCTCTGGAGACATTACCTGATTCTATCGGTTTACTCTCCAAACTGAAAGTCCTGAATGTTTCAACTAACAAGCTCTCTGTTTTGCCTGATTCCATCTGCCGGTGTGGGTACGTATTATATATACAAACTCCATTTTGTCTCTGATTTGTGAATCAATTTTTAACCACTTTTTGCATCAATATCTTAGGTCATTGGTTATCTTGGACGTGAGCTTCAACCGTCTCACCTACTTACCAACCAACATCGGACTTGATCTAGTGAATCTAGAAAAGCTCTTGATCCAATATAACAAGATCCGATCCTTCCCTACCAGTATTGGTGAAATGAGATCCCTAAAACACCTTGACGCTCACTTCAACGAACTGCACGGCCTTCCTGATACTTTCGTGTTGCTAACAAACCTTGAGTACTTAAACCTAAGTAGCAACTTCAGTGACCTCAAGGATCTCCCTGCCCCATTCGGCGACCTCATAAGCCTCCAAGAACTCGACTTGAGTAACAACCAAATCCATGCCCTCCCAGACAGTTTTGGCACACTCGAAAGCCTGACCAAACTCAACGTGGAGCAGAACCCGCTCGTGGTCCCACCCAAGGAAGTGGTGAAGGAAGGTGTGGAAGCTGTGAAGACGTACATGGGTCAGAGAAGGATCAGAATGTTGGAAGAAGAAGAGAAGATGAGAATGGAGAAGGAGATGGAGGAGGCAAACGCTGGGTGGCTCACACGAACCACATCTAAACTGAAAACTTATGTTGCAGATGTTTCAGAGTATCTCGGATCGCCAACTTCTCGAGACCCTTACCTTGAGCGAGAGCTATAATGTGACTTGGATCGAAGACCAAAGTGGTTGTTCTTCCTCTTTTTGGCTGGTTTTGTCTCAACGAAGACCAAAAGGCTCTCTTCCTTGTCTGCTGTGATTCTTTCTGACGGGTAAGGCCTGTCATTAACTTTAGGTTCAAACTTAAAAAAGAGACTCTGGTGATTTGATAAAATCATGGGTCCAACTAATAAAAGAAAGATACATTTTTTTATTTGTTTAACCTCAGTTTTTTTTTTTGTATTTTACCCTTTCTAAAGAAAACACTAATAAGGTGTGGATTTAATAAAAAGTTAAACACACTTAAAGGGGCATTGCTGCTTTGTGTGGTTTGGGTGTGTGCCTATTCTGCTTTTTGTGGTTTGGATTAAGAAGCATGTTGATGATTGCTTCTCATTTAATGTAGGATTCTTACTTGCATCAAACTTCAAAGTATCAAACTATAAGCGCACCAAGAAAGCTCATGATCCAATGATGTGCCCTGTAAATAAAAAATTTAACTGTGAATCCGTTGACCTTGCCGAAAAAGATCCAAAAAAAAAAAAAAAAAATCTGATTCTTCGAGTAACCACTTTAACCTTGTTAACAAAATCAAAAGCTGATCATTAAATGTCCAAATCTCGAACTGGTAGCTTTCACGCCGCCAGAAAAACCATAGATCCTTCGTTTCTGCAGATTTGGTTCCACGCTTATCAACCAATAGCACATGCTTCTCCTTTGGAAACAACGTCGTCTTTAATCTTTATCATCACACTAATTGCTTCTTCACTCTTAAGTTTTCATTCAATTTCTACCTAACCGTTTGTCTCTTAAAAAGATTACAGAGAGAAGGAGTGTGTTCTACAAGTGAATATAAGCTGGCCTCGGCTTAAATACCGTTAACCGGTTTAAACCAAATCTAACGAACGATCAACAGCTTTTCTGGTTAATAGTGAAAATGTCATTGAATTAGTTGACACCTACACTAACCAATCACTTTGTGTTAAATCAAACATTCTCTTTCGTTTCAAGTGCCTCCTACAACATTTTTCTTCTTCTTCTTCTTCTTCTCCTTACCAACCTAGCTCAATTCTCAACAGTGTAAGGAGAAGAAGAAGAAGAAAAATGTTAATCGGGTCGCTAATCTGTTGGTTGATGGAAGGGACTCATCTAGGTCCTTGTAAGAGACCAACCGATACGATATTATCTACAACTTTCGTATCCTTATGTGAGATAATTCTACAACAGAAGTTAAACGCTGTTTAGGAATCTCATCACATCATCTTGTTAATGACTTTACTTAATAAGTGCATGGGAGAACAATTAAGCTAATATAAGTTAAGTCCATCAAATTTTGACATGTTGATTTATTAACGTTACAACTTGCGCATATACTATACTATATAAAGAGTATTTAATTTGCGTATACAAAATGTCTTTCTATATATCATCATTTCGATATTAATGTCACTAACCAAAAATCACAACGCCTTAAAAAAAAACTAGATTAGTACCCGTGCTAGAGCACGGGTTGAAATTCATTTTATTTATATTATAATTTTAGAATAAAATACGATTCTGAAGATCACAATCAATGCTAGATTAGCATCTTAAAATCTTTTAAAATCAATCATATAAATTATATTTATTCTAAAATTATAATATAAATAAAAGGAATTTCAACCCGTGCTCTAGCACGGTCCTAATCTAGTATTAACGTTTAATTTTTAATTTCTGAATACGTTCACGATGATCACAATTAATCTTGTTAAATTATTGAGATTTGATTCTTTTTTTTTATGATTGAATGTATATTTTTACCCCTTTAATAATCTTTTATTGATGTGGTTTATCAATAAAATATATAGAAAATATATTGGTAATATTGTGATTCTAGATATTTGGAACCATATACATAATCTTCCGAAAGTAAAGTTTGGAATATCCATGAATTATCAATTTGGAATAACCCGTTTAAGATTTTCTGTTACAATTAAGATTTTATCTGTTACAATTAATATATTGATTAATTTATAATCTATGTATAACCTATTTGTAACCATTTTATGAAAATTATAAAGTCTACCAAAATAATGTTGTGTACTTCCGTTTTATTATAAAAGGATATGCAAAACAAAATTATATATAATACATCTAAAACGGGTCATTGCATTAACTACTAACTGGAGCCAGCTCCACACAATTGACACAAACTTTCTATATAACATTAACTCTTGATCCGTTCTAATCTTCATACAGACCAAAGGAAAAAAAGAATACTCAATAACACAAAATGGTGATGAACATATCGAGTACGACGCCTTATTCGGTGGTGTCGGAGTTTGAAGGAACATTACTTAAAAACAAGGATTCATTCTCTTACTTCATGCTCCTTGCCTTTGACTCATCTGGTCTGATTCGTTTCACTTTCTTGCTGTTTCTCTGGCCCGTCATCAAACTCCTCGACATTTTCGGCTACAATGACGCGGCTCTCAAGCTCATGATTTTCATAGCCACGGTTGGTCTAAGCGAAGAGGAGATCGAAGCGGTGGCTAGAACCGTCTTGCCAAAGTTCTACATGGATGATGTAAGCATGGACACGTGGACGGTATTCAGCTCGTGTAAGAAGAGGATCGTGGTGACGAGGATGCCTCGGGTTATGGTTGAAAGGTTCGCCAATGAGTATCTTAAAGCAGATAAGGTCATCGGTACGGAGCTGAACGTGAACACGTTCGGTTATGTCACCGGTTTTATACGTGAAACCGATATCGATCAGTCTACTTTGAAGCGTGTTGCTGACTTATTTGCTGACCTGAGACCTCATCTAGGTCTTGGAAGAGCCTCTGTGACGGCTTCTACTACTTTCTTATCGCTATGTGAGGTAAGGTTATAAATTGTTTACTTTAGATGATATTTTCAGTGGAATTCAAGTACTTCTTTCAACAACTTTAAACTGTGACGGCGTCGGTATCAATAACATATGCTATTTTCTTTTAATACTCAAATCATATAGTGATCACTAATTGGACTTAATTTACACATAAAAACAGATCCGTGCACAGGTTCCGGAGAAGATTGTCAACTACCATAAGCAACAACTTGAGCTGCAGCCGGTGATTTTCCACGACGGACGCCTTGTGAAGCGACCAACACCAGCCACAGCTCTCCTCATCCTCCTCTGGATCCCATTTGGAATTGTTCTTGCTCCCATCAGGATCTTTGCCGGGTCCGTCCTCCCATTGTGGATCAGAGGTTACGCCCTGAGGATATTAGGCTGCCAAGCCATCGTCAAGGGAAATCCTCCTCAGCCACGAGGACCCGGAAACTCTGGCGTTCTCTTTGTATGTAATCATAGAACGCTAATGGATCCAGTTGTAATATCAACCGTATTGGGACGCAACGTCATGGCTGTTGTATACTCTCTTTCGCGGTTTTGCAACCTCTTCTCTCCGATCCCCATCGTCCGAATACAAAGAATCCGAGATGTCGACGCCAAAACGATCAAACTAGAGCTGTCCAAAGGAGACCTAGTGATTTGCCCCGAGGGAACAACTTGTCGTCAACCGTTTTTGCTAAGATTCAGCGCGCTTTTTTCTGAGCTAACGGACATGATCGTGCCTGTGGCGGTAAACTGTAGGGTTGGATTCTTCCATGCCAACACCGTGAGAGGCTGGAGATGTATGGACATGATATTCTTCTTGATGAATCCGAGACCGGGTTACGAAGTGACGTTCCTGAACAAGCTTAACGAGGAGGACACGTGTTTATCCGGGAAAAGGTCACCGTATGATGTGGCGAATCATGTTCAGAAAATCTTGGCGGATACGTTAGGGTTTGAGTGCACTAACTTAACGAGGAAGGATAAGTATAAGGTTCTCACTGGAAAGGACGGGACGGTGTCGTATGTGTCGTTTAAGGACCAAGCTAAGAAGATCATTAAAACTTTCAATCCTTTTTTCCAATGAATAAATGTTAAGTATTCAATTTAAACGTCAATCTCACTTTTTCATACTCTCTTTTCAATAACCCTGTTTTACGTTTTACAAGTTCATCCGAAAGTTTGCTCGGTTTAAAGGTGTAAAATACTGTATGGTTTTATTAAAAGCCCAAAGGGTTTAACGCTGATTTGTGTGATTTGGGCCTATTTTTAGATTATCGACATCTTTGGTTGTTTCCAATTTTCCATTGGTTTTTTCTTTTTTAATCGT